>WUAM01000323.1:1368162-1423909 GCA_024336885.1 Actenoides hombroni
AATTGTCCTTGTTGAACTTCATGAGATTTATAAATATATATATATATGTATATTTATTTATATATGTATGCCTGTATATATAGGTAAATATATGTGTGTGTGTATATAAACATACATAAATTAAACACATTGTAATTTAGTGCATGTCTAAAATAGCCTACTCTGTAAGTCCGTGTTGTTCCTGTTATAGTTTTAATTTGGAACATGGAAAAATTGTGAGGTTTATATCAAAGCAGAAAGCCATTAGGACCGCTGGTGCTGATATTTGTTGATAAGGCATCTGTCCTTTTCTGGAAACACCCTTTAGATCAACTTCTCGAGAGAGAGAGTAGATGATTGTTGGCAAGGGCTAATTTTTTTTGTTCTGTGGCATTGAATATTCTTCTAACTGATAGTTTGATTATATGAACAGTGGCCATAGAGTATTCATTATCAATTTTCAGCTCCTGTAGGAATGAACTCTGAATACTTTTATTCTCCAGTAAATAAATTGTAAACAAATAATAGGCTTGGGTCAGTAAGATTTTAAAAGGAAAGACCAGAAACACTACAAAAAAAATCTTTTTAAAAGGATACCATGTTTTTGCCTCTAGAAAGAGTGGTGGAAATGAAAATAACAGAATAGTGATATGTCAGAACTTCTACATGCTACATATTTGTCATGTTTCTTGCAATGACATTCCCCAAATACTGGATAAAAAGACATGTTGATAGAAATACAGAAAGTGTCACATCTAGGCTATGCATCTATTTTTTCAAGGTCCCAGCTTTTCTATCACATTATAAAACAGGAGCTTAAATATAAATGTCAGTTTGAGGTGGCTCATGTTCGTATTCATAGTTTAATTCTAGCTTTGTGTTCAGAAAACACAAGAAAGGTATTTTGATAGAAACTGATTATGCAGCCCACATCCTCTGGGTCATTATTTCCTCTCACATTCTGATTATTCAGTCTTTTTGCTCTAATTCCTTTGAACTATAGTGGTGTAATTCAAAAAGTCACATAAAATACTGTCTGTGAGAATGTACTGATGATACTATTCAATGGAAAAAAATTATGATGGGAAACTGTCACAGGAATGTACACAGATATCTTCATGTGGTCTTTGAATAAAGCAAGAAAACTTATTTAATAAGGTGGTAAGTAACCTACCTGCCATCAATACTTTTTAGTGCATGATGATTTTGCATATAGGACAATTGTTTTTTCATTATCTAGCAGATTATTAGAACTGTAAATGGCTGATTACCAGAGGAAGTACTTTTATATCCAGCAGTGAATTAGAACATACTTGCTTATGCCATAGACCCTTCTGTCTTTGCTTCTAAGGATGTGGTATATCTCAACTTCAGCAAAGCTTTCGATACTGTCTCCTGTGATATCCTTGCAGACAAGCTTAAGAAGTGCGGCTTGGGTGGTTGTGTGGTGAGATGGATTGGGAACTGGCTGAATGACAGAGCCCAGAGAGTTGTGGTCAGTGGAGCAGAGTCTAGTTGGAGGCCTGTGGGTAGTGGTGTTCCCTAGGGGTCAGTTCTGGGTCCAGTACTGTTCAATATATTCATCAATGACCTGGACGAAGGGATAGAGTGTACCCTCAGCAAGTTTGCTGATGATAGAAAACTGGGAGGAGGGGCTGACACTCCAGAAGTCTGTGCTGCCATCCAGCGTGACCTGGACAGGCTGGAGAGCTGGGCAGGGAGAAATGTAATGCAATTTAACAAGAGCAAGTGTAAAGTACTGCATCTGGGGAAAAGCAACCCTGTGTCAGTACAGGCTGGGGGCTGATCTGTTGGAGAGCAGTTCTGGGGAAAAAGATCTAGGAGTCATGGTGGGCGAGATGACCATGAGCCAATGATGCGTCCTCGTAGCCAAGAAAGCCAATGGCATCCTGGGATGCATTAAGAAAAACATGGCCAGCAGGTCAAAGAAGGTTCTCCTCCCCCTGTATTCTGTGCTGGTGAGGCCCCACTTGGAGTATTGTATCCAGTTCTGGGCATCCCAGTTCAAGAAATACAGGGAGCTACTGGAGAGAGTCCAGCACAGAGCCACTAGGATGATTAAGGGAGTGGAGCACCTCCCTTTTGAGGAGAGGCTGAGAGAGCTGGGTCTTTTTAGCCTCAAGAAAAGGAGACTGAGTGGTGACCTTACTAATGTCTATAAACATGGAAAGGATAAGTGTCAGGAGGATGGAGCCAGGCTCTTCTCATTCACATCCAGTGGTAGGACAAGGGATAATGGGTGCAATCTGGAGCATAGGAGGTTTTGGGTAAACATAAGGAAAAACTTTTTCACTGTGAGGGTCACAGAGCACTGGAATGGGCTGCCTAGGGAGGTTGTGGAGTCTCCTTCTCTGGAGAGATTCAAAACCTGCCTGAACACACTCCTGTGTGACTTGGTCTAGGTGATCCTGCTCTGGCAGGGGAGTTGGACTAGATGATCTTTCTAGGTCCCTTCCGACCCCTAATATCCTATGATTCTATGATTGGGTGATGGGGCCACACATGTCCATCACCACCCACGGCAGCCCTGCCTGACACCTCTCCCCCCAGCATACTCCAGTGCAAGGCTTTTGGGGTGCTGGCCCCAAGGCAGTTCCTGTGCCCATGAGGCCCAGAGGACTGTCCCTGCCCTTGGTGGCCATACACTGGGCACAGCTGCTGGGCATCCATGATGCCTAATCTGTCACTTGGCTCCCAAGGACAAAACATGTGCTGTCACTCTTCTCTCAGGCCATTGCAGAAACCAACTCTGCAGCCCAGAGACCAATCCCATTACCATGAGGTTGTCCAGAACTCTGCTTCACATACTCTTCCTCAGAAATATACCTAAACATTTACTGTCTTAGCTTTTGTTTTAGTAAGTATTTATCATCAACAAATAATTCACTTATATATTCAGTAGAATACATTTTTCAGAATAGAAAGCTGGATTAATATTTATTAAAATTAAAATGAAAAAGATTTTTTTTTCCTCTTTCGGCAGAGCCTATCTAGGTTTAAATACAAGACAAAGAACAGCTGAGGATTTTTGAGATTTCAACACTTTCAGGCATCCAGACAGAAGAAGATATATAACCCACACAGCTACTTGAAAGAGTCTCATAAGAATTCTATTGACTATTGTAACCTAGGTAATACAGGTAATACAGTTAAAATGACTACAGAGAAAAAAAAAGCAAAAGCATAAGCATAAAATAGGGTTCAAACCATCTGCATTTCAAACTATTCTAACTTACTTAAACAGCTACTGATTATTTAGTCATTTAACAGTCTGGGTCATTAGTCATAATGTTGCACAGAGGGAACCTCACACATTTTTCTGCCTTCTGTCCACACAGTTCTACTCCATCCCTTGGTGCTGCTTTTTTATTGTGGAAGCTTCCATGATCTCATAAGCATAATTTTACTTTTTTGAAGTTTTTAAGCTTCATCATCCAGACTCTAAGGTGATTACAGACCTAGCTGTAAAAAGAAAAGAAGCATCTCCTTTCTCTCACCCCTTCTGTGGAAGAACACTTACATTCACTTCACATGGCTGTTTCAAATTCTGTAAATTAACACTTGTTAGCATTTAAGTAATACTTTAATGTATTCCTTTCACCTATCTTCATACAGAATGCAATGGTGATTAATCCGAAACCTGGGTTTTTTCCTCCTCAAGGCATTTCCTAGCTTTACTGGCACAATTAATGCAATAAGCATTCTGTAAAATGACTCCCTTATTTACAAACGAAAATGTGCCCTTCCTCTTCTTTGTCCATTTCAGACTTTACTTGATAATTAGTTGTTTGCAAAGAATTGTGACTATTTGAAATATAATGAATGTCAAATATTGTTTCCTGATGCATATTACATTAAATTGGTTTAGAATGACCTAGAATGGGCATTTTTGTATTTTAAAAACTACTGTTACATAGAAAAGAACTTGATTTTCCTTTATTGTAGAACTCAAGGATATGGTACAACTCCAGATGATGTAAGATTATGTTCCCTTTGCAAGATCATAAAGGAGTAGGGTGATCTTAGATAGCTAAAGGAGAATCAAGTGAAAAATACTTTTCTGAGGAAAGTTTATTATAAAGTACTTGCTATTATCATCACCAAAATATGTGAAATCCCTAAGTAAGTTTGATTTGAAGTGATAAAACCAGCTCATAAAAATGCACTTGACTAGCCTGCAGGCCCAAAAGTTAATTTAAAATTCTGTAATTCTGTTGCTGTCCTGGGGAGCTCCCTTCTAACTAAAGACAGCTAGAAGATCCAGTGAGTTTCTTGAGGATACCAAAGTGCTGCATAGACATGTTCAATCAAGCAACTATTATTATACAGAATCATAGAATGGTTTGGGTCCGAAAGGACCTTAAAGACCATCTAGTTCCAACCCTCCTGATATGGGCAGGGACACCTCCCACTAGACCAGGTTGCTCAAAGCCCCATCCAATCTTGTCTTGAACACATCCAGTGCTGTATCATCTACAACTTCTCTGGGCAACCTGTTCTAGTGTATTACCACCCTCACAGTGAAGAACTTCATCCTAATACCTAATCTAAATCTAGCCTCTTCCCCTTGAATCTAGCCACTATGACTGCAACCCCTTGTAAAAAGTCCCTCCCCAGATTTCCTGTAGGCACCCTTCTGATATTGGAAGGCCGCAATGAGGTTTCCCTGGCATCTTCTCTTCTCCAGGCTGAACAGCCCCAGTTCCGTCAGCCTGTCCTCATAGGAGAGGATATAGAATCATAGAATAGTTTTAACTGGAAGGTCTCCTTCAAGATCATCAAGTCCGACCTTATTCCTAGCCCTATCAAAACAACTAAACCATGTCCCAGTATCTTATCTCTAAAATGACATACAATTTCATTCTCATTGCAATTCCTCTTTGTCAGGTTTTGCAAGTTATCCAATTCTTCCCACCTGCATGCAAGAAAGTCTGTGAAGAAATGGGAAAACCTAATTCATTCAATGTGTTGGGTGTTTCGCATGCTTCTTCTTTCCCTGTTTTTTTAGTTTCTCTCCCTGCTCCCCTTTTTTAAAATATGTTTATATATATGTTTATAAATATGTTAAATATGGAGTTTTTTTCATAGAAAAAAAAAAAATCTTGCAGAAAACTAATACTGTGAAGAGAAACGTAATTAAACCTTTCCTATTTTGTGGCCAGCTCTGTAGAGTTTGTAACCTTCCAGCTGTCTATTGATCTATTGTGTTAAGTAATACAGCAGATGTCACTCTCTGGTACACAGGGGACAAGTGCCACAGTATTAAAGGACTGTTACTGTCATCTGAGCTATAACCTGTGTCTACAAAGTCACCTTTCTAGTCTGAGATGGATTATGAAGTAAAGGGACTTAAATGACGCTTGTTGAAAGGCTGCTTTCATCTCCATTTCCACATTTAAAGTTTGTATGGTTCCAAAGAGAAGTGTGGAGAGGGAGAGAAGAGGAAGAAGACACATGTAGGAAGTGGCTTCCAGCTCCATGGACAGGAATATCTACAAGTTGAAATCGTAGTATAGTTTCAGCTTTTCCCCTTTTTATTTCCTTTCTGTGAATTTGTCTTGGGAACTAATTAAATGTAAAGCAAATTTTATTTCCAGTCTGGACATTTGTATGTCATTTGCTTCTTATTCCGAGTACTACAGGATGATGTCTTTCTTATTCCTTGCTGTCTGCCTCACCACTGAACTGGCAGAGGGAGGGGAAGAACAGAGAGGAAAGCCAGAAAGTTGAAGTCCTTGTAAAGAACCAGAAGTAAAGGATGTTCAGACTATGTGCAGTGATGATTTTTAATTCCAAAGAAATTCTGCCTTGCTGCCAGTTACATGGGTCATTTTCATGCACCCATATGCTTGCTGGGTTTTGTTATTTAAATGAATTCTTTCAAATTCTGATTGGCAATCACGTAGCCTAAAGAACGTGGCTGTATGGGATCAGAGCTGAATGCTGGCACTCTGTCATACAGACCTTATCACTACAGCAGGTGAGCAATAATCACCCAGAAATGTTCTGCCACACGTATCTGATTACTTACGTTAATTCATTAATGTGAAATTAGTATCGAAAACTGGTATCTAATTCATCCCACTGTGTCACAGAGGGAATCACAGTTTACATGTTCATTAAAAACACTAGAATCAGCCACATTACAATTCTTGGTACTGCATTTTTTCCCCCATTTCTGTCACTTCACCTCTTATGGTACACAGAGATTTCATTGAAAATTGGCACATTATCTGCATAATATCAATGACAGACTGGACACTATATTTTGAAATAATTTTGTGATTAAAATCCATAATTCTAGCCACAGCAAAGTCAGGAAAACTTTAGAATTCTCTGAGATTGCTGGGAGAAATTAATTGTGAGTAATAATTCCTGTTCCCCATCCTGTGCTAAAATCCTAAAGTACAACTGTACCATCTGGACTGTAGCAAGTTAGTTTGTTAATGATAAGTAAAGGAGGTGTACAGGGACCTATGCTGTCACAAGCAGTACATCATATTGATCACCATGACAACAATGCAACTTCAATTGCTTATACAATTGAAAGTAATCAAGATATAGAAACAGGAATGATTCTTTTTCCTCAGTAGTATTTTAACTGCCAGTAATTACTATATATATATACCTGCATGAAATTATATGCACTGGTAAAAAAAGAATGTTCATTAGCCTTGGTGTTCCCTTTTAATGAGATCTTAACTTGCAGTCTTTGCAACAGCAAAACGCTCATGTGAGGAGGGGAAGACTAAAAATGAAAAGACACTGGTTCGACACGTGTATCTCCTGAGTACAAGTGTAATACACCAACATGACTATACTTCTAACATCTTGAAAAAATACCAGAACTAAAATGCAGAAACCCCTTGCATGCAGGGCAGTTGTTTGGCTTGGCATAACCTGAGACTTTGGAAGCAGTTACCTCCAGACTAGTACAACATTAGAATTCACCACCTTTAATATCTTTTGTCATTTTCTTACAGAGAAAACTGTTCCTACTTTACTATCCACTCTGGCTAATGATGAAAAATGTCACTGTTTACAACTTCAGTCTTTTTTCCCCCCAACCAAACGGCTGAAGTCTGCAGTAAGAATAATTCAATGTGACATCTTATCTTTTTGACCAGTGGGGGTCTTCACTGAAGTGTGGCTATGAAAGCAATTCCATGTTGATGATGATGAAAGCCTTTATGATTCAGAGCCAAACAAGCTAAAGAAAGAGGAGGACCCCAGTATCACAGCCACAAATATATTTCCATTTCAAAGGAAATGAAATTAAGCTAATATGAAGCACACACAGTACTTGGATCCTTTAAAAGAAACCCACATGAAAAATGTTATATATAGTGGCATATTGTAACAGAAATGCTTGTAAACTCTTACTTGTAGATGTTAATAAGACTGCCATGAATACCAGTCAGATCTAAACCTTGACATTATTACTTCTTAGTCAAAGGGTTTGTTTTAAAGTGCAAACTACAAAGATAGAAACTCGATCATGGGAAAACAACTAGATTGCATCTCAATCCCTAAAAAATACCAAACCAACCCTAATAAAATTCTTCTATTCTAATTTCCTATGATTGTTACTCTGCTTGCAATACAATCTTCCAGTGCTTAGAAAGAATAAGACATATCGTTTTAAGTTATATAATGAGGATATCAGGGCCCAAGGTGGCAGAAGAGAGAAACAGTGAAAATACGTTTAATATATAAAAAGAAAACATACATACATAAATGTATATAAATACAGTTATTTATATTCAAATATATTATGACTACATGAATGACTAAATGAAAAGCACATGCATTACTTTACCATAACTATGCAGACCTTTGCAGATAATATAAAGAGTCACTCAGCCTCCAGAATCTCCATCCTTGGAGATACTAAAAACTCAGCTGGACACGGCCCTGAGCAACCTGACATAGCTTTGAAGTTGGCCCTGCATTGAGTGGGGCTTGGACAACATAAACTCCAGTGACTGCTTGTTACCTGAATTATTCTAATATTCTATGATCTTGTAATCTTTACTCTTTCAAAGGAGAATTCTAAAAGCCATTTTCAGCTTTCCAGCACACTCACAATGGGTTTAATATGCAGGTAATTTTCATGATAAGCCAAGATGTCTCCATTCAGGAGTTGGGCTCTTTCCCTGTCTGTCCTAGCATTTTCTTTTTTGCCAACAAAGCAGAATCTATTAATCAAGAGCAATAGAAATTAACACAGGAAAGTAGTTGACAATTTAGGGTTCAAAGAAAAAGCCTGCCATAGTTTTGAATCACTCTTCTCAGTTTGGAAAGAAACAAAACACTAACCATTAATTTAATAAATTTTGAGCAGTTATTCTACTCACAGCTGAGCAAGCATGTGGACCTATTTTAGTTCTCTGAGCAATTCAGGGAACCTAGAAGGCACTAAAGCCAGGAAGAACAACCTTCAGTTGCAAAAAGATCTTCATCACAGTCATCTAAGAAACAGACAAAATATGTGACTTTTTGGAAGACTTCCCTTTATTCAAGGCAACCATATTATTGATCCATGGGTTGAATTTGACTTAAAAGAGCTTTTCACCTACTGAAAGTGGGGAGATTGGAGATATGCTTTCCACAGCACCCTGCACAATCTACAACTTAAAAGCCATCATCTCGATCATCTAAGCATGGCTACCCCTGCTAAAAAGGTAGGACTGCCTTGACATGATCCCTGGCAGAAGCAGAACCACCTTTTCTGTATCACTTGTGTATTTTCAGAACATGCAGGACAAGTATCAAGAGTATCAGTGATGTCTCCACAACATACCTGTCAATAATGGCACACATATCAATGGTGACATTGGCAAAGCTCCCCAGCTGGCCTTGCTCCACTGCATGCAAATCCACCAGCTGATCATCCACATGAATAAACTGCATGCATCCTTGAAATGAATGCTGAAATAGTGAGTGATCCGAGTCATTCATCTGGATAGGAAACCCTGTAGAGCAGCAGAATAAAGAGCATTATTAACTTCATAGACTATTACTCAAGTTGGTATTTTTTTAAACAGGAAAAGACACATTTCTAGATAGGGGAAGATAAAGGCAAGTTGGGAAGGAAATATTATATACTTATTAGATTACATTAGAGTATCATTGATTTAAGCAATTGGCAGCTACATGCAAGAATTTATACAGTACAGTTGATGATTCTTTCATTAATTTTCATCTACAGGATGGAAGTCTTCTGCCACCCTACTCCTACCCCAGTCCTCTCTTGCTGTTTCTCATTATTTTTGTCTTCATACAGACATTAAGGGAATAGGGAAAGGATTCATGTCTTTGCTATATTTTAGGAATCACATTCCCATGTGTCAGATTATCCTGAGGAAAATGTATTCCATATATTCCACGATGTGAATTTCCAGTTCAGCTTTTGCTAGATCTAGGCTTCCTGGGCAATGAATACTCATGCTGGAAACTTTCTGTAAACCTAAAACTTGCTGAAAAATCTAATGTCCTGGCCCACTTCTGAGGAATCTGAGGACATTCTGTAGTATTTTCATTTTTGCTCTGAATATGTTCATTTTCCTGTCTTTCTGAAGGTGGTTTATAAGAGATGAGAATGAATTAGTGTCTTGACTCAGGCTAAAAGGCAGGGAGACAGAGAATGCTTGTATGTAATTGTTTAACTGAATGCCCTTCAGAAGTGAATGTGTCAATTTACCTCAAGAAAAATGTCCTCAATAAGACAGTGGAGAGCCTTATTCACTACTTATAAATATTTAACAATGAATGCCCTGAAAATGCTTCAAGAAAATAATTTAGACAGAATCTCTTTGAGAGCAGGAAGAAAGAGAGAGGGGATAACAACAGTTTATTCATAAAGAAGCTTAAAAGTCTGAAACATGCATAATGGTTTTGCAGATTTCAGCTCGAAAGATGACTAGCCATGCAATTCTTGACTGAGAACTGTAAAAAAAACCATGGACATTTGTTTTGGTAGTTAAACTAGATTATATTCCTTCTCCCACTTTCCTACCCAACTTCCAACACCCAATGCCTTACTACCTTCTTCAAAAGCATGGAAACAGCTCCTCATGGAGACAGGAGAGTAGCAGAATATCAAATGGATATTGTTTGAATGGCAGCAGGAAAAAAAGAAGTAATGTAATTTTAAATTCTGCTCCTGAAAATAGTTTATCATAAGCCACACAAATAACTGGATTGGCTAAAAGAGAAGGCAATGAATAGAAGGCAGAAACAAGCAAACGGGGCTTGAAGACAGATGCTGCTTACTGTGGCACCTATTAATAAAAAAAACCTCCAGATACATGTAAGCCTCCCCCAAAATATAATTAAGACACATTTTAACTGAAAGGTTTTCCCAGAAAATTCATGCGACCAGAAATGTTTTGAGTATTTTATTTTCTAAAACAGTCTTGCCCATCAGCTAAAATTACTGGTGGTGGCTCCCAAATTTCCCTGACTCACTCCAGTAAGCACTCGCTTCAGAGGTCACTGGTTGTGCCACAGAATTCACAAGGGATGTTATGGTTACTAAGCAGTGAGCATGCTAAAAGTTATCTCTGACAGGCGTTTCATGAAACTGAGCAAAGGCTTGTATTGAGGTCATACCAAGTTTGGAGCAGAACTGTGACACTGTGACACACAGAATTGTGACACAGGGAGCCATAAATGGCTATGAGAAAGATAAATAACCTCCTCGCACTAATACACATCAGATGGAGAAGGAAAAATTCCTGGGGATCCCCCAATTGCGTAACTAGTGCAGAATAAGCTCATCAGAGAAACTGCCCCCCACCCAAATTGTGCTAAACCTAGACTGTAAGAATTGTTAGTTTGGATTGGCAGAAAAGTAAAATTATAGGGACAGGTTTTGTATTTTCCACCCAGAATGTGCATTGACTGGTGACTTACTTGATGAAAAGACAACAGGGTTTTCAGAAACCTGCCTCCTACTATTTTTAACTTGTTCTTTCCCATGACTAAACTGATTCATCTGATGCTTTACAGACAACAGAATGGAGAGACAGAAAGTGCAAGTTAGTTCTCTGTTGTTTGGTGGATGCAGCACAGCATTCGCAGGTTCCTATCAGATGCTTTCTCCAATTGTATTTAAATAATTCACTCTTTTGCTATAATTGTTTTTCAAACTGTCACTGAAACTGCACTGTAACTTCTTAGTAAGAACCCCAGACTAACACCAAACACATGGTCTTTTAGAACTTCAGTGCAGGAAACCTGTGTATCATCTTCCAATTCAAAGCACTTCCACAGTTCCTTTGTTTTAAGTACTAAATTCAAGGTTACCAACACTGAGATAAATTCTTAGTAATATTCACATAAACCCAGCAAAGCCAAGGACATTATATAGATGTATCTGAATATAATGAAAGATTATTCACCATCCTTCAAGCACGAACTGAAATGTAAGGTCAAAACATTCACATCAAAAGGAGTATGGTACAAATAACTAAGCCACAAATGTATGTCTAGATTCAATAATATATTCCAACAAATTACCACCAACATTTGATAGCATTTGAACACCAGCCACAGAGGCATTTCAATATGTGATTCTCAGATGCAACTGAAACATCAGCTCTTGACCTACACTCTATTAGCACACAGTTATTACTGGTCTGGGGCATATGTTCTCAGCTTTGCTACTGGTTGAATCTGCAAAGAGAAAAGTAGCAGCCAGGTCCCTCTGTCCAGGCAGAGACTTCAGGTCCCTGAGTCTCCAGGCTGGGGCAGGAGGGAGTCATGGGCTGGAGTGGCAGCTGCCCCTACATAAATGAAGCTTTCTTCTATTAGCCAAGAGAGTGGTGTACATTGAGCACTAGTCAGTTCGGGTTTCTGAATTTTGCTGTATCTATCAATGGACAAAAATTATAATTTGCTCGTTTGAAGGTATTTGTCTGTCTTCCTGTAACTCCCTTTGCTGTTTCTGGTCATGTAAGGAACCGGAAGAGGAGCTGGTTTTGTGCAGTTGTACAGCACCCTGCATAAATTGTCTGTGTGGCTGACTGGCTGTCAAGGCATGCTATTACTGTAAAAGATAGCTATGCAAAGAGATAATTTCCAAAAGCAATTCACTATCCGCAGGGAATGGAAGAATGGTGGGTTTGTTGAACCATATGCTTCTCACAAACCAGCCTCCTCCAACAACAACTTTCTTCTGCTTTAAAATTGTTGCCATAGCTTGGACAAACTTTCAGAATGCAGGAAATAAATATAGTGCTATGGAAAGAATTTAGCACATGAGAAAGCAACTAGATACGCTTTCTATATAACACCTTCATTGGTTTTGAACTATAAGGTATACGGATAAATTTTAGTGGCACCTGGACATTTCAGGAAACTCCAGTCTGAGTCATCTGAGGCAGAGCTTCTGCCTCAAACATAAACCTGGAAACGACCTAGTATTGTTATTTTTTATTTCAGACACAACAATGCCTTCCCTTTCCAGATTTCCATTATTGAGACATGATTCACTTCCACATCTTTCCTACAGTGAATGAAATTTTAACTAAATGAAGTGCTATAACCAAGGCTGACAGTAATGCTATCATTAGAAAGGCTCAATAATGGATGAACGATTTGGACAGAACTGCATTGATTTTCTTGCTGACAAGAAAACATGCACATTTTCAAAATGCAAATAAAATGAAGTTTGGTCTGTTTAAAACAATTTTGATGCTTATGATTAAAAATGCACCTTATGCTTATGATTAAAAATGCTCTTTAAAGTCAGGTAGACTGCCTTATCCTGCAATTTCTACATCTTTCTGTCATTTTCTGTACAAAATCTGAATCTTGTAATTTTATTTTTCACATTTTAAGCCTGCAAAGAGCTTTATTATTATCCTTTTACTATCCTTTATTATTATCCTGCAAAGGTCAGACATGGATTGCATCTGAATTTTCCCCAGAGTTCAAGGAAATTTGTTTCCAGGACTTCATTCTGACCTACCAAACACAGAACAGCCAAAATTCTAGATCCAGCTCCTGATCTTAATTCAAACTTGCAAGAAAAAATTAGAAAATCTATAGTATTGATTCATGTTATTTTCGATGTTAAAAGTCACTTTAATACAACAAAATAAATGTAAATTACAATAGGTATAATAAAATACCTACAACATAAAAACAGTACTTCTTTCCCAGTGTCAAGACCTATTATGTTTCTCTTTCAATCCCCTGAGTAAAGCTGCATCAAAGACTTTTTATAAGAAACTTGAAGGAAGAATTATGTTCAGGTTTGTGGTATAGTAATGAAAACACATACAGCCAGAGCATGTCATTAAACATCTGATGATGTTTCTGAGATCTACCTAATAATGAAATTTCGCACCAGACTGTGAATATACAATTACAGGTTATTTTGTATTCCTATGTGAGACACTCAGATTTTCTTTGAAACATAATGCAAATTCTATCGTGACAAGAAGACTGGTTTTCTCCACAGCTTGTGAGAACACCTCATCATTATATTTTGTCTTTTGGTTTTTTATGGAAGTTAATGACAGGCTGATGTTTGTATACAGATAGTACTTGGTATTTTACTTCTTTAAATGAAAAAATACACCTCATTTAAAAAAAAAAAAAAAAGGAAAAAAAAGTAACTATTATCTTCCACATCTAACTGATAGTCTATATTGTCTTCAACTACTTGCATGTCTGACAATGATTTTTAACTGTATGGTATTTCAAGTATATACCCTGGATCCTTGCTATGCACAATGAGAGGAAAAAAACCCAAATTCTTCATTTGTCAGGATAAATAGCAGCACAGTATCATTCCAGGGTAATTTTCCAATTTTCTATACATATCAGACAAAGAATTAAAAGATATTAGTCTGAACCTATAGAACAAAATTAAAATTCAGTTCATAACAATGTACTTAGAATGAAGATATACTCGTGTTTCATATATTAATAAACAGGAAATGACACTAAAATAAAAGCTCAATACACCTACTTGCCCACATTCACTGTAGTATTTTTGTGCTTGTTTCAGTCAGACCGGAACGGTTCATCTTAGTGTGAAGTGGAACACAGGCAATAACTTTGGAGAACTAGAAGTTTCCTGCTCCAAGAGCATGAAATAAGCTAAAATAAACAAACTGCAGAGGGGATGAACACCCTGAGTTAAAATGGAATAATTTTTCCTTTCACTGCATCTCTGTAAATCTAGAGAAAAGCTCAAAAAAAGCATACACATATACTTCCCAAGTATTGGAAAGAATACAGGACCAATACTGGAAGTTTCAATAGAGTCATGCCTTATAGCTCCAGTCATAATTCTGTAATGAGGACTAAGGATGGGGTTTGCCAAGACATTTGGCTCCCATGTCTAGCAACCGTATGAACTGTTTTGAAACCTTTGAAGTTTCTCAGCTCACTGGAGTGCAGAAAGGCAAACCAGAGTGGGAATTACATTTTTTTTTCCATATGTGTTTGCAAAGAAAGTCACCAGCTTCTTAAATGAGGTGCTTTCTAATCATTATTCTTTAATTTTGCCTTAATTGTTTCATTTATAGAAATGCAGAGGTTAAACGCAAGGTAGTGCATTCTATCTCAACAAATGTAAATTGCTAAACTAAAAATTCCAAATGCATCTATATACAGAGGGAAAAGCACACTTCATTAAAGCTAGAGCTTAGAACAAGAGGATGTTGTACTGATGCACTCCTGGGGCACACGTGAGCCCTCTAGGTAAAGCAGACAAGCATTAATGAAGAATCTGGTGGACTTTGCAAAACCTTCTCTGTACATGTCACTCATATGATGAAAAAATTTAACCAGGTCTCACAAGACTTGGTGGCATTTTCTACCAGTGGTGCGACTACCAATTTGGTTTTTATCCTCTGGAAATCTGATCTTCAGCCAGACAATTCTCTAAAAATATTTTATCACCAGCTGTCTGCTTATTAATCGCAGCCAGTTCTGGAAAGGCATTGAGATTTTTCAGTCTCTCTGTATACCATCATTCCTTCACCCTCAGATTTCACTTCAGTGTATTAACACTGATTCAGTACCTACCAGCTCTTGATGGGATTGAATTCTTTAAAAAGTAGCTTCTAGACCTCTCTACTCAAGGTATGAAGAACACCAATATACTACAGTTGTCCTGACCATATGTCAGAGAAACTCTTCCTGGAGCACACCAGAGATTTAGGTGTAATAATCCTAGGGTTATGTGACCTAGCCATAGATAAGAGAACCACAGAATCTCAGAATTACAGAATTGTAAGGTTTGGAAAGGACCTCTGGAGATGATCTACTCCAACCCCGCTGCCAAAACTGGCTCATCTAGAGCAGGTTGCACAGGAACGTGTCCTGGCAGGTTTTGAAAGTCTCCAAAGAAGACTTCACAGCCTCTCTGCACATCCTATTCCAGTGATCCATCACCCTTACAGTAAGAAAGTTCCTCCTAATGTTTAGGTGGAACTTCCCGTGTTCTAACTTGTGTCCATTGCCCCCTGTCCTATCACTGGGCACCACTGAAAAGAGACTGTTTCCATCCTCTTGACACCCACCCTACAGATATTTATAAATATTTATAAGATCCCCTCTCAGTCTTCTCCAGGCTAAACAGCCCCAGGTCTCTCAGCCTTTCCTTGTAAGAGAGATGCTCCAGACCCCTAATCATCTTTTGAGCCCTCCATTGGACTCTCTCCAGCAGTTCCCTGTCTCTCTTGAATTGAGGATTCCAGAACTGGACACATTCCTCCAGATGTGGCCTCCCTAAGGTGGAGTA
This sequence comes from Actenoides hombroni, assembly GCA_024336885.1. Classification (NCBI taxonomy): domain Eukaryota; kingdom Metazoa; phylum Chordata; class Aves; order Coraciiformes; family Alcedinidae; genus Actenoides; species Actenoides hombroni. The sequence continues at coordinate 1,383,929 of WUAM01000323.1, forward strand.
GAAAGGGAGGAAACACTTTTCCCAAAGGCTGGCCACAGAATTCAAAGGGTTAAAATATATTTGAGGCTTTCCACTGCTTCAAAATTGTGGGGTTGTACCCCAGGCTTTCAGGTTGCAAGGTGGTGGTACCAGTTCAGTTGTTTGAAATGAACTGCAATGGGCCCTGTGGTGTATCTCACCTTTAATTATGGAATCTTTTTCCTATCCCTTTATTTTTTAATGCCAAAGCACAGGGGTCTGGGTTTTTTTTCCCCCTGAGGTAATTACAAACATGGTAACTCTCCTGTTTTCAAAGTTGTCTCCTGAAAAGCATGTAGACCATGTCATTCCCAAATAGAGAGACTGTCTAGCAGACTGTACTGAAGCTCAGCTAGGAGGAAATATGCACATAACCTGCCTTTCTTCTCAGATCACATCCCCTCTTCTCAGACCACCTGGACTACACTTTTTTAAAAAATCCATGTACCGTATTGCTCCTGGGAGCAAATCAAATTAATCAGAACACAAGCGTGATTTTCATTCACAGGGAATTATTTCAGTCTTAATAAATACTACAAGACATCCTAAATACCAATATTTGTTTAAATAGCTGAACTTCATACCCTAGTTCAGATAACACTGCAAAAGAAAAGCAATGATTCCCGACAATCTAAAGAGACTTCTATATTCAGAAAAAAACCTACCTATTAATATTCTCAGATACAAATCTTGAATGAAAAAAGACCTGTTGCAAATCAGGTACAATAGCAGTGTATTCAGAAATTGCTGCTGCAGATGTAGCTCCCCTAAGAACCATACTAGACATTATGAACCCAAGAATATACCCACAAACACTAAAATTTTGTAAGATTAACACTGTCTTGATGGTGGAAGAGAACAAACAGAATTATCACATGGGACTAGTTTTACTAATTTTGTCTTATGACGGGGGAATATGAGATTGCTGTCTTTTCCAGCTCCATGAATGTTTGAAATACAATGACTTCTCTTCCTTTAGGGTTCTCTCTGAAGTTCTTCTGTAGACTGAATAAATGTTTTCCCATATATTTGAGGGTTGAAATAAAATATTCTTGTCCGCTGGGAAAAAAGGATTAAATATTGCTGCCATGGGATGGTAGCATCTTAAAAGGAGAAGCATAAGGAGAAAAAATTAAGCAAAATAGTCTTAAAAATACACATAGATATTTGATATCTGAATTGATATTTGTCCAAATCACAACAGAAATAAATCAGGTATTATCTACTCAATGCACAGATAATTTTCCATTTGTTATGTGACTCACTGTTCTACTTCCCTTGCATGGTGGGTGGCTCAATTGTGCATATTGTTGATTTTACAATGTCAGTATTTGTGGAGTGATAAAAAAAAATATAATAAACATGTCTGCATTCCAAGAGCACCAGATATTTACTAAAATACAGGAAATGTATGTTTCTTTTCATGAAATAATAGCAAAACTGGATCCTCTTGCTATCTTGATGTTTAAAGAAATGGATGAACAGCAAGATTTAATTTATTTTCTTGCAAATAAATGTACTCCAAAGTCCTTATTTTGACAAGAATTGCTGTAAATGGTTGGTAATTTATGTTATAAAAGCAGCTTATTTTATGCTGAAATGGAAGCAGCAACTCGATGCAAAGTGTACCTTATATAAACCAAAGCTCTACTGTGGAAAGTCCATTATTTAAAGTAGTTAGAGGTCCCATTTTTTGCATCCTTCCCTCCCCCCCCCCCGAAATTGCTTGATTTTTCCCATTGTTAAACACTTTTATTTCTTGACTATTTCAATCAAGTTTGAGACTAGTCAGCCACTTAAGACATAAAGAATCCTCATGAAAAGTGCAATAAAAAGACAAAAAACTACTTTAAAAATAAAAAAAGAATACATTTTAATACTTTGAGACAGGACAGTGAGGTTGTAATAAAGTTAATATAAACAACACAATGAAATGGGACACAAAGGAAAAAAGAATATATCGTTTGAAAAACAGTTCACTTATTATGAAGCATTTAAGCACAGTTTTCTGCTCTGGTAGTTCTTAGTACAGAGACAATTCTGTTTCCTGGCAAAGAAACAGTTAAAGAAATAAAATATTTTTGGGTATCATCTGACAATTTAAAAATAATTAAAAGGTCTTCTGCTGTTTTTAAATGAAGATTTTTCTGTTTATAAGCAAGTTCCCATGAAAAAAGTGACTTGCATGGATGGCTGAGACCTGAAAATATGAAATCATCAAGAACTCTGTTTTGAAATAAACTGATATTACTGTTTAGACAAAATTCTTCTTCAAATAACCGAAACAAGAGCAATAGCAGCAAGTTTCAATCATCACTTTCTGACATGAAGAGAAACAGTGAGAATGATTATTATTACCAGTCTTGGCTAATTTAAGTCCATCTAACACTTTACTGTTATTTCTATCTTATTTTATTGGATATGATAGGAAATACATAATGATCAAATTGCAACAAAACTGTACATTATACTGCCCATATAATATATGCTATTCATAGGCTTTTTATGTTATAGCAAAGAGAATAAATGTACTCTATATTTTTAAAGTTACTACTACTTCATTTCTACCGAAACTCCCCCACGAGGATAAAAAATGTCTAGAAACTGCTGGAGATAATTACACTTAAGGAGATATAAGCAGCATAAAATACTCAATTACTATTTACTACTGTTAAGAAATGTACAGTGTGGAGATTACACTGTTGGCATTAATTGCATAATCTTATTTGCTGCTCCTACATGAACTTATTTTGCATTTTTATGTACTGCAAAGTTCTGGCTACGATACCACTAAGGTGAATTCACTTCAATCAAAAATAGGAGCATAGAAGTCATTGGACCAATTCAGCTACAGATTCACATGATTTACTTCCACCCAAGGATTTATATAATCAATTTATTTTCATTTCAGTTAACAAAGGTACCAAAATGAAAGCAAAATCACCGTGAGCTGCAGTTTGTGCGACCACAAGGTATCACTTTGTGCACCAGTTGGAAACAGAGTTTTGCTGTAGGTGCCTTAAACACGCTGTTTCTATCTTCCTGCCATTCACTGCATGTTCTCCAGCATTCCAAATTTTCTCATTCAGCTCCTACTACCCTGTATCAGCTATAAGCAAAGAGAGTACCAACCTCTCCAGAAATTTACCTAGAAAATGGAATTACCCCTTGTCTGCAAATACTTTATCAGAGATTTGCTGCTAATAAGTACTTCTATATAGTTAAAACTTGCAAAGCTATCTTGTTTTGAAGTGCATTCAGATATTCAGTGCATCTTAAATGTCTATTCTGACACTTTTGTTAGCAGTAACTTACAGGTTTTGAACAACTGAAATTTATTTTTCAGACTTCCAAAACTACCTTGAGCATGTTAATCATTGGTGAAAACTATTTCTATAGGTCAAAATTAAGGATGCTCATTAAATATGCCAGGTGGATTTAAAGATCAACATTGTTCAGTACATTAAGTTCTGTATGGTTATAAACAGTCATTAAATTCATAGAAAATCTGTCCTTGTGCTTATTAAAATCTTATGCAAAAAAAAAAGATTTAGTAATTAATTTAAAAATCTTAGCACTACAAAATATAGACCTGACTAATAGATTTTACCTATTCTCTTACATTTTTGGTTTATAATAATTCTAAATACATGACTCAAAAAATGTATCAGGTACTTTTCTTATTAATTGCATTTTTTACTATATATTAGACGAAGACAAGATGAAATGCAGGATAACGAGGGAAAATAAAATGGTCATTCTAATACTTCAAAAGTAAACATAGCAATGTGATGAATATTCCCTCCACTTTTTAATAGGTTAGCTATGAAATTTGCTTGTATTATGAGATCTTCATAAACTGTTCAAATTTGGGCAAACTGGATACTTTAACTTAAAGAAGTGTTATGCATCTATAATTCACTGGTAGAATAGAACTTTCTATCTCATTTTTTTAGGTGGTCCTGATTTAAAGAACTTTTAGCTTTCTTGTTTCTATTTAGAAACATAAATATAGGAATAGATTGATGGGAGATTGTCTTTCCAAATTTAGAAAGAACCTCTACAGTGTAAACAAACACATTCTCTTCTTTCTGAATCTGAGTTAATTTTGCTACATCATATAGTTTGTACCAGCAGTTCACATGAAAAGTTAGCAACCTTTAACAAACAAAACAGACATATAGCAGCACATATTCAATCTATATTAATATTAGAAAGAAATCCGTATAATAAATCAGAATGAACTCTAGTCAACAAGAACAACAAATCTATTTTCTGTTATCTCCATAATTATTTAAAGCTGAGTGCAAACATTTCAATAAATGGAAAGGAACGGAAGTCTATTTGTCTCTTATTCCTAAGACTTGAATATTAGAAAGGATCACCATTTTGTTATCTCTTTTAAAACTTAATACACACTCTCCCTCCAAAAAAAACCAGAGATGAAAATAGTATCATTTTAGAAACTGATCTTTAACCTTGTACAATTAGAAAATTAAAGAAAATCATTCCAGCTGTTGGGTTATTGTGCATTTCCACTTTCTTGGTTCATCCAAACTTCACTCTGTTACAAGGCTGCTCACTCAAAACAAGGTATGTGTACAGTAAAAAAAAGTAGAGAGTAATATACAGAAGTTACTTTACCTTCAATCTCCTGTCTTTTTTAATAGAAAAGAAAACCCAAGCAATTTGTTTTCAAAGAAAATGAATGAAACTTTAGACTGAAATCCCAGAATAACCCCTTAAGAAGCATAACCCTTAACATTCTCTCTTCCTCCCAGTATGAATATCAAGTCAAATGGAGCCAAGATTTCTTAAACACTGTGGCTGTCTATTCAAAAGCACTGCAGGCATAGCAGCAAAGGCCTCAGCAGTGACTCAACATAAAGTCAGTGGGAGTTTTTTTGAATAACAAGTTACAGGACTTAAATGTGTCAAATTGCATTAGGGTCATTAAAAGTTATCTTGAAAGTACTTTAAGGTGCATGATAGTATATATTGATCGACTCACATCTGAAGAAAATATGTTTTATTAAAGGAACTGTGCTTGTTTCCCTGAAAGAAGGTTTATTTTTTGTTTTCTTGAAAACACACAGTGGAAAGTACACAGTGAAAATAATGTTATTGATATGCTACATCCAAGATGGATTTCCTCCTACTGTAATGCTGAATGATTCCTACGAAAATGACTGAAGCAATTCAGTGGGTTGAGGAAAGCTACTTAAAGAATAATACAGTTGTTCAAATACAAAAGAAATCTTACCTCTTAATTTTTTTTGTTTCGTGTACTATTTATACTCTCAAAGGTTCAAAATAATTATGGAAACTATGATGGATGAATTTTAAAATATTTATTTTCAACAGGAGCTCAAGTAAAATCTTTAGTAGGTATCAGGTAGTTACCTTCCTTTGGTATTGACACTGGCTTCTTTAGAGATATCTCAGAGAATGTGAAAGTAACGACCAAAATTACAGTCACTTACGAAAAAAATCAAATTATTATAAACGCACAAAATAATTTTTGATAAGAAGGGATCTCTAGTGATGATTTGATCCCAACTGCTCTTCAGAGGAGCTCAAATTATGGCAGGTTGCTTAGGGATGTGTCCAGTCCAGTTCACTGTCTTTGAGGATGGCGATTTCAGAACCTGTCTGGATAAACTGTTTCAGTGTTTGACCACCCTCATGGCTGAGAAATGTGTCCTCATATTGAATCTGAATTCCCCATGTCTCAACCTGTGTCTGTTGGCTTTTGTCTTCTCATTATACACCTCCAAGAAGAGTCTGGATCCACTCTTTTCTATCCAGCTGATAACCAGACTGGACTGACACTCTGGATTTTTCAGGCCCTAGTGCAGAACGCTGAGTTTGCCTTTGCGGTACCTGCTGAGATCTTTTGTCAGCTCCAGCATCTTGAGGTCCAAGTGGATAGCAGCCTGAAGAGCCAGCATACCAACCAGCATTCCCATAGTTGTCATCCACAAATTGCTGAGGGTACACTCCATCCTATTACCCAGGTGGTTTATAAAAACACCAAGCACTATCAGCCCCAGCATCAGTCCCTGAAGAACACCACTAGTAACTGGCCACCACTTGGACTTTTTGCTGTTGATGATCACCATTTGATCCCGGTGTCCAGTTAGTCTTCCCCCACCTTAGAGTTCATCTATCCAGTCCATATTACACCAAAAGAGAAGACACATATTGCTATAAAGATATTACGCAGTCTGTTGAAGGCCTTTTCTAAGAATCACAGAATCTCAGAATTATCACGGTTGGAAAAGACCTCTAAGATCACTGCATCCAACCGCCAACACCTCACTATCCCACTAGAGCATGTCCTGAAGAGTGCCTCATCTACATGGTTTTTGAGCACCTCCAGGGGATGTCTCCACCACCTCCTTGGGCAGCCCATTCCAGCACCTGACTACTCTTTCAGTAAATAAATTCTTCCTAATATCTAATCTAAACCTCCACTGGTGCAACTTCAAGCTGTTTCCTCTAGTGCTGTCATCAGTTACTTGAAAGAAGAGACAGGCACCCACCTCACTACAACCTCTTTTCAGGTAGCTGTAGAGAGCGATAAGGTCTCCCCTCAGCCTCCTCTTCTCCAAATTGAACAATTCCAATTCCCTTGGCCTCTCCTTACAGGACTTGTTGTCCAGACCCTTCACCAGCTTGGTTGCCTTCTCTGAACTTGCTGCAGCACTTTCTTGTGGTGAGGGGCCCAGAACTGAACACAGTACTTGAGGTGTGGCCTCACCAATGTTGAGTACAGGGGTACGATCACTTTCCTTCTCCTGATGGACACATTATTTCTGATATTGCCCAGGATGCTGTTGGCCTTCTTGGCCACCTGGGCACAATGCTGGTGTGACTAATAAAGCCAAGGCAAAGGCGGCATTAAATATCTCAGCATTTTCCTCATCACTGGTTGTAACGTTCCACCCCCTCATCCAGTAAAGGATGGAGATCCTCCCTGGCTCTCTTTTTATTGTTAATGTATAACTAAAACCATTTTTGTTGTCCCTTATGACAACACCTAGATTGAGCTCCAGCTGGGTTTTTTGCCTTTCTCCTTTTTTCCTCTGCATGACCTAATGAGATCCCTGCACTCATCCTGAGATGCTTGACACTTCTTCCAAAGGAGGTAAACTCCTTTTTTTCCTGAGTCCCAGCAAAAGCTCCTTGTTCAGCCAAGGTTGTCTTCCCTTCTGTTCCATCTTGCAGTGCCTGGGGACAGCCTGCTCCTGTGCTTTTAAGATTTCCTTCTTCAATATCATCCAGACTTCCTGGACTTCTTTGTCCTTCAGGACTGTCTCCCAAGGCACTCTTCTCAACCAATGTCCTGCACAGGTCGAAGTCTGCCCTCTGGAAGTCCATGGTGGAGATTTTGCTAACACCCCTCCTTACCTCACTAAGGATTGAGAACTTAATCATTTCGTGGTTGTTGAGCCCAACACAACCACCAACCACCATGTTCTCTCATCAGTGGAGCTAGTCAGATAATTTACATGTGTGGTGCCTAATCTGGTGTCTCTCTGATGGGTTTTACTTAACTCCCTCAAGCTCTGCCACTAGTTGCTGGGACCTGGCAGGCCTGAAAGCAAACTCTACCATGAAAGGACGAAGCAAAGAAGGACGAAAGTATCTCACCCTTTTCCATGTCCTCTGTCTATACCACTGAGCAGTGAGATCACATTTTTCTTAATTTCCATTTGCTGCTGATATATTTACTGAAGCCTTTCTTGCTGCCTGTTATATCTCTGACTAGCTTCAGCTCCAGCTGAGCTTTGGCTTTCCCAGTTCCAACCTTACATACTTGGGCAATAGCTCTGTATTTCTCTTGGGTAGCCTATGGCTGCTTATGCCTGGTGCCTTGTTTCCTTTTTGCATTTGAACTCACTCAGGTATTCCCCTTTTCCTATAGCGACAATAGTTTCAGTCAAACAACACAAATTACTGAAATAGATCTGCTAAAAATATACAAAAAGCCCAGAGTCTTCTCAGCTTTGACTGTATGGATGGCATTAAACTGCAGACACAGACACACAGCTCTTTAGTGTCTATTGAGAAAGAAAAGGGAAATCGATTGTAATGTAAATTGCCCTAATGTCCACTTTGTTCATATTAAGTTCTTTGCAGGCTGTTAGAGTGAGACTTCGGGGTATTTTTGAAAAGCACCAAGTGTTGAAAACCATTTTTCTATACAGGGATTTTTACTAGAGTTGAAAGTCTATAACCAGCATAATGCACTGGTAATTAAAAGGAGGATGGAATGTATCTGAGGGAAGAGGCTGACAAAGGAATGGATAAAAGAGGACAGGAAAATTACATCTAACCTCTGTGCCTCCTACTCCTTCTGTTGCTCTTTGTCTCAATCACAAAATCGAAGTAATATTTACTTGGAGCCAATGAGGAAAAAAGGCAACAACTTAGCTGAGGACATGCTCTGCAGACACTGTATTCAGGTGGCAAAACAGGGATGCCTCTCTCCAGTTCTTATCCTTTCCTCTTTGCTGCACTGAGGCAGGCTACTCAAAGAAAAGCCCTGCTTCACCAAAATCTTGTGCAGGACTACACTTTCATTTTCTGGGGTGAGCAGGCTTCCTGGCTGCAGGAAAGAGAATAGATTCCCTTGGCAGATCTTTATTGAAATTAAGGCAGGGGATACAAGGACTGTGGATGATAATTTTTTTCTTGACTTGCTCAGGCATTTTCAGGAAGCTCTACAAAAAGATGAGGGAGTCAACTCCATCTGAACTCTTCTAAAAGGTGGAGTGCAGGATTTAGGGGAGAGTTACATTGAGTAAAACCAGGGTGACTTCATTGTAATTTGAAACATAAGGACTTTTTTTCTTTTTCTTTTTTTTTTTTTTTTTTTTAGGGGAGGTAAGGGAAAGACAAGATAATGGCTACTAAGAATTATTAACTTTTTCACTGACTGAGCATACCCATGTGATTCATAACTTTGTATCTCAGTGAAATAATAGCTAAAGATTTGTTTGGCTTTGAAAAGAGACTAAGATAAGCACAATTATTTTCTCTGATTATGGCTTGGAGCTTCTGAATTTGTTTAAGGTGAAAGACCAGCTTTCTATATTTTCTATCTAAAGTGATCAGAACAGCAAATATGTGTCATCAAATGAGCACAAAGGAAAATATGACACTTTTACATTTGCAATTTAAGCCCACAAGTCCTTATTCAAGAAAGCACATAAGCATACATGTAAGCCCATCTATGCAGAAATTCAATATAAAAGGCTTATTCTCTTAAATTGTTTATCCTTCTACCTTGTAGATAGTTTTGTCTTGATAATAAGGCTTTAAACAACACAGGAGACCAGTTGCTACATCCTATCTGACTTTATCATCTGGAAACTTGTCTATCTTGAAAGGATGTTAAGTAGTGAAGTCCTCATTGCACCTATGATTGAAAGCTAGCCTTAAACAATGACTCAAAAAATATTTAAATTATCCAGGTAGGTTGCAAATGACTGTTTATATAAATTCTAGGCTCTGTCAGATCACATACCCTGAGTCCTACCTTTCTTTGGCCTCTTTTTTTTCCTTTTTCCTTTAGATATTTTTGTAAGACATACTAAGAAAATTATAAATGCAAGTGAAAAATTGGAAATGTATCATTTCTAGTGTTCCTCAGAAATAAACAAGAGGCTTTCTTTTTTCGCAGTCAGAGCTCAGTGTGAAATGGATTTATCAGCTCAACAACCACAGAACACTGCTAAATACAGAAATACGTATTTGCATTTCACTTTTCATTTTCAGACAGACTTACATCATCTGAAATCAATGTGCTTGTACACAGTACCAGTCAGTCAGGTCCTATTTGTCTGCTTATGATATATTTTATTTCTGTGTTGATCTTCAAAAGTCAACACTCACAAAGCTGAGATTTGAGCATAAGAATGCATGGGGCATATTTTGTAAGCCGAAGTATTTTTGTATGTTTTGATGTCTGCTGTAATGTTCATAAAGGTAAAGAATTAATTAAAGTCCAGCTCTAACCTAGGAGACAAACAGTGGAATATTTGTACTCAATTTGCCTCCAGATGTACCCATGACAGGAGTAAAAAGGAGAGAAAAAGTGAAAGGGGGAAGTCAGGACACTGCTAGTGTCAAGCAACAGTATATATATATATCTATCTATCTATATATATCTCAATCATTAACAAGATCATAATTCTCCACATTTGACTGGGCAGTGCAGATGAAGAAAATACAAGAAACCTGATTTGCCAGTCATTAATGTTTTACAGTGAAACCCAAAGACATTTAAGCACAAGGAAGCAATGTTAGCAGAGGCTTATTTTTAAGACAACAAAGGACAAAGAAAGGCAGAAATTGATAGCACTTACAAGAACAGAAAGTCAGAAATGTCTTGAACTGGACCGCAGTTAAGAATTATCAGATCATGCTGTCTGACTTTGTCTTCTGTAAATCAGACCATCATTACAGACACCTGAACTCTTTTAGAAGAGCCAACTTACCTTATAATAAAAACCCAGTTAATTTCTTTTTATGAAGTTAGGTTAACATTTGGAATTAATTTAAGCATGTCCACTTAAGCCTTGAAGACAGTGAAGGCTTCTGTGATTGACAGGCCAGTCATGAGAGCCTAAGAAAACACCTTAATACAAAGGTCTTGCCAAGACCTATCAGAATGAGGACACTTAGAGGCTATTTAAAAAAGTGCAGTCTTGCACAGAAGGCTTACACACATACATGTATACACCTATAAACATATATACACATATACACGTGTATCTATGTGTGTACACATAGAATACACAAAAGAGAATCCGCACTCAAAAAGTTCAGTTATTGTCATGGATCTTTCAAATATCCATTGCTGTAGTCATGTAAAGACGGGTGTTAACACTGGAAAATGTGGAAAATATGTACACAATTATATCAGTGTCAGTCTTCAAGAAAGAGGAGAGAGCTTTGTCAGGCTGCATTTTTATCATCCATGACACCGAGATTGCACCAAATTGATCTGATTGGCAATGATAAAAAGCAGCTACTTATATAATTTTGAAAGACATTGAAGTCTATCAAATAAGGCATTGCAGAGAAAATACTGGGTAGCAATGATCCCAAGTAAAAAGGCAATTTAATTATCAGAACAATAAACACAGTGGTATCGATGGAGGTGTGCTGACTGCTCATTTCCATCCAGGTCCACCACAGATACCAACGCTCACACTCATAACTTAGCAAGAAGAATCTGTTATTTCACTACATCACTAGATTCTTAACTCATATATTCTCCCTGGTTAAAAAGCCACATCATTCAGTTCTGTCACTTAATTTGCAAACAAAAGATAAGCAAACATTCTGATACACACAAACCACGGAACACTTATGGGCTGGAGAGTGAAAGGTAGATTCTCCACAGACAGCAGAAAGAGCATGATATGAATTGTACAGCTGCTGCTCAAGAGAATAAAAACTTTCGGAAAGAATTATATGAAAATCAGAAACTTACATAAAACAACTACCCTGATTCATAAATGAAATTTTAGTCATGTGTCCTGAAAACTTTAGGTAACTATAGGAAAAAACCAAAAGCATTCATTACCCAATTTATATGACTGCTATGTTGCCTTGTGATACAATGACATCCGAATTGTATTTCTACAATACAAGTGTTATCTGTTAGAGACAAATGAGCAGACAGAGATGTTCCCTATGTATTTTTCAAACTCTTCTGCCTTCAGAAATATTTGCAAGACAGCAAAGCTATGAGCAACCTTTACATTGAAACTATTCAACCAAATTCTTGAATGTAGCTTCCCATGCCAATACTGTCTCCCAAAATACTATTCATATCCCACTTCTCAACAAGGGCAGCTATTTAAGTTTAGTACAGCAGATGTGCACATATTATACATTTACACATATTTATTTTATCTCTCCCCTCCTAAACACTATTTTCAGTAACATAAGTAGATTAGAAAGAAAGCATTTTCTAATCATTCAAGGAAGGAAACTCAGAAGTGACTTGCCAAATCAGATAATAGGGGAAAGGGATTTACAGTGTTCTAAAATGGAGTTTGATAAATTAGTGGAAGAAATCATATGGCAGCTAAGGGTCATTTTCAAGTTATAAATCAAGGTCATGATATGAGACCTTTGGTGTGTAATTTGTTGATGATCCTAAGGAGAATTGAAGTGGACTGCTGTCTGTTCATCATGTTTGTACCATATTTATATTGTCCTCCTGCAATGCTTCAGGGCATCTGTTGGTTACCTACAAGGGCATATACAGGTTTGGACTTTTTTTTTCTTTTTTTTTAAATCCTTGATGTATCTGTAGACTTTTAATTTATTTTCACCCTTCTGTGAGGCACTGAATTGTCACAGCAAGACTGAATCTGCCACAAAGAAGGCCAGTGCTCCCAGGGGTTTTAAATTCTTAAGTAATTCCCCTTGACCTGCACATTTAGCATGCTCAGCTAACTGGAATGGCAGATCTCTCTGGAGTGGCTTAAGGTATTCCTCTGTGGGCAAGATCCTTTAACCAGGATGTGTGGGAAGTTTCAAACATAACAACAGTGCCTGCAGGATTAGGCCACTGGTGCTGCATCATGAGCTCTCCATTTCCTTTACTGTGGTTACTAATATTCAGAGTTTTTTGACTCAACCTGTGATCAAAAGTCAGGCTTAGAGTACTTATGCACATTTGCTTAACATCTTTGCTGATGCTAGGTTATATAAAACTTAAAAGATAATAGTTCTTTTCTTCACTGCCATTCTATTACTAGCTCTTTGATAGAAAAAAATATGGAAAGAATACGTAAAAAGTCTTTTTTTTTAAAATAAATCCATAATTAAGTTTGATTGCTTCTATTTCCAAATAGCTACAGATGTTTTTCTAATTACCACTGGGAATTTTACACTGGCACTGGTTCTGCTCTCTCCTCCTACAGGAAATTGTGATCTTCTGCCCATTAACTTGAGTGAGTAAAGAATGTCAACAGGATAACATGTGCAACCAATCTGTTACCCACATTTCTAAATTGCTCTTTTTTATTGGGTTTATTCCCTCAGGAGTCTACATTGCGAGTACTGTAAAATTATTTCCAAAATGCCATAAAGCATGCAGACTTCTGACTTGACACCAGTACTGAGTTTCAACACTGTATACTTAAAATGCCATTTAAAATACTGTGTAATGATTAGGTGCAAGGGAGGGAAAACTGTCACAACGTGAACAGCTCATTAAAATTATTATTCTGATAAAAATTGTAATACTGCTTTCAGAAGAAATAATATGCCCTGTTTATCTGGGTTTATGCAAGCACACTTGACATGTTGAGCAGTATTTAAGTTATTTCAATGTATTTCACAAGACAGTGTTAGCAGACACCATTGTGTCATGGCTGCTGACTGGCCCCTGCAAAACACTACCACTCTCCCTGGAAACCACTGGATGAATATTGGATCTGTGTCTGTTTCCTTAGGCTGGCAGGTCCTGATACTGCTAATATCTGGGATATCCATTGCCTAGCATGGATATTGTTAAGATTAAAGCAACAAATAAGACCTTTCAGACCTTCTCCCCTCAATTTAGAATTTCCATAACCTGATTAGCAAGGCAAAGTTGTGTTCTGGAATTTTCTGTGTACCTGCTGGAAAATTTCCCTGTCAAGTTGTGTGCATATCTGCAATTATGGACATTTACACATGCACATTGGGTAGGAAATGCATCCCTAGATCGTTTGATGCCTAATTGCTTGCCCACAATTGCTCTAATTTATGAAACTCATCTTCTTGGAACCAATTTTCACAGCTCTTATCTGCTTTAGACATTCTGCTGAAATTTTATCTTTCAAGCTGTGTTTTTAATAATTCATAGTGATTGATCATGCTTACATATTTGCATAAAGAGTACCTTATCAAGGCAAATGACTTATATGTACAGAGAAAAAGCATACCAACATTGCACCTTCAGCTACTGTTGATTGGCCTAGTCCATTTACTGTAGTAGAAGACTGTCAATTTACACCAGATGAGAACTTGCTTCCTTCTCCAATAAATCAAGAAATTTCTCCTTAACTTGACTTCTGTTGGTAGTGTACACTGAACTATGAAGAACTTTATATGGTAATAAGGACTATTCCCCTATGGACTTTGGTAATGTGAATAGTAAGTAATGTAAGAATTAAAGGTAATAAGGATTTTAGAACAAGGTTGCTTCTCAGATTTTAATGCAAGGCTTTATCACAGAGAATTTGGTAGAGATTTACTACATGTCATTTTTGTTTTCAGTTGAGCTACTCTGACCACAGACTCATGCTAAAATTGGAAACAGGAAGATTAAAAGTAGGCAGCCTTGATCTGAATGCATTTAATACTGTCTCATTAAAAACACAGCTGTTTTGTTGACATCGTGCTTCAAGTGAAACTCTCCTGCATATAAAACAATAGCCCTGACTGGAGATTAGGTCCAAAGCATATGAGAAATTAATGTCCCAAGAATCATACTCTCTTAATAAGTCACATGCTACCATATCCACGTGACGTGCAAAAACTCTGCATATAATTAAAAAAAAACCAAACCCATAAAACCTTTTCCCCACTATTGTGAATTTCCACTATTCAGACAGACAAGGTTTTCTCCTATTCCCACTATCCTGTATTCACTCATCATTCTTTGAAGTGTCTGATCTCCTTTATGTGTATTTAATCTTTCTCCCTTTTTGCAAATTCCCCTCTTCCAGTTTTTCACTCCATTTCCTGCCACAATCTTGCCTTCTGTCCATTTGCATCTTTCTTTCATTTCTCTTTCAAACATCTCTGTTCTGTGGCTCGTTGATATCTATTAATTCTTGCATTGTGAGAAACACTGAATAGTCATTTCCTATGAGTACTTTCCATGCCATTCATAACTGCAAACTCAGATCACATCTCTCCTCATCCAAGAATAAGATGAGGAGCCTTTCCTGTTCTTAATCTCTTCTCATACAGAAGTTTTGATCAGCTTTGTCATCCTTCCCATAAGCCTGTATCTTTCTGAGATGAGCTGACCACAGCAAAATGCATAAAACATTCAAAAGGTAAGGGGACATCATTGATTTATATAATGGTATTAAAGCTCCACTTCTTGAAGAACCTGTGATAAGAAACTTATTCTACAGTTTGTTTTTTAACTTCATCTCTATCAGTTGGACTGCTGTTTATCCATATGCTTACTGACTGCTCTGAACAGCTGTGAGCCCCTCTACAAGAACCATGCAGATTCTTTCTTTTCATGCAGAAATGATTTCTATGCTTTGTCAGATTTCTACTGATTTGGCTCCACTTCAGAAATCAGATTTAATCTCAGACTTTTCTTGTTATCCTTTATAAAGTATTGTCATTTTTACCAGCTCCTATACATCTATCTTTCTAGAACATGGTTTGACAAAAGAGATTAGTAATCAGTTAATAGCTTCTTGTTTTTCATATTTGACTTCCTTTAGAACTCTCTGATGAATGCTATTTGATCTTGGTAACATTTCTTCATTTAGGTGCTCGAAGTGTCCCTTCACTGCAGTAAATAGGTGTCCCTGGACCTCTCAGCTCCTGCTTGTTTCAACACAACGCTCCTGGTTGATTCATTTTCACTTCCACCTTTTTGTATGCTGTATCTGGCAGCTTCTAGTATGAAATCTGAATTCTGCTAGCCCAGCTGCTGCCTAAGTCTCCTGAGCCCCAGGTATCCCCAGGCCAGAGATGCACTGGAATATATGAAAGTTTCTTATCTTTCCAATATTAATTTATTCTCTTTGATTACAAAAGAGGATACTATCTCATTCCTTTACTATGAAAATACATCAGAAGATAACTATTTATCCAGTTTTCAATGTAGAGTTCAAAGGAAATTCTGTAAAATAATGTTTATGTTTGAAATATTGTTAGACTTTCTTATTCAGTCAACTTCAGTAGACAAAGCAGGTAATAGATAAAATTGCAATGCCATAATTCAGCAGTATATCTCACTTAACATCTGGATCAAGCATGAGAGGGAAAAACTAAAACTACAAGCAAATAAAATTACATTGTTGACTAAGGACCTATGTTAGTTTTTCATTAAGTAGACAAATATTTTTCTGCTATGCAATCATTTAGATATTTTTTTTAAGTACCCCTAAACATCTATGATTTCCTTTTAATCTCTCTAAAACTTCCATTCAGTAAAAGTTTATTGGGTGTCTACTACGCATTTATAAGGTGAAATCAAAAATCAAGAACTCATTTTAGGGTTCATCTCTCTTTTCTGCACTGCAGATGACAGACTTAGATCTTTAAAACAAAGCAGGGAAGCAGATTTCTTTAATTCTTCTTCATGCTGTAGGTGCTCATGAGACAATCAGACTAGCAGCAGAAGTAAACTACTAGCCCCCACTGAAACCCTGCTGGATAATAAAAACCCCAATTCTCCATTATCTTGAGGTTTGGTTGGTTTTGTTGGGGTTTTTTTGGGGGGGGAAGAAGTGCTAGCACTGAAAGTGTTAAGAAAACACTTATTTTCTCCCTGTAATGCTAATGGTCATTGAATCATTAGAGGTTAACTCTCTTTAGAAGTCAAGAGGACTCAAAACTAAGAAATGCCAAATGTTTCAAGACTCACACATATATAACTGAACAATGGGAAGAAGGAAAGGAATATCAGTGCAAGGATGAGCTGCTTGTGACTCTGCCATCCAGTTACTGTATTGCATAAAGTGTGGTCTTTCGACCTGCAGGAAAGAGTTGCACACTTGATGGAGAAAGAAGGGACTAACAACATAGCTGGAATTGATCTCTGTGTACTTCAGGACACACACAGAGAGAGATTGAAAGAAGAAAGACTACATGGTTTCTATTAAATATGAAGTGAGGGAAAAAAAAATCAACTCTAATTTCCAGTGAATGCCAAAATGACTGTTCAGTTGCAGTGCAAGAATGCACACTACGTGCCGTGGGATGAATGTTCACTAGTGCTGAACATCACAACTACCTTTTTGAATAGAAACCAGGAGAGAGACCCAAAGAATGGGTGAAGATTTGGCAAAACTGACGTGGTGAAAGACATCAATCTACTAACCTTAACAACTGGACTTATTTTTAAGAAGTGAGGTCACTTTAAATACGCCACTTTAAATCAACAACTGATGCTATAGTCATAACTACAGTACAACGATTCTCCTATATTTCACTTTGCTATAGTGGCCATTAATGCCTGTTGTCGTTAAACGAAGGGTCTTTAATGAAAGACCTTCCTGGAAATAACTTCAAGTCTGCTTCCCTAATAATATAGGAACATTTAGATTTTACTGCAAATCCATAGCAATTTATTTCACAGCCAGGTGAGAATGGATACGTAGTTCAATTATCATAACATTGTTGGAAAACTTTCATATTTCAATTTCTACAGAATCACCGCCTTTCAAATTTGCATATTTTATACAAGGTATGCATATTCTATTTCTACAGTACGTGCTCAAGTTTGCTTCCAGTGAGCAATGCAAAGAGTCTCTGATGTTCATACTACTTCAGTAGGAACAAAATTAGTGTGTTTAGTATTTTCAGTCCCAGCTTAGTATGTACATATAATACTTGTGTTGATACTGAATAATAAATGAGCAGGTACTTGAAGGTAGAGGCCACTTTCCAGGGTGGATATTTCAAATATCAGCTGGCTTACATTTTCTTCAATTATTTTAACAGCTTACAAAATTTTTATAAAAGGAGAACAGGTGTCACGGTTTAGGGTCAGGGCAGCTCCTTAGACCTGTAACAGATGCTCTCTGTTAACCCCCCTCCCTCCACAAAGGGGAGGAGAAAGGGAATAAGAGAGAGAGACTTAGTGATCAGAAAAGGAAACTAGAACAGCTTGAATGAAAATGAAAATAATAATGGAATATATAGAAATATATACAAGACCAGTATTGAACCCAAGCCCCCTGATGGTAATTCCATCACCGTCACCACTGATGCTGTGGAGGAGGCACCGGGGCAGTCCCAGACTGGGCCCCGCAGCAGACGGGAGCTGCGTTCAGGAGCTGGATTCTGGCACCAGATTCAGGAACACACAGATAAGAATGGAAGACAGAACAGAGTCCTGCTTGGATGCTCCATGGAAGAAACCAGAAGAAGACATAAGCCAAGCTGAGCAAAGCTGGCAAAGCAGGCCAACAGGGCAAAGAGAGAGGGGTGAGACACTCCTGATCCCTCAGCTTGATACCAGATATAACATATATGGGCTGGAATCCCTCGTTGGTCAGTTTGGGGTCACCTGTCCTGTCTGCCCCTCCCTGCAGCTGCAGCCTTTTACTTTCTGCACCCCCAATGTGGTGCACAAGATCCAGCAGTGGCCTTGGTCTGCACACCAATCCTTGGTAGTAACTCTAAACATGGGATGTTATCACTGCTAGGAGCAGACACTGTCTGTGAGAACTGGCTGCTACCTTCAGAAAGTGCAGTTAGAAGAACTGAGTTGAAAAGTAAAATTACTGAACAGAATTAGTTCTGTTCTCACTCTAACCAGGACATTCAGTCATGCAGATATACCTCTGAGTGCTCACTGTGAGGAAGGCCTATAATATAAAGTGTCTTTTATTTAGTCTTATCTAGAACTGTGACATAAACCAAAGATCATACTATAATCACCCAGTTTATCATGTCAGTAATCCTGCACCACATTTACCCAGTAAGAACAGATGCAATCCTACCTTGAAGGAATATGAATAGGAAGGAACCAACGAAGTATTCAAATACAAAGTTGTTTAAATGGAGTTAGTTTGGGATACTGCAGCACACTGATGTTTATGGGACTGTGTGTGAGAAAGTCTCATTCAAACTGCTTCTGATGATGCTAAAATAATAAATTTTAGCTAGTATTACTCAAATACATAAACACTGAATAAAAATGTCTTATCTCTTTGAAACATCAAATATATTTAGCTCTCAGAGAAATGAGTAGGGATTGCACATGTTCAAAAGTTCTGAAAATCAGAAAAGCATCTGGTTTTTGCCCAGATATATATATCCATGCTGAATCTGAGGCAATCACATTTCACAAATTTGAGCTTTGTCTTTAGTCAGAACTTCTTCCTTGCACGTATCTCTATAAGCATGTGATTAAAAATCTCTGATTTCTTTTAACTTTCTTTAATTTAACATTTATATCAATTCCCTTCTGTTTGTGTAAATTGTACTCAGATTAATTTTAGACAAGTTGGTCAATAGTGGAAGTGGAAGCATCTTTATTGACTTCCTAAGGATTTTGGGCATGAGTTTAAATATATTCTGAAGACAACTATGGAGATAAGCACCACAGACAGCATTAACATACCTTAGAGCAGCACCATCATTTCTATATGTAATTTACATTTAATGTAAGTAGAAGTGTATGGAAAAATTTCAGAGTTTTGAGGTCCATCCAGAAACAGCAAGGTCTGACTTTTATAGTCTAACAGTAGGAAGAGCATTGACAATATTGGAATTAGTAACATTGTTGCTGAACACCTTATAGTTAAATGCATGGAATTTAAAAGTAATCAAGAACTAATTGGGTTACCAGTTGTGAACAATTTGTAGGATTTGACTTGATTCACAAAAGCAAAGATTTATCCAGGATTCAAAGAATAATTGGAGTTTGATGCAGTGTCATCTTTTCCCTCATCCTACAAATATCTGTTGTCTAACCTCAAGGTCTCTATCTGGGTGGACTAACATATGAAGTCAGAAACTGATGAATAGGACAATCTTATCACAACCAAACATGTTTTACTGAATTACAGAAAGAAATATGCAAGTTGGATATCAGTAAAACTAATGAAACACTGGAATAGACTGCCTGCAGACATTAGTGCATTTCTCTCACTGGAAGTTCTTAGAAGGATGGGGTAAGTATAGCTGACCCTTATGTAAGAAAGGTGAATAATTAGGATGACAACTTTGTGTGTTTTCAAACTTTTACCTTGCTTTCATATGATCTCTAATAACCAGCTGTGCTACTGATCTTTGTGTCTATCAGCTACAGCAATTGAAAGGGAAATGTTGCTAGCTGTGTACAGCAGTGTACTGCTAGGGTGACTGAGGCTTCTCCCAAACACAAACTGACTGTGACAGTAGTGAACCTTATTGTTCCTTAACTCAACATCAGTAAAGGCTTTCCAACAGAGATGGCTGACAGCTTTGCTTCTTCAGTGTCATTACTTACCCACCTGTAGGTAATAACTATAAATGAACATTGCCAGGAATAAAGAACTGCTGTGGGCTTATCTGGCCCTCAAAGAACATATAATATTCAAATGGTCACCATAGGTTCAAAAAGGTAATATATCTTACTTTGAATTGCTTTAAGGAAAGAGTACTGTCTTGCTTATAGTTATTCTGGATTGAGTTAGAACAGAACTAATTCTGTTCAGTGATTTAACATTTCAGACAGGTCTCTTCTAAGTAACTGTTCTTTCTGAAGTTAACAACATATTTCTGCAGACAATGTCTGCTTCTAGCAGTGATAATGCTTGATGTTGAGAGTTTCTACCAAGGATTAGTGTGCAGAAAGTCTCTTGCTTTTACTTACTTCTATGGAGACCAAGGTCACTGCTAAATCTTGTGTGCCATGTTGGGGGTGCAGAAAGTAAAAGGTCGCACTTGTGAGGAGAAGCAGACAGGACAGGTGACCAATGAAGTATTCCATTTTGTATATGTCATATTTGATATAAAGCTGAGGGTCAAGCCTCTTCTTCAATGGCCTTTGTCCAAGGAGGACTCTGTCTGTTCTGCCTTTGATCCTGATCTCTTCATTCCTGAAACCAGTTCCATAATCTAGCTGCTGAACCTGGTTCCTGTCTACTGCTGAATCCAGCCTAGGACTTTCTCAGTGCCTGCCCATAGCATCAGGGTGACAGAGATGTAATTGCCATCAGGAGTGCTAGTAAAGGAATTTATTTCCATAAGTTTTCAGACACTTCAAGTACTACAGCTACGATTTCACTTGCAAGTGCATTTCATAGTCATATTCAGATGTCATACTGCTCTGTCATAGCAGTAATGTTGTATTGCATAGCATAGTAGAGTTGCTCCTCCTACTCTCTCAGGTAGTCCCACAAACTACTTCTTTAATAAATAAAATCACCATGCCAAGGCACAATTTGAGCATCAATACACCTTTATCCATGAGCTCCCTTGCACAATTCTGGCCTGTACCAGCTAGTTCTGTCCTAGGCTGTGCTTGGCCATGGTTTAGGAGATTGCATGGGCCACATGGTTTACTGTGCCACTTGTTTTCAGGCCCAGAGAACAGACTATGTCTCAAAGAGTACACACAGCTGCAGTCTCTTGATCAATGTTTGATTTGCAAACTGAGTTGAAAGCAACTTCCATCATGCCAGGAGAGCTCTGTTTTGCCTCACCCTGCTTTATAGCAATACTATAAAAATCCAGTGCCTTTCCTTTACCTCACTACTGTCAAAATTCCCTTTCTGGACTGCTGTGCTCAAGTCCTGTAACTAGGAAAAGCATAAATCTCAAGGGTGTTTGTAAGCATCTTCTCTTTCCTAACCTTGTTACCTCAAGCTACTCAATGTAGTCCCATCATTTTAATTTCTGTCCCTCCCTTGCCATGCACTAACTCAGCTGTTGACACTAAGCTTGTAGGACACAGTGATCATCTTTTTAGTGGGCAAACCCAGCAGCGAGTTTCTGAAATGATAGAATCATAGAATGTTAGGGCTTGGAAGGGACCTCCAGAGATCATCAAGTTCAACCAGTGACGATGAAGGGTGCAGAAGAACAGATTAGAAACAGCTCCCTGCCTGTGGTTGATACTCCTAGGTAGACATTCAGTTTCCCTCTTGTTTTTCTGAGGCCAAAAAGTTCTTAATGTAATTTTTACCTTATGCTTTTTTTCTATCACCGTCGTTTTTTTTTTTGGCTGACTCATCAGCCTCATCCTGTAGGCTGTCACAGTGTGACACAACCTGTTCCTAGAAGTAAATGGTGTGCTGTATTTCAACACTAATGCCTATGCCAGTTGCCCTTTTTTAGGAGCTCCTGGAGATGTGTATATACTGAGGGGCTTTTTGATGAATGTGACAGAAGTGCTAAACTGGGCTGTGAAGGTTTTATAGCTATAAGATGGCTGCTGATGTTACTATGAGAAATATTCCATAACTGTAACACCTTTACAGATGTTAACACTAACCCTCACGTATTATTTTACCTCCCATTTGTATGTGCTATCTAACACAAGAGGAATCTTCTGTGTGCTCCTGAAGAGACACTCCATGTGGGACCTTGAATCCAAGATTTCTCCCCTACATCATGACCTCGACATGGCTCATTTGCTGCAGCTAGATTTACTTAGATGAAGGCTGGACTTCTGTGTAGGCTGACAGCATGCTACAGGTTTCATGAAATTGAAATGGTATAAAGTGACTCAGATCCCTCTTTAGTTGTAGCTAAAAGAATCCAGCCTGCTCTAGTATCCAACTATCTCTTCTATCACACATATTGAAAATCCAGAAGGCAGCTCCTGAATCTACTTCAGAACCAAAAGCAGCTTCTAGCACCATCCCTGGGTTTTCTACTCTGTATTTTCTCCAAACACTATTATGGTTTTGTTGTTTAAGTGAGAATAACTGTCAGAGAGTGAAAACTACAGATTATGCTTATTTAACAACCGATTCAGCTGAAAGCTCTAAACATTTGTCTGAATGCATTTCCCTTAGTACCAGAACAGTATTCTGCTGTGGAAGGAGAAGAACGCTTCATTAACTTTAGAAAATATTCATAGTGTACTACACTAAAGATCTGAATAGTGCCCGCAAGCGCTGCAGAGGAGATGTGCTTTGTTATCTGAAATGAGTGAACCAGATACAGTGATACGGGTAAACCTCAAATAAATTATTCAAAGCATTGAAATAACTCCCTTTCTGTTATGTATCTTCCTTACTCTTAACTTTTAAAGGAAAGCTTCTGTCCTTATTAACATTAACACTTGTTGGGGAAGTCTTGTATTAAACTAATAGCTGCCCCTTTTAAGTAAAATACCTAATTAGGTTTGTCTCACAGCATTATGTTACAAACTTGGCTAAAAATGTGCTATGTGAAACCAGAACTTTATGGCTGCCCTTTACAAATTTTGTGTTGATATAAATTTCCTCTTGCCTGTCAGCTATTTATAGGATAGCCTTATCAGAGACTGACTCCAGCAAACTCTAAGGATAGCAGTGAATTTAAAAGAGGACAGAGATCCTATTGCAAACTCTCCTATTGATTTCACTAAAAATAATTTTCTGCCATAAATAAGGAACTTAAACATTTCTTGTGGGCCTAAGTAGCTGGGTCTACTTATCTGCCGATAAAGGTGTTACTTTCGTACAATAAGCTGTGCAAAATTTATAAACTGTACATAGCTCAAACAGCTGAATTCAAGGACCAAGAGGATGTAGAAAAAATAGAGGTCTCTTTTCAGGATCAGAATCAGATAAAAGTGCAGTGATACAATTCTCCTTTACACGTATTTCTTTGGTTTTTTAAAGGGAGAGGAGTAGGGGACAGTATGGTTCAGTTATAACTAAGGTTCTTGGAGAATAGTTTGGTGACTACAATAAAAATTAAGTTATGACCACCCTCAGAAAATGGCTCAAAACTTGAGCCAGATGAATGTGATATTGTCATTGGTCATGTTTTAATGGAGGAAGTAAAACAAAGGATGCTATTAGTTTGAAGAAACATAGAAAATTGAGTGGATCAGTAACTTCCACAGTGTGTTGAGCACATATTCTCTGATATATTAGGACCTTTTTGTGGTACAATGGCTCTAACACAGTCTTTTAAAGTTGCTTTTACTTAAAATAAGTTGTTTTAACCAGCAACTAGAAGATGCACAAAAGAAAAAAAGACTTGAAAGCTCAACCCAGTGGAACTAAGAAGCACTTAAAGAATGGGTATAGAACTACCATGATGCCAAATGAGCTGTACAGGGGCATATATACTTCTACAGAGAAGTATGTACAGTGTGAGCTAAATGCATATTTGTAATTTACATCAAGCAAAGAAAACAACAGGGATTGTCTCAGACAAAAAGTTTAGGTTTGGTTTTGGTTTTGGTTTTGGTTTCAGTTTTGTTTGGTTTGGTTTGGTTTTTGTAACAACCATATCATCTTAGGTAAATGCTTCCTACCAAGTTTACATCAACCTGCCTATGAAAGTTGAGCAGTTTTTATAGTTCAGCTGACTCCATTCTTTTTCTGAGTAAAGGTGAAGTCTCTGAAGATAGATAAAGCAAATTCAGCAGGAAAAATACTTTGATACTGTAGTTATGTCTAGTTTAAAATGACAGGGTTTTTTTGAGGGGGTGAAGTTATTCAAGATACTGCCCTAAATGGCAGAGGAAATTTTTCATTCTTCTGACATGTAAGTGAAGGACAATTATGTGACACAAGGGCATTCAAAAACTCCAAAACTCTTTGTGGGTAGGGCTGGAAAAAACATGGAGGGATAGTACAAGTAATATTTCTGAGCTTACGGAGGGAGGACTGATATAATAAAGAAAGTGTTTTGGAACAATAAACAATAGTAGCAAGGAGAGTTTCTCTGGTGCAAAAACCTACTTCCCTCTGCATGTGTTTGTGTGCAGCTCAGTTGGTGAGGAGCACAGCAGTGGCAGCAGTCAGTTCTGTGGCTGAGTGCTATAGTGAGGTGGGCAGGGTATGTCTGGAGCCAGGGAAACCCATGAAAGACCAGAGAGACGCACCAGGAGCCAGCAGCTCTCTGAGCAGGACTGGAAGGCTGACATGGATGGGGGTGTTGCCAGGGGCAAACATGGGAGACTTAAACCACCCTGGGGAGCTGTGAACAGGGTGGGTGGCAGTTTGTATGGCAGTTTGGGAGGGAGGGCACTCAGGGATGGGCCTGCACCCTCTGCTATCCCCTGTTATTCTTCCATGTGGGCATCAGTGACACTGTGAGCCAGAACCTGGGCAGAATCAAGAAAGACTATAAATCCCTGGGGGTGAAAGTGAAAATAATTGGTGCCTAAGTCTTTCTTTCCTCCATTTTACCAGTTAGAGGAAAGGAAGCATCCAGTAAAAGACAAATGCCTCTCAGCTTCTGGCTATGTGACTGGTGTTGTCACAAGGACTGGTTTCTACAACAATGGGACACCAAACAGGTAGGAAGATTCTGCAGAGGGACCTGGACAGTCTGAGTCAATGGGCCAAGGCCAACAGTATGAAGTTCAATAGGACCAAGTACAGGGTCCTGCACTTTGGCCACAATAACCCCTGGCAGCGCTACAGACTGGGGGAGCAGTGGCTGGAGAGCGGCCCGGTGGAGAGAGACCTGGGAGTGCTGTTTGACAGACGGTTGAATGTGAGCCAGCAGTGTGCTCAGGTGGCCCAGAAGGCCAATGGCATCCTGGCTTGTATCAGGAATAGTGTGGCCAGCAGGACTAAGCATGTGATTCTTTCCCTGCACTCAGCACTGGTGAGGCCTCACCTCAAGTACTGTGTACAGTTCTGGGCTCCTCACTTCAAGAAGGATACTGAGGTGCTGGAGTGGGTCTGGAGGACAGCAATGAGGCTGGGGAAGGGAATAGAAGGAAAGTCTTATGAGGAGAGGCTGGGGGAGCTGGGGGTGTTTAGCCTGGAGAAGAGGAGACTCGGGGGGGACCTTGTCACTCTCTATAACTACCTGAAGGGAGGTTGTAGTCAGGTGGGAGTCGGGCTCTTCTCCCAGGCAACTGATGACAGGACAAGAGGGCATGGCCTGAAGCTGTGCCAGGGGAGGTTTTGGTTGGATATCAGGAAGCACTTCCTGACAGAGAAGGTGATCAGACATTGAAATGCACTGCTCAGGGAGGTGGTGGAGTCACTGTCCCTGGAAGTGTTTAAAGAAAGGCTAGATGTGGCCTTAGTGCCATGGTCTAGCCAATGTGGCGGTGTTGGGTCATAGGCTGGACTTGATGATCTCAGAGGTCTTTTCCAGTCTCAGTAATTCTGTGATTCTGTGATTCTTTGATGACTATAACATTAGAGAGGGATGGAATCCACTTGAGTCAAAGAGGCAAGGGAATCTTTAGCAGTAGACTGGCCAACTTGATTAGGCGGGCTTTAAACTGAAGGACCTGTGGGGCTAGATCCAAGATGACAATGTTCATGCCATCCCATACAACTGGGCAATGAGCCAGGCCACCCAGAGCATCAAAAAATGTTCTTTAACTGCCTTCCCAGATGAAAGCCAGAAAGCCAAGCACCTCAACAGTGTGTATGGCTGTGGCACTTCCTCTTACACCCCTCCAGGGAAAATGTCTTTCTCAGTTAAGTCTCTGAAATGCCTGTACACCAACACTTGCAGCACAAGGAATAAACAGGAAGAAGTAGACATCTGGGTGCAGCTGCAGGGCCAGGATATCATTGCAATTACGGGGACATGATGGGATGGTTTGCGTGACTGGAATGCTGTTATGAAGGGCTACGTACCTATTAGGAAAGACGGACCAGCAAGGTGGTGGAATTGCTCTTTATGTGAGAGAGCAACTGAAATGTATTAAGTTCTGCCTAGAGATGGATGAAGAATGAGTTAAGAGCCTATGGGTTAAGAATTAAAGAGCAGGCCAATGTGAGTGACACTGTTGTGGTTGTTTACTACAGACCATCTGATGGCCCAACCAGCCCTGGCTTTGTGATTTAAAGGCACTGAGCAACATATACATAGTTATAGATAACTGTGGAGCTCCCGGGGAGATAATGGTGCCTGTTGGCCTCTGAGCACTAATTGGGATTATTCTCTGTCACTACCTTTTCTGCTGCAATGATGGTTGATCCCAGTAAACATTCCAAAGCTGAAAAGCCTCTAAAATCATTTAGGGTCATGACAACTTCCATGTCTTCTGAGCTACGTGTTCTAGGCTAAAATCAGTACTGGATCTTTCACTAAAACATCACCTTCATCACTTTAACAACTCAATTCTGAATTTCCTGCTCTAGTGATTTTTAAGTGTTTACAGAACATCAGGGGTTCAAGTTACCAGGTTCCTACTCTTTTTAAATCTTGAAGATCCTTCTTTCTTAGTTACTTAGTTTCTTCTTTCCTAACTGGTTATTGATTAGTTTTCCTCTGTAATGCAGGAGCTAGAAAAATAGTGTCCTAACACTTTTAAAACTTAAGAAAAAAACCCAAACTACATTATCCAATGTACTGAAGAAAGTCGTCTCTGAAGGAAGAACTGCTTAAATGAAAAGATTTCCATTATTTTGAAAGTAAGTGGATGTTAAGCATGATTAGATGTTAGAAAGGGCTTCCTTTGGTATCCAAGATGGCTATCCAATTATTTACTTCAAAGTAGTAATTTAGTTAGAAATGGATGCAAATCATGCAACTCCTCTGCCACCTGGCATATGCTCTGAGAGTTGAGCTTTCAGTATGTTATTGAAATGTTGTCAATATAATGTTTTTTCAACTCCATATTCTGAGACAAATTAACATGGGAATTGTGAATTTAAAAATATTTACATTTCAAATTATTCCTTTCTAGGAGCAGCACTTCCTATACAATTGTTTGTATCTGATTCACTCTTTTTTGGCACTCTCTTAAAAGAGTCAGGAATTTTCTCAAATAATTTAACCTAAACTGACAAACCCAAATGTGTGAATTTCCTAAGCATTTTACCAGCTGGGAGCAGAGAGTAGTTATAATTACTTGTTAGCTATTATTGTACACAGAACAATTACGTTTGGAGAGTTATATAACCTTGGACTGTTTCACAATAAGCTTGCAAATTTAGAAAGCAATGAATGACCTCTGAACATGGCTAAAACAAAAAATAATTAACAAAAAAACTTCTGATATGTTGTAATATACTGTAGTTTGCAGCTAACAAATATTATTTTCTGCTTTAAATGTTAGCATTTAGATTATATCTACTTTGTCTTCTATGTATGTCAGCATAAAATCAATAAAACTCATAAATAGCAATTAAAATGCAATAACAATGCCACTCAAGGTTTTTTTTTTGAAGTAATATGAACAGCTAAGATGATGATGATCACTTCTATTAATTTTTCCCCATAGTAGTGTAGATTTGAATTCTTATGCCACAAATATTTCACTAATACAAGCTTCCCCTTTATCATATCCATAACCATGGGGGTGCACACCTGGTCCAGAATGATTCAGCTTTTCAGCTCAACAGAAATGTTTTAAGCTAGCAGACTTCGCTTTGCATGTGCAATGGGTGAGGATGGTGCACCCAGTCAGGCACCAGGTGTCAGAGAAACAGTCTTTGCCTCTGTCTCATGACACGGCTAAGGTGACTCTTACATCAGTGTCATCCAAATATATATCTGGGTTTGGGATAGAGTTCTCAAGCTGTGATAAACATCCCACTAGTAATATGCAAGCTACGCTAAAGATAGGCAGAAATCCCATTTGAGCAGCCAAACTTCTCCATCTGTGCTTGTGCCCAATCTAGCACGGTGCCAGGAGCTTTTGTTGCTGATACTGTCATTAATGCTTTTACCTAAGCAAACTACATTTAGAAAGTACTATGTAAAACATTCTTCCCTGTTGATAATTATAGTCTGATAAGTATCACACTACGATTAAGTGTTTCAGAAAGATTGTTTCAATAAATGAGAGTTCTGATCCTATTCAGATTGTAATGTGAGCTCATGTTTTCTTCAATGTTTCAGTCTAGAAAATGAGAATCATGAATCTGCAGTGCAATAAAGGAGAGGAGAATCTGTCCTGTAAACCAAATATGAAATTCCTGATGAAAAAGATATTTTTTTCCTGTTTTTTAAATTATTTGTGAATATTTGACTGCATTATTGTGTAATACCATTTTCTGTACTTCCTGGTATTAAAATAATCACAGAAATAAGAAGTTATACAGCAGAATACACACAGAAGTCTTGCTGTGACAGCCAATTTAGTTGCAAAACTGACTGACTGCTAATGTGGTACTTCAAGACAGAATCTGAATTAACAGTTTGTTATGAAAAATGTATTTGTCAAAACGGGTCTAGTCATGTTCACAAATTGCTGGACTATGTTTTTTTTGTTTTGTTACTCAGTTTATTGAAACAAAATTTTGTATCGAAAGCTTTGATATGAACAGTTTTGGGCTAAGACCTGTATATTTCATTCTTGGTGTGAATATTTGGAATGATGTATTTGATTGGCCTTTGAACAGCCAAATAAATTGTATGGTATCCTTTTGTCCCTTAATTGAGTTCTAAAAAAAGCAGAAATAGCCTTTGTTTTCCCATCTTCTTTTTCATTTAACACTGATTCCTGAACAATAAAATTATAAGCCAGATTTATTAGCTGTCTTGAATATTGTCAATTTTCACTTCACTCAAAAAAAACCCCAACCACGCAATTACAATTACATATTTTTGAACCTGTGTGGCTTCAACCTTTTCTGGTTTAACTTTCTAAGCTGCAGGACTTTGGCCAGGCTTTTTTTTTTTTGAGTTGAGGAAAGCTAAACTCATAGATCTCCCTACCCTTCAGCCCAAAAGACTTCATGATAGTGGAGAGGACTTCAATATAGGATAGTGTTAGTTTTCTGCAAAACACTTGGAAAAATAGTGACTGTCTTCTCACTCAGCAGTGTCTCTTTGTAATACTAAGTTTCCAGAGATGTATATAAAATAAGTGGTTTGTTTTTCAGGAAACACATTAATCAAATTTAAAAGTCTTTGGTTTGTGTCATAATGGGTTTTTTTTCCACATACCTAATCCCAGATGAAAGGGATGTCTGTATTTAATATTGTCTAGCAGATTAGGTGACTACAGCTACCACTGCTGTTAAATCCAAGTATTTCAGAGATTATGGGGCTGGAACCAGTATTGAGACACATAGTTGGAGTTTCATACTGATGACTGATAAGTTTATATGTCCAGTTTGTTATGTCAGTGATCAGATTTAGTGATCGCTAAAATACCTGAAAGGCCTGTGACCGTTGCTATTGTTTGATCATGTTTCATACTTTACTTATGCTATGTGGTCATTTGGAGCTCTGCTTGCAAGTTGCCTTGTTCTGTAGTTTTCTCCCTTCCTTGTAACAAAGTTGATTTAGAGAAGTCACAATGTACTCCTGTAAATGTTTAGAAATAACAAACTAGGGAAATGATTGTTACTAGCTGCAATATTGCTTTTTTTCCAAAGCTGAGCATAATTCTCAGTAAAATAAACCTGGATTGCTGTTTCACTGCATCTAAAATTATTTTCTTTCTTATCCAGAGAATAACATCTTCCAAAAGACAAGTTGTAAAGTAATACATTCTGAAGTACACACTATATTTCCTCAATGTGCAAAATCAGCCTCATTACATCTAATTATATGGACCATATGGACATAATAAAAATAAAAAAAAAAACCCACAAAAAAATTTCAAAGTTTAGGATTTGTAAATAACTTTAATGCCCCACATTTTGAACAGTTCTGTTTTAATAGTCTGTGTGTCAGAAATCCAGGAAGCTAGAAATATTCAGGGATATAGATGAGTCTGTAATAATAGTGGACATGTGTGACTGACAAAATGTGTGGCTTGACAACTGTCATGTCTAAATTCAAGTTTAAAATATAGTGAGTTATTCGCTGACATTTATGATACATTTTAATAGTCTTATTCTATTTTTAGTGTGAATTCCTATTCCCAGTATTTGTGTCATTAATTTGTAGTTCATACTTACTTGGCAAATGACCAGATCTGAAAAAAAAGTACTCAGGTAACTAGAGTGCAACTTTGATGGAATTTAAGAATATGAGTCCAAAAATTATGTCCACAAAAGCCCCATGTCCACCCAGATAATTGCTTAAGCATGAAAGAAAGATTGAGATGGTGAAGTACCCCAGGGCTTCAAGTTTTAGAGGGGCAAAGCTACCTCAGCTCAACAGTGTCTTGCCATCTTTTTAACATTTGCACTTGTTCAACATTCACAAAAATATTTCAGTGTCTGGGGACTAAGAATGCTCAGAATAAGCCTTATAAATACTTACCACATAGAATTCAGCAGTAAACATGGAATTTGTCTGTATTCGTTTAAAAGCACATCTAGGGAAGGCAGTGTTGCCCACTGATTGTAAGGAGAACTGTGAGTGAGGTGGGAGAAGGTCAGTGTTTTACTATATATTTTGTATTTGCACAAGAAATGAAAGAGCTGTTTTCTACTCCCTTAAAAACATCTTTCTCTGCTGAGAAAGGCATTTTCTCCATCCTTCCTGTTATATCTGTAACATGGTACAGCAAAGAGCACAAGGTTCATAGGTACTGAGAAGGAGCAAGTGAGCAGAAAGTTATCTGTAAATCAGTGTTTACTTAAAATCTGTTTATTTCCTGGAAGGGGGAAATCCTGGGGCTGTGTTTCAGCACTGCTGAAAGATAGTGTCAAGGAATCTTTCAAAATCAGATGAATAAACAGCTTTAGAAATGGAAACTAGAACACAGGACTGTTCTTTCTCACCCTCATGAAATTCTAATCTTGGCTATATATTCTCCTGGGATGCATTAAGAAGAGCGTGGCCAGCAGGTTGAGGGAGGTTCTCCTCCCCCTCTACTCTGCATTGGTGAGGCCCCACCTGTAGTACTGTATCCAGTTCTGTGCACTCCAGTTCAAGAAAGACAGGGAGCTACTGGAAAGAGTCCAGCGCAGAGGCACTCGGCTGATTAAGGGAGTGGAGCATCTCCCTTACGAGGAGAGGCTGAGAGGGCTGGGTCTTTATAGCCTGGAGAAAAGGAGTCTGAGGGGTGACATTAATGTCTATAAATACATAAAGGGCAAGTGTCAGAAGGATGGAGCCAGGCTCTTCTCATTGACACCCAGTGATAGGACAAGGGGTAATGGGTACAAGCTGGAGCATAGGAGGTTTCAGCTAAACATAAGAAAAAACTTTTTCACAGTGAGGATGACAGAGCACTGGAACAGGCTGCCCAGAGAGGTTGTGGAGTCTCCTTCTCTGGAGACATTCAAAACCCTTCTGGACGTGTTCCTGTGTGACCTGGTCTAGGTGATCCTGCTCTTGCAGGGGGATTGGACTAGATGATCTTTCAAGATCCCTTTCAATCCCTAATATTCTGTGATGCTGTGATTCTGTAATTCTGTGATTCGATTCTCTCAGGAGAAGAGGAGCATACCTGCTAAATATGCAGATTTCCTGCTGGACACATGTTTAGTGCAGTAACACAGGTGGAGAGAAAAAGATGTGGTTTGGAACAATTTCAGGTGTAGGAGGACTTACATACAATGTGATTACATACTACATGTCTCAGTTCCTGGCAAATAATCCAGCATTATTCAAGTATTGCTAGGTACATCCTGTATAGATGGGTAAATAATCTTTTACAGTGTACAGTCTTAAATCCAGTAAGTGTTTCTGGTCAGAGAAATCCAGAGGTTTCAATAGATCTGATAGGTTGCATTTCAAATGCACCCATTCCAGGATGTGGAGCTTTTCCACTCAGTATGTAGAGCTGTGAAAACTTGCCTGTACTACCTTGTCTACTTTATGGAGATATTAGGTCTTAAATTCAGATTTATGAAATATACACATAGAGGTAATGCCAAAAATTAGCACTATTTTGAAGTAGCTCTTCCCATGTTGAAGACTCTTAGAGGTTCTGCATATTGCTATTTCAATCTCTTTTTATCCTGTATTTCCTATTGCCTAGAGAAGAAAAAATATTTAAATTACATTTTTATTGGTATGACTACAGCCGATATCGATATTGAAAGAGAAAACTATCATAATCTGAATTTGTGGCAAGAATATTATTGAAGTTCTATTTAAAAAGCCTCTGAAAATATGTCCAAAATGTCTAAAAAAATACTGAGTTTCATAAATTACATTCCAGTGATGATGAGAAAATATTCTTACTCTTCAGAAAGTACACAACAAAACCAGTCTTGTAATTGTAAAACACAATGTTATATTTCTCTTCAGGCTAGTCATTCAGGATGAAACCTGAGGTTTTGGTTCAGGTTTTAGTGATGTGAATGACATAGAGCTATGGCCTTCTGTCACACATCATGAATTCATAAATGCTGGGTCTAGAAGTGACCCCAAGGGCTTGTCTTGTCCATTAGCCTGTTCCAGGGCTAGATAAAGTATCATTCCCTCTTTCCAAAAAGACTTGTCTAACCTATTCTTAAATATGTTTCATGATGGAGATTCTACAACCTCCTTATTCAGTACCTCTGGTATTCAACCAAAGAATTCTGAAATTTTATCTGGCTTGCTTATTGCACTGAAAATGAACCCAATGTAACTTAGCAGTTGAACTCACTGGATCCTCACTAAAATGTAGGTGTTTGGGGTGCAGACAAGAGATTGATTGAGACATTTATGGAAAGAGAGATTTGAATCCCATTGCAATCAGTATCTGTTTAAGCCATAAGGAGTTCTACTGGTATCAGTGAGGATATCCATGGAACATATTTTTACCCAATACAAAAAAGGGAACTAGAATCTATCTCTCTGATAAAATTGATAAGGCAGGAAGATCCTTTTGGACTTATGACATTCAAAGTTATTTTCAAGCCATTTAGGTATGGCTTTGAATTAGCCATATCTCATTCTGTGTGATGTTGTTAACAGCAACTGAGGTATTGGCCAAAATAATAAAAATGGTTTTCATATTATGGTAATTGCATTCTGATACAGACACAAGGGTCTAATTTCCTGTAGTAGTGGCAATATAGTACCTTTACTACAAAATAAACATGTATTTCACACTGACATTTCTTGTATAAATGGATGAAAAATCCTAATTCACTTTTTGATGTAGTTTTGCAGTCAGCTGCTTGCTTTGCATAATTGGGGTGACAGATGCACTTTATTGTATCAGCAAAAACACTTTGTAGCGCATTTTGTAAAAGGGTACAATGAGCCTGGATCTCAGCCAACATCAATAGTGGAATAATAAACTTACACAAGTAGCAGGGAATTGCAGTTGTTTTAATGAAAAAGACACTTCTCAGGGCTGTTCTGAGGTTATTCTGTTCAAGTTACTGTTAGGACATAGGACATAGAAATGATTCTC
Source organism: Actenoides hombroni (assembly GCA_024336885.1). Lineage (NCBI taxonomy): Eukaryota > Metazoa > Chordata > Aves > Coraciiformes > Alcedinidae > Actenoides > Actenoides hombroni. The sequence goes on from WUAM01000323.1 coordinate 1,418,004, forward strand.
AAATATTTTTGTTTGAGAGAGGTAAGAAGGGATACAGGAAAATAAGACTCTGAAAAAGCCCCGCATCACAAAACTCACCATGTCATGTACTGCTGCCAGAAAAAGCACTGGATCATTACTGAGCCACCACTCATAGAAACAAGTCTTACAGCCCTGTAAACTGAGCAACCCTAACAAAAATTGTTCTCCAGCCCTACCCAAGATCAGACAGGAAAACACAGCCTGGTCAACACTAATGCTTTCCTCATCCGTATTGCTCACTCACCTGATCAGCAGAGATTTGTCTAGACAGCTTTCTTGATTCATTGTTGCCAGCCTGAATGGGACAAATCTAGGAAAAAAGAAGCATCCCTTGCTGGATTTCTGTGAAAAACATCAGTGCATGTCAGACTATTGAGACAGGTTGGTATTGATGTAATTTCTCTTTCTGACAGTTATCAAATGATTACCTATCAAAAATCAGTGCCTCTCATAGCTGCTCCTTTGAAGAGAACCTACAGTGTAATGTTCTTGAAATGTGATTTTGTTTGAGATACATTATTTTTTGGAGGGGTTGTTTTTACTCAGTGAGTAAGCAGACAGAAGGCACTCATTGAAAACCAAATAGGCCGATGAATGCAATTCAGCTGAGATAATTGAAATTATAACTGGAAACAGAGGCATTGTCTAAGCAGAATAATATTTTCATACTGAAAAAAACTTGAACACACTAGAGAAGAGTGCAAGATCATTTTAACACAGGTTGCTGGCTTTCCTGTTTCTTTAATGGTTTGTACACACCATGATTTCTTAGACATAAACATGGATAGGAAGAGAGTGGTAAGAGAATGTTACTCTAGAACACATCTTTTATCCTTAACAACCATTCTGTAATCTAAGTTAAACTGTGTAGTTTTTTTCCAAAGAAATTACTATCTGATTTGATACTTAACTCAAAATCCATCAACTATATTAGTAAAACAAGTATTGGCCAATTTAAAAAAAAAAAAAAAAAAAAAAGAGGCAAAAAAGATGTACATTGCTCTATCTTATACAAGTTATAATACTACTTTAGAAAGTTTTATTTTTTGCTTTTTCCACCTTATGGACCCCTATCAAACTAAGGAGCTGTGTAAGAAAAAGTAGGATGTAATTGTAACTCAAGGTACAGACAGTGGAAGATCTGATGTCTAGCGTTTTTAAACATTTGTTGCATATTTCCAAATAATAAGTTATTTTCCAAATGCAGAAATCTAAGAAACATTGTCATATGATAGTTGTCTCATGTTCAAAAACCATCAAAAGTATGATATGTGAATCTAACAGCAGCCCCAGTACCTACAGGGAGGTTATCAAGGAGATAGAGCCAGGCTCATAAGAGTTGTGCATGGTGGGAATATATGAGATAATGTTGTTGTAAACTGAAACAAGAAAGGTTCATACTTTATATAAAGAGAAACCTTTTACCCATGAGAACAGCCCAGCACTGGAGCTGGTTGGCCAGAGATATTGTACAGTTTCCAACCTTGGAGGTTTTAAAGACCTTACTGGATAAAGCACTGAGCAATGTGGTCTGACCCCATAGCTGACCCTATGAGGTTTGAGATTGTGCTAGATCCCCTTCCAGCCTGAAAGAGTCTGTAACTCTCTGATTGTAAATTGAGTGGTCACTTGGAGCTGTCAAAATGGTCACCACTGACTACCATTCATCTTAATTGTGACTGATCTATATGATTAGAACTGAGAATTATTCCTGGAATTACAGAAAGGATAATGGTTTTAAAAGTTAGTCTGTTCTCTATTTAAATAATGAATCTAGATGTAACAGCCCTGCTTGAGCAGGTGAGTTAGACCAGAAGACGTCAAGACATCCCTTCCAACCTTAAGCATTTTGTGATTCTGTAATTCTGTGATTCTGTAATTCTGTGATTCTGTTGGGGGTTTTTTTGTTGTTTTTTTTTTTTTTTTTTTTCTTTTTTAATGAGTGGATATATGGTATCATATAGCTTTTATATATTTTACTGTTTTTTCTTTTTAATCTGGAGGAAACAAGACTTTGGAAAGGTAAACATATTGCATATTTACTATGCAATTTTGTAATTGATAACTGATGAAAAGAAGATTGCTGAGGGACAAAAGCTCATTATTGTGCTCATGGTATTATATAAGCATTCCTAGGGCTTGAAGGGTCTTCTTTCCCTCTCACTTCAGAATGTGTGAGCCAGGAAAAAAAAAAATAATAAAATTCTATGGAATTACAAAAGTATAAAACTTTTCCAATAACAGAGTTTGTATCCAAGAAATACCAGCATACAGACTGCAGTGAGAATCTGCTGCCTTTGAATTAGATTATTTCCACATGAAAGCTTAATATATTGCTCAAATTCAAATACTGCTAACTAAAAGTAGATACACAGAAATATATTATTTTTGCATTATTTGTAAATGAGATAGAAAATTAAGATGTTATGTATCAGAGACTGAAGAATAACAAAATACATAAAAATCTATTTTTGTGGCATTTTTCTTGGTATTTGCAATCCATTTCCTTGGTATTTGCAATGTTTATTATACAACAATAACTCACTACTTGATTTCTTTTTCTCTTAAATCTTTCTCCAGACTGTCCCGTTCTGTTCCAAACTGCTCATCCTCCAGATAAGTCAATAAATTTATATTATTCATTACTCTTAAGTTAACTTTGAAAATATAAGCACACTTAAATTAATGAGCACATTTATTTAAATACTCAAGAAGACCACAATCAGAGAACTGCATCTTTTGGAGGAAAATAGGATGAGAAAGGTGTGCTTGGACTGTGCACACATACATATGTCTTACTGGTTTTACATTAACATTGGTCTGTAATAGCTTTAATAGCTCTGTTCCTTCTGTGTTAATCACAGTCAATCATATCATGTCTCCTTCCGTATGTAAAACACATTCCTTTAAGTTATCCATGTTTTTTTCCATATTATTTCTTTTTTCTTAAATGTAAGTGGAAAGAATATGAGATAATCTTGCAGATGAGGTTTTGTTTTTACTTTGTATATGAATATCTAATGCATCCTAAGACTACATGTGTACCTTTATTTTGTAACATCCATGTAATTTTGGTCACTTATAATCATCCTGACTTAATAACATTCTCAACTCTATTTACTCTTCATTTCTTTCCAGTGGATGAATGCACAATTCACAAGTTGTGCCAGGGGAAGTTTAGGTTAGATATGAGGAAAAATTTCTTTATAGAAAGGGTTATCAAGCACGGGAACAGGCTGCCCAGGGAAGTGATGGAGTCACCATCGCTGGAGGTATTTAAACAATGTGTAGATGTGGTGCTGACATGAGATGTGGTTTAGTGATGACTTGGCAGGGCTGGATTAACAGCTGGACTTGATGATCTTGAAGCTTTCTTCCAACCAGAATGATTCCATGATTCTATGAGGAATTAGTGTTAGTGTTATCCTGTGTATAGTTATTCAACATTGACATTGTTCTCACTGGTCGCCAGCTAATGTAATTATTATGTATCTCTAAGCTTCATGATATAATATCTCTATTAGTCCATGTGTTTTTGCAAACAACCCGTCCTTAGATGAGTATTTATATAGTGTATATAAAGTCATTTACAAGGTGCAGTCTCCTCTTAATTTTACAGACATACAGAAAGCTATAGATGGCTGTAGATCCAAGCGGCAGAAGAAACATATCAGTCAGAATAGTCTTTCAGTGCTACAGTTAATATAGTGCTTCTGATTCTATCTTCATCATACAGTCAACAGAAAACTTAATCATCATCTTGCATGAGCAGAGAAACAATTAAAATTTACTTCATTGAAAAGACTCCTTACTCAGCTCTACAGCCAACTGGCATCTCAGAATATCTAATGAACTAGATTTCTAAGCCTGCAGAGTTCAGTTCCATGTGTTTTCATGGTATCCACAAGCATTTCATTTTTATAGAAGTCCACAAAAAGATCAAGTAAGGTTATGTCATTGTTTCTATCATTTTCTGTCCTCCCACAGGCTAAGCTTCCTGAAATGCAGATAACTTGTCTGTCATTTCAGGCTGTTTGAATCTCATCTCTTCAGAGACAAATTGAGCATTATTTAACTTATCAAAGATATCACCCAGATCTGTCTGAATACACAGTCATTGCTCGTCAGACCACAGTGGCTGTACTGTGTTGCCTTCCTGAAATAAAAAAACCCTAATTTCTGAATTTTAATATTCAACTCAAAACCTTTCTGTGTGATAGTGTTCTTACCTCACCAATGAGGAGCAATGCTGGTGCTCAGAACACTCTGTCAGTGTCTTGTGCTTTTGGCTTGATAATTTATCGATTTTATTGACTTGATAAGGACAATAACTTGCATTCAATTCAGAGGCCCATTTTTGTACATTTAACACCTCTTTTTGGATAGGATATTATGTGAAACCTAGAATCTCCAAGGCTGTCTGTGAGGGCACTCTTTGGTGAACACAGTTCCATGACCACCGAAAGCTTTGAATAATGACAACCTGTGAATGATAATTTTTCTTTAAATAGTTCTCAATTTTATATATTTTTTAAAAAAATATATTGAATGCCTTCTTTGCTTGGGTCTTCACTGATAAAACCAGGTCTCATGAATCCTGGACCCTAGAGGTAAGATAAAAGGTTTGGAGAAAGGAAGAATTCCCCTTGGTAGAGGAGGACCAGATTAGAGACCACTTAGCCAAGGTAAACATCCGTAAATCCATAGACCCTGACAGGGTATATCCACAAGTGCTGAGGGTGCTGACAGGTGTTATTGCTATGCTACTCTCCATCATCTTTGAAAAGTCATGGAGAACAGTAGAGGTGCTTGAGAACTGGAGGAAGGCCAATATCACTCTGGTCTTTAAAAAGGGCAAGAAGGATGGCCCAGGAACTACAGACTGGTTAGTATCACCTCCATGTGTCTATAAATATCTAAAGGGTGGGAACAAGGAGGATGGAGCTGGACTCTTTTCAGTGGTGTCCAGTGACAAGACAAGGGGCAACAGGCACAGTCTGAAAGACAGAAGGTTGCATAAAAATATGAACAGTCTGCCCAGGGCCGCTCTGGAGTCTCCATCTCTGGAGATATTCAAAACATGCCTGGATGCAATCCTGTGTAATGTGCACTAGGAAAACCTGCTTTGGTGGAGGGGTTGGACTAGATGATCTCTAGAGGTCCTTTACAACTCAAACAATTCTGTGATTCTGTGATATTCATTATTTGTTATTTAATATTTAGCATTTAGTATTTAGCTAATGATATCTAATTTAGTATTCTCAGAAACAGATCAGGACAGCACAAAACTCTTCAGAAAAAGCACTAGCTTTTAAATAAAAGCAGTTACTTCTGACTTTCAAACAACTTCAGAAGACCAATGTTTGATCAAGTTTTTACTACTAGAGGGTTTTATTTTCTTAAATAACTTTCATTCCTGATATAGAATCATTGAATTGTTTAGGTTGGAAAGGACCTTTAAGATCATTGAGTCTAACCGTTAACCCGGCACTATCAAGTTAACCACTAAATCAAGTCTTTATATACCTTATATATACCTATATATATCTCTCTATCTTTATATACCTCCAGGCACGATGACTCAACCTTTAAGACCATTGAGTCCAACTGTTAACCCAGCACTGTCAAGTTAACTACTAAATCATGTCTTTATATACCTCCAGGGATGATGACTCAACCGCTTCCCTGGGCAGCCTGTTCCAATGCTTGGCAATCCTTCTGGTGAACAAATTTTTCGCAATAGCCAATCTCAACCTCCCCTGGTGCAACTTGAGTCCATTTCCTCTTCTATGGCTTGTTACTTGGGAGATGTCACGGTTTAGGGTCAGGGCAGCCCCTTAGACCGATAACAGACGCTCTCTGTTAACCCCCCTCCCTCCCCAAAG
>WUAM01000323.1:1446452-1462090 GCA_024336885.1 Actenoides hombroni
AGGAAAAAAAGGAAAAAAAGGAAAAAAAGGAAAAAAGGAAAAAAGGAAAAAAGGAAAAAAGGAAAAAAGAAAAGAGAAAAGAGAAAAAAAGAAAAAAAGAAAAAAAAATATCATCCTGGACTGAAAAGTATTTCTACATAAAAGCAGATTAAGAAGGACATGGAGAAAATAAAATAAACAAACAAAAACACATTAAAGGAAATAATGGAGGGGGTGGAGAGAACAAACAAGTGAGATGACAGAAGTTATTTAGGAAGCTTGGTGATAAGACTACTTGCAGTGGATTGTTACACTTCCTCATCTACATTTTTCCCTCCCTGTCTCACAGTCTGATTGTCCTGCAGTCTTTTCTGATTGTCATGAAAAATGTGCAGACTTTAACTTCTGGACCACCATTAGCATCAGTCCTTCCATCCCATACACCAAAGTATAATTTAAAAATTCAGTGAGGTATGCTTACTTGAAAGTTAAGCTTTTTTGCCTTCATCCAAAAAGAAAAGAATTCTTCAGTAATACATTTTACATTTTTAACTTAATTTGTATTGACATACGACACTTTCTTTGAAATTGCTGTCTTTGTGGTTATAAGCACAAGCATCCTGTCCCTTTTAAAAGAAAAAGATGCTGACAGTTCAGTGTGGATCTAAATTTTAGTGCCAGCAGTAATATGCTATCAGTATGTACTCAACCAATGCCTGGGAACTTTATGTTTTCATTTAGCTTTCTTAGAGATGAGAACACATGATAAACCTATCAGAGCTACCATCCCTCAACCTTGCCTGGCAGCCTGCGTGATAAAGCCTGCTTTACATGCAGATAGAAGACAAATTATAGTGCACTGTGCTCAGGCTTCACGCTCTCTTCTTGCAATAGAAGTCATTCATCTCTTCACCTTGATTGAGAGATACTGGGCAGCGTGCTAGGAAAGAAGGGAGGAGGATGGAGTAAAAAATCAGGGGGAGGGAAGAAAAATAAGAGGAAGAACAGTAGGAAGAATGCTCTCTAAGGAATTCAGGGCCTCATAACCAACCCCAAGTTAAAAAAAGTGTAATAACATAGAGAGACAAAATAAAGGCACAATCTCAAAAATACATTTCAGTTATTTAAGAAATTAATGTGTTTCTAGAATCAAATTAACCAAATGAAAGGGAAGCAATTACAAGACGCAGATATATAAGCACACATTATTCAGCACACCTTGTTTAGACTTAAATTTAAGTGGGTACAAGATGTGTGCATTGCTTGAAAAAGGAATCCTTCCACTGACAAACAAGTAAAAGTGCATGGCATCACAACCAGCTGTCTACAATATACTCTGAATAATGACTTAAATAGAAAGTCCAAAAGAAATGAAGATTCATTACATTCGTACTCTTAAAAACTACAAGATGTTTTTTGTTAGTTTTAGGTCAAAAGACCTCTATGAAAAGAACTCTATAAAAGAACTGTCTCCATGGCAAACCCTCAAGATGTGTTGATTCTGGGACCCTGTTATTGTTTCGCTGCCCCTTAACTGTCTTTTGGTTCTACACCTCCTGCAGAAAGGCAGTAGAGGCACAGCAGCATAGCCATGAAGTCAGAAAGTGAAGTCCTGAAGGTACCCTGGACATTAGTTGTGATTTCAGTGGAAATTATGAACAACTGTCTACTTACAGCTTTAGATTATCTTGTCTACATCCAAAAATGACTTGGCTGCACTGTCCTTTGTCCATCCATATTTCCCTGTGCACAAAGCAATGGCACTAGCATTTGTAGCGTTCAACATCTTTCATATATCACAAGATATCTTGTGTGTTTTCCTTCAGCTTCCAAGACAGATTGAAATACAGACTGATTAAGAACCAAAATAATTTGTAACTTTCAACTCCTACAAAAGGTAACTTATTTTTATAAAAAATTGTATGCATATGAATAGTATGGAATAAAAGAATAAATATAATCTGGCCCTCTAGTCACTCTTTCACAAAATGTATTGTCTTGGTATTGACGTGAAATTCAGAGGACAGCAAGTGGTGTGTGACCCCTCAATTACACTGCTCCCATAAACACAGAGTCAATGAACCAGGTAAAACAGTACATGTAAAAAATAGATAACTAATTGATTTCCACAGCATTGATTCTGTTTTGTAATCTATACAGTGTTCTGATCACAGAGCTTAGCACTTTTCAGTAATGCTTTAAGCAGCTTAATTAATGCCATTTCTGTTATACTGCAAGAGTGAGCATTTTAAGATTCGGAGTTGTCAGATAAATCAAAGTGATATTTTAAGTATGACATGCTTCTTTTCTTCCCCTAAGTATTACTTCATCATCTATCTCTGGCACTCATGTTTCAGTAATGATTCTATGAAATCTGGCAGCATCAGAACATCAGAAACCCTGGCTGGGAAATAACGGTGTATTCTTTCACCACCTCTAAGGTTTCATTACTGATATACACAATACAGCATATTTGAAGTCTTTCCTGTCAGTTACTATCACCTATCAATTTGCATAGAAGATTTTTGAGATAAGCAAATATATAACTCTGTAACATAAAAACCCTTCAGAGAAACACAAGTTTTGTTTTTCTTAAAGTATTCCCGTCTTTATAAGTCAGGAAATAATGAACCTGAAATATTGATATATGTTATTTTTCCTCCCTTTTGATACAACTACTATTTAGGAGACAGAAGAAACTCTCAGAAAATTATAAAATACCCATATTTTTATTGGTCTTGAGTTAAAAAATTAACCTTACCTCCATTTAAAAAGAAGTTGTCCTTGTCTATTACTAAACCAAGAAGTCATTACCTAAAATTATTTCATTCTTGAACACAGTACCATTATAATATTATTAAATATTTTATTAATACAACTATTTTTATATAATCTCTGTAAATTAACTGTTTGTCAAACACACATTAATAAGCAGGAAGATTCAGTCATATCACTCTTTCAAGAGTATTCATTTTGGCGCATCTTCAAAGCATATTCCTGGATTTGTCATCTTTATCCCTTGTGCATAAGATGATTAATTAGTAATAACACTAGTATCAATAACAGTAACTGAAAAAATGATTTGCACTATGTCATTCTCTTCTCTTCTAATTCTAAACTGACTCACAAGTATTTAAGTGGAACCCTAAGTACTTTATCAGAATATAAATAGGAAACAATTGCTCTCCTTGAGGAAAAAATAATGTCAGTAAATTGTTAAAGGAGATAATAAAATTCTCAAACTTATTTATTACAGGAAATTATTTCTGAGTTTCATCAGTGAGTAAATAATTTGTTCTCAATTTACAAACCGAAATCATATTAGCAATTAAAAGTTAAGTTTATTTCAGCTTTGTCCATAAGTCACATATTATTGTCCCTATTATTTGACTGCGTCATGTATTTAACTAACATATCACAAATGGGAAATCACATGATGACATTTTTATACCACACATATATACATATATATATGTGTGTGTGTATATGCAATTTGCAATTCATGATGTCTGGAAAGCATATAAGCCTTCCAAAATCGTAAAAGAGAATTTTAAATGCATTTATGTATCTCACAAACACAACTTGTATTTCAAACAGTGTATTTGTTCATAAAACTGTTCCTTTTTTTCATGCGGTGTTGCTTTTACAACAGCTCGAATTTTAAAATTGGCAAATGAACATAAAACACTCTCAGTAAATATGCAGTCATTGGGGCTTAAAATGAGCTTTTTATAATTATTTCTAGTAATAAAAAAAAAGTAGGACTTGAATATTCAAGGAAAATTAATACAAAAGTATTGCAAAGAGAGTCAAATGTAAAGCTGTCCACGGCCATTTTTTAATTAGTCATCCCCCAATTAGCACTTTTAATTTCATTTTATAGTTAGCTGAACTGATATTAAGCAGCTTGCTAAGAGTTACATACAGACATGCAGGAATGTATTGAACCCTCTCCAAATCATTAGCTGTATTTCCCCGAGGGTACGCTTTTAGGAGGATAAAAATGAAATCCACTTTTATCTTGCAATCTTTAATTTAGGCTAGAAAACAAGTTATTGAAAAAAGTCAAATACACACTTACTATCAATAAAGATAAAAATGACAATTAGTCACCAGAGATCATATAATCATAGAATACCAGTTTGGAAGAGACCTCAAGGACCATCTGATCCAATCTTTCCTGGGAAAAGCACGGTCTAGGTAAGATGGCCCAGCACCCTGTCCAGCTTAATCTTAAAATTGTCCAATAGAAAATCCAAAATGATTCCACTATGTTAAAGAAGAATTTGTAGGAAATTTGAATTTCAGCGATGAAATAGAAGAATGTAAAAATTAAAAGTAGTGCTTTGTTATAACATGTTATAGAGTAACAGAGTGAATTAAATGAAGAAAAATTTTGACTGAAGCACAAAACCAGAATAACGTGATAAAGTTCATACAGATTAAACTAATCACCTCAGTTTGTTAATTAGTGGGCCTGACAATCTGAGGTAGAAAAAGGGAACGGGATACACTTTTTTTCTTAAATTTAATTATTTTCTACATTTGTACTAGTGATTTTTTTGCTCAATATATATTTTTATTGAAAACCCTAGATATTAGAAACCAATTTCTAAGTAATTTTATTTTTAAATGATCTATGCACTTCATAGATTTTTTAACTATTATTATTCTTTTACTTTCATTACATGCATAGTTCTTTTGAAATAGTCTTGGGCTTATGATACAGACCAAACACTGCTATTTATTTCACTAAGCAAGGACATCTTACAACTAGTTTGCAAGCTTCCAAGATGTTGAAAGTTAATGCAACTGCAGATCAATAGGATTAGAAAGGTGAGTCACAGTCTTTGTGATCTGTAGAGCAGTAAACTCTAACGCTGTTTCTGAAACTAGTAATAATCAGGTTCTTCCTGCCCTTGCATTTTCTGAAAGTAGCAAAGCAGAAAAGGGAGTGAGCTGTGTAAATAGTTTCAGAGGAGTCCGAAAAAATGATGGTTAAGGAAACATGTTCTGTACATCACACTCCAATCTTTACTTTAAAGATATTGGATAGAAACAAATTTCCTTATAATCACCCTGAATGTTGGGATCATCCTGCTGAAAAGATTAATTTGTTTTCAGCACAGTAAAATCTGGGTTACAGATTTCTTCTTGATTGGTTAAACAAATGTACACTGTAAAAAGTAAAGACTAGGATAGTTGCCTAGCTGTAATGATGTATAAGAATACAATTATTAGTCAAAGTCTTTCTTAATACATCATTGAAAAGAAAACAATGGAGTCCACAGTAAGTGCATGTACATTTCTAATAGCTATATTATAATCCATAATATTTTCAAAAGACATTAAAATAATGGGAAATTTATTTGATGCTGTTAATGAAAATTTCACCACAAAACTGCCATGAAGATCCTTGGCTGCAGTACTTTTCTACTCTCCTAATCAAATGTGATTTTTGAAAATCTGTCTTCATCAATTTTAAATTACAAGGTCACTTCAGATGTCAGAATATTAATTACACCAAGTAGGTATGCAAACCAAGTCCATTTTATGAGAACAGGTGTCATCTACAGTGCCTGAATAGAACTCTGAAAGGTTTCAATGGAAAGCTAAAAAGACCTTGCATAGGTCATAACCTACTGCCAATGTAAGTATTTGCCTATCACAGGTCCAAGCATGGAACAGAGAAGGCAACACAAAGCTTCAAATTTCACATGCGTGTGTGACATTCAGGAATTGTTTCTAAGATAGATTGCACCAGCTACAGAGTTTGCATCTTTCTTTGAGCATCAAAATGTTCAAGCACTAGGAGAAAGGATTTAGGCTTCTTTATAAAATTAAATTAGGTCCATTTAATACATGCTTAATGCGTTTGCATATCTGTAAATGTGGTCATATCATTTTGTAGACCCACCCCACTGGTTTACAACACATTTCAAAAGCAGAAACATGAACCACTATTTTTATGCAGCAAAATATAGCCATTGACTGAAATGAGAATTCCACGTACCAAGTGATAGGTGGATATGATGGCATGATATTTTTGTACTCCCTGGCACTAGCATGAGATACAATTACAATATTGTTCCTAAGATTTATAGGATTTCAGAAAAGATCGCTTACTGCATTTACAAAGACCAGTCATATTTGACTTTTGTTGAGATCACAAATATAATAAAATCTGTTTTAAAATTAAATAGAAATATACAACTGACAAAAAGAGCCCTACCATTCTAAAAAAGATTTAAGAATCATTTATTATTCCAGTTGTATAATTCCTCAGTGACCTTTCTTCAATATGCATCAAGATAGTGCAAAGAGATGGAATGCTGCGTATCTCAGCTTTTTCATCATTTAACTACATAATAACTGTGAGTCACTAAGAGCATGAGCACTGTTTACTCAGACCATGATCTTTAAGACATTCATATAGTAAAAGGTGGTACATACTCCCTCCCAATCATATTTTTTTCTCCTCCTTTAGCTAAGTTCTTCATAAAAGGTAATACAGAAAATACAATCAAGCAAAATGAAACAAGGAAAAGCGTTTGTGAAGGTCATGGAGAACATAAGCTGCAAAGACAGTAAGTATAAATGAGATGGTCAGACTTTGGGCAACCTACTCCTGTGAATGAAAAATCATGGGAACATGGGATCTGAATGACCCTTTCAAAATTTCATTCAGTTGGGTTACGATGCCAGTGAAATGACAATAGGTCTAATTAATTAAAAGATTAGTCTAAAGCTCCACAGAAAGCTTCAAACTTACTGAATCAAATAGAAGAATCAGTTTTTAAAAAATTAACATCAATCTATTGGAATGAAATAATGACAAAAAAAAAATTACAGACAAACAGATAAAGTATATTGGGAAGTCTGGTTAATAAGAATGATGAAAATGAAATAAGTGCAAGAAGCAGATGAAGCATTTTCAAGCATCATTAAAGCCTGCTTCTTTTTGAGGCCTCATCTGCTTGGAAGAAGATTCACAAGGAAATATCCTTAGTGCCTTCTAGAGAGTACTTCTATCATTATATGTTAAAGCAAGATTTTTCCTACACAAACACACACAAAGTGCTATTTTACACCACTATTGGACTTGTTCTTACTGATAAATAAAAGTTTGTTTACTGAAGGATTTCCAGTCATTTTGTATTACTAGTCACAGTGTCTAATCTCACTTGGATGTGTTGGACAAGATCAAGTAATAAGCATGTAGGTCTCAGTCCAGAAACAAAAATTCTGTAAAATAATTTCTCAGGATCATTCAAGTTATGCATACACTTGCTATCGTGGGTGATGAACTCAAAGAGGCTAAGAGTATCTTTTATTGCCATGGCAACAGATCTTGTTTTTTTCATTTTTCTCCAGTTTATAATACAACCTTGACAGTGACCATTGTCTCTTAAGTGTTCTACTTCTCATCATTCATAAACAACAGGATTTTTATAACAGCTCTACAGTTAGTATTTATGCTAATAGTCCAATTTCAGATAAACTCCTCTTAGAGAAATAAAAAGAAACTCAAAAAAAAGGATTGTGGCCATCCAGTGAATAAGATGAATGGCAGTATCTTTGACAGAACTCAATAATACAAAATGGTCTAACAGTTTGCTGGTTCACTATCTTTTCAGTCTTAAAGAGATTATTAATATTAAATATTCAGTACTGCATTACCAAAACCTTGTCCACTCCAAGTTAAACTTAAGGTAGACGTACTTTGGCACTGACAAGGTAATTTAATGCCCTTAAACTGGGCAATAAGCCAGCTGTCATCAACAGTCCATACCAGAAATGGGTGCATCTCCAACTTGTTACTTCCCGCTGCAAAGTATTATATAGGTAAGTTCAGCGTTTTGCCAATAAGAGAAAAACAGAACTCCAAGGTTCTTCTCCACAGTGCTACTTTCCAGCAGGTCATCCCCTCACCTGTACTGGTGCATGGGGTTTTTCCTCCACAGTGAAGGACTCTACATGTGCCCCTGCTGAACTTCATTAGGTTCATCTCCATCCAGGTCTCCAGCCTGTCTAGATCTCACTGAATGGCAGCACAACCTTTTGGTGTATCAGCCACTCCTCCCAGTTTTGCATCATAGTAAACTTGCTCTGTCCCTTCATCCAGGTCACTGATGAATATGTTGAATAAGACTGGATCTCTTACTGACCCCTGGGGAACACCGCTAGCTACGGACCTCCAACTAGACTCTGCGCCACTGATCCCAACCCTCTGAGCTCTGTCATTCAGCCAGTCTACCTCACTGTCTACTCATCTAACCCATACTTCCTAAGCTAAATTTAGGATGTTATGGCTCATTAAACCAGATTTCCAAAGGTATTAATTTTTACATTTATATAGATAGGTAGATTTTCTGAAACATGAAGCTACAACCAGAATCAATGGCAGGCAGACATCTTCTTGCTTAGTGTTGTTTATAAAATTAACAGGTGCTCATTTACATACTTCAAACATTGAAACGGTATCGAACATTTGTCTCACACTTAGAGAGGGGTGGAAGGAAAAGGCGAAGGTGAGGTCGATTATATTATTTTAAAGCAGAAAATCACAGATACTTCAACATCTATGGAAAATTCACTGAGGAACATCAGTCCCCTCAAAACAAGAAAATCCTCTGAAAATAATATAGCCTATTGATGCTGTGGATAATAAGCACATTCACACACCTAGAAGTAGAGCCAGGATACCCATGAAAACCAGGATATATTGGCAGAAGTGTTACTCAAGTATTAATTAGCATTCTCCATTATTTAGGAGCATTTTCACACACGAGGAAAGCATGTATCTTAATTTTTCACGACACAATCCAGCACATTCACACAGACATATTTGTGATTCCTAATGCCATTAGTGGAGTACGTTATTTTCATTGTTCTAAAACTACACAGGCCTAATTACTACTGTCTAGTGATTAGTACTGTTTAACACTCCTCCCAGCATCCACTGCTTGTTGAAATACCTACCCTTCCCCTTCTGTATGTTGTTTTTTCAGCTACTGGTAGCAGCAACTTTGTAGCTTGACCTACTAAAGCATCAGCAAGAGGGACATATAGGATATAGGTATAATTGTCACTTCTAAGTGTGTCTCCCATAGCTCTTTTTTGGATATTCACTTTCCTTCTCCAAGAGTTTTTCTTTTAGAGGTGTTACTAATTTTTACAAGCCTTTTTCCTTTCCCTTTGGAGTCAAGAGCTACGCCAGATTTTCCTCTATTCTTAATTGAATTTTCTGTAATATTCAGAGACTTGATACAATTTGCTTCTGACTGAGACTCAGGCACCAATAAGACTCCTGTATTTAGCGAGAAAGGAGATAAATCCTATACACACACAATTAGAAACAATGGAGTTCCATTAGGACAGTTTACTCCTTCTTATGTCCATGCAGACTTACTCTCTGTGGTACACATTTTTCCTCATTCTTTGTTCTCTCTTGGTTTTAAATGTCAGTAAGAAAATTTATTGAAAAATTAGTCATTCTTTTATCTGCTGCATGCAGAAATTTGCTTTACTGCTTGCAAGAAAATAAAGCAGAAGACACTCAGTTCCTATACTTCATTCTTCTGAGAAACTTCCATATATACACTCTATGGCTAACATCTTCAGCTTAGCAAGAAATTTATAACAAGGAGAGCACATCTCAAAACTTCATTCATTCGTTTTTTCAGAGGGCAGACATTTCTCATCTCTAATAGGTCTTTGCACTAAAGCTGAAATTATTCCAGCAAGACTCATAATCCCATATATCCATTCCTAAACTGTCATTCTCATACATTTGATCTTTTTTTTTTTTTTTACTTGCACAAAGTATCAGCTTTCTGCCTGCACCTCTTTTTCTTCAGGAGATCAATCTACCTCCAGCATTTCTGCTTGTGCTCTTGTATACATGTTGGTGGATTGGCAAATTACAACATCACTAACAATACTACTGACATTACTGAAAACTAGTCACATAACGTCACCATTATTTTATCTGGTCTCATTTGTCTAACATTCAAATTACCTGAATAAAATGAAACTTTTAGGGTGATGAAAAAGCATCAAACTCAAGTTAAGGGGCAATACGGATTAACTCCATTTCTGTCAGTTGTATAAAAGGAGTGTGAATTCAGCTGTGTTTCATTGTTCACAGTGGAAGAGAGCAGATGAGGTAATAAAGAATTCAAAGCATATATGAAACAGCAAAGTGAGGCTTAGGTGCCTTTAATTGCCTGCCCTTTTTTTAAAATTATTTTTAACGTACCAACAAAACCACTTCCTTGCTTTGCTCAGGTTTTTATATTCTGCACATCTGCATTCATTGCTCATCTATTGACTTAGAAACATTCTGAATTTAACAATCCAAAGCATGAACGTTGTAAAAAAATACAGCCCATTTTAATTATTTTTTTTCCATTTCTTGCCTTTTATTATTTTGTGGATTGACCTGGGAGGATTCCTGAAGATAAATGCTGAAGATAAACAAAATCACATAATACTCTGAATTATTTGGAATTTACTTTTTGTCCTCCTCATGGATTTGTATTTGAGTGTACAGTAGTTATGATCATGAGAAGAAAGATTTCAAATCACACTGAAAGGACTCTTTCCACAAGCCACGGACATTTGACCATGTTGTCTTGAGGTCATACATGCAAAAGCAACAAGTGGCCACCAAAACTGAAAGCCTGACATGTTGAAAACCTGACTAACATACAGAAATGCAAATACAACCCAACATCATCGTTACTTATTGAGATGGGAGAAGTTGCAGCCTTGAGAGAATATCAGCAGGGACTTTGGGTTCCTTTATCAGTTAACAGATAACCTGAGCTGCCGTTGGTTGGGTCCCATTCCTTTGTCACATAACAACTAACAGCTTCAGTTCTGCTGAACACATTTGAATTTGAGCTTCAAAAAATCCCATGCCCCCTTTCTGCCTGATAATACTTGTGATTATGATAGTCTGAGTGCTTTTGAAATCCCAGTGACACCACCTAGGAAAGTGTGAGCATGGCTGTAACAGCTGGTAATGACCAATTCACACAATGTTAACAACAGATAAGTTGGTAAAAAAAAATGTAGGCACACCACCCAAAGGCTTTTAAGGAAGGAAGATGCACACATGGATGAGTCCAGAAGATATGAAACAGAGGAAGGTATTTTTTCTATTTCACTTGATTTTCCCTCCTTCTTCCACCACCTCTAATTCTATGGGATTTAGACCAACACAACTCTCAGAAACAAATAAATTCTACTCCAGAAACAAGATGCCATACAGAGTGCATTTAGTACAGTAATACAGAAAGGAAGGACTTTCTATATGCTATAGATTGGTGTCCCATAGGAAACTTACTGCATAACATATTCATCTTTGAATGTCAGGAAAAAAACTAGCACACAGTGGATTGACAAATGCTTACTGCATACCTTTGTTCTGAAGGAAGATTTATCACTCATACTAAAAACTCTCCCATCCTTAAACCAGTGAAAAGGAGAGGGAATGTAGACACAATTAAAAAGTAATGCCGTAAAATAGAAACAAGTCAAAATTACGTCCCTAATCAAATATTTCCTCTGGGCACTAGGCAGCTATTAAATGGTTTGGTGCAAGCTTAAAATGCCTCACAAAAGCCCCTTATCTCCAATAGTGCAAATGAGGTTAATGGACTCATTTTCACTCTGAGATTCGCTTTGTTCTGGGTTGGGGTTTTTTTTGTTTTATGCAGATAATTGGAAACAACAAAGAAACATTCTCTAGAGCTTCATAGGGAAAGGAAGTTCACATCTTTCCAAAACCCATATTCAAGACAAGAAAAAGACAGAAAATAAAACCAATGGGGGGAGAAGAATAGTTATACAGAAGGGTAATAGGCAATTAGCCACCACCCTCCCACCTACACCAGCACACACTTCATACATCCACAGAAAAGCCTGATCTTTAGCACAGCTTCCCCTAAGTCTTAGGCTTGAATAAAACATCATTGCTGTCTGTCTCTTGAGAGGATCTTAGTAGTACTAGGAGACAGAACATGAGAGGCAGAAGAAAAGGAAAGAGGAAAGGGAGAGGAAAAAAGGGAGAGGAAAAAAGGGAGAGGAAAAGGGAAAGGCCTATAACAACTTACCAATCAGTGTCCAAATGACCAATTCTTTTGTTAACATCAGTGTCTACACAGTGTTTGGCTGCCCTTACTGTACCCATTTGCATGCACAGGAGAGAGCACTCTGATGTACAGGCTTGTTCCTGCCTGTGCCAACATTTCTAATGCCAGGAATAAATGCACAACCATCCTATGTCTCTGCAACCCCCCTACTATTTATGTAGTTATACTGGCCTGAGTCATAATCCAGTTCTAATCAAAATACTGTGAGTAAAAGTAAAGTCTCTTTCAGGCATCACTGTGAACCTCTCTGTGTAAAAGTCAGCTTAATAGTTCAGATTTGTCTGGAATGTTTTATTATTACATTTCCCATAATAATGTTCTCCTTGCCCAGTCAATCTTTAATGTCAATAGATTGCCTATTTGATTATAAAGCTAATGTTATGGGCTATCACCAGTGCAAAGTTATGACAATATATGAAAATGATCTTTTTTTTTCTGAAAACTAGACACTTTCTCAAAATTCACATTAAAGTATGTGGTACTTCTCTTACAGTAAATGCTGTAGTCATTTTCATGGAAAAGGTCTATCTAGTGTCTCCCTTACTACTTTGAGGCAGTACTCATTTTATTGTAATTACTTTTCTCCTTAAGTTCTCCAATATATTTTTGAGAAAACACTGCATTGCTGAAATGCAACCTTGAAAATTTTTCTTCAGCAAAGACAACACCATTATCCATAGCATACATTTGCTATATTGACACCAGGAGACCAGAATATAGACACACACTTACTTTGAAATGAAAAAAGGGAAGTTTAGAGAACAAAACATTTGCATACATGGGGTATCTCTTTCAAAGATAAAATAGAAAAAATTAAATGAGAACAGTGTTCAGAGACTTCTAGAATTGCTGTACAAGCTCTCCAAACACAAATTCAATGGCCTGAGACTTCTTAGTGGTTTTTTTTTTAAGATCAAGAAGTATAGAAGTGGGATAGGATGAATATCACAACATTCCTATTTTCAAAACTCACCATTTAACTTCTGCATTTGTGATATATGTTTTCAATAATACAAAATATCTGTGACTATTCTATTCAGATCTCTAGCAAAGTAATCTACTGGATTCCTTTCATATTGAAAATTTATAATTACCAAAGAATTTCTTTCTGCTAGACACCTAGCAATTTGCAAAAAAACCCCAAACATACTATCTGAATTCCAGAGGCTGTTGTCCCTTTCGTAACCAATTGTGCATATTTGCAGGAAAAAAAAAAAAAAAGAAGTCTTTGACCCTTTCTTATCTGAACTTACTCCTAATGAAACTAATGAAGACATCTTCTTTGATGACAGTTACCAAGTAGTGCAAGTGTTTTAAGTTCCCTACTATTCTTACCTCTACATCCTCTTCTTGAGAATTTTATTACCAATCATAACTTGGACTGCTTATAAAGAAAAATAAGGAGGAACACATACATATAGAGGGAACAGGACAAAAATCCTTTGCCTTATAAGATGCAGATCATGAACATAAAGATCAGTTTTCTAATATGCATCCAAAAGACTGACTTTAAGTCACAACCGTGTCTAATAAACAGGTAGATATAGCAAAATAACTAATGTATTTATAGCACTATTCATGTGAGACCACAGTAAGATAAAAGGGTTCCTCACATCCAAGTCAGAAATAAAGCTTCCTAAGATTCACAGCTTGAGACACTTAAAATGCAAAAGTACAGTATTGCAAATACAGACTTACATTGAAATCTAATTGGACATGAAGGTTAAAACACTGCTATTCTTTTGATGTACCTTTAGAAGACCTTTCAGATTATAAAAGATAGTAAGGGAAAACAAAAACTCCATAGCTTATGCAACAGGACCATGTATTTGCGTGAACAGATGTGGAAATGACACTTCAGGGAATTCATGACTGACTTTCATATCCCACTAGAATGATATCTATGTGCACACTTTTTTTTTTTAATGGAAGGATGGTGGAATTATAAAGTACAGGTCAACAATTACCAGTCCAGCAGATTTCAGAATCCAACTGAAATGACAACAAACCAGCCCATATTTTGACTGAGAAAGGGTATAATAAACTACCTGAAGAAACCAGACAATCTATTCCTCACAATGAAAGAGTCAGAGGTAAAAGACATTTCAGAAGAAATCAAACATAATAAAGGTCTGGGGTTTTGCCTATCAAAATTAACAGAATTTAATACTGAATGTATTATGTATGGTATTTCTTTTCACTTTCTCCTATACGTGCTTAATAACTTCATTTTATGAGAATGTCTCAGACTGTTCTGACAAAATGAAGGTACTATGTTTTGACAAGAAAATAATTTTCAGGCTTTAGCACAGGGTAACTGTTTATGCTAGAATTCTTATTTGAGATGATATATGAAAAAAACCTATTTCGGGATATGAGCTGATTTAAGGATATTAGAAAAGATGCACTTTGCAGCAACAGGAAGTTTACCTCTTGTAACAGATCACCTTTAATTTGGTAATAATGAAACAAGAATAACCTCAAAAGGTTGGGTTTCTTTTTTTCCCTTTTTTACTTGGGGTACTTCACGTGCCACTAACTTTTCTATCACTTGGGTAATGTTATGACTACTTAACACTTTTATATTTTATTTTTATTAGTTATGCACCTTGTAAATTTGGAAAAAAAAAATATTCAAAAAGCTTTCAACACTGATCAATTGTACTTTTAAAATTTGTGCTCTATGCCTGAAGCTTTCATATGCAATTTCACACATGTAGGACATCTGATGAAATGGGGGAGGAAAAGAGAGCTGTAAGCACAATTTACAACTCTTTTTTGATATTAGAATTTGAGCTTGCTGAGAATTCTGCTCGAACAAAGACTGCAGATCATTGCTGAGTTTGATCTTTTTAAAAAGACCTGGCTAGCAATAAGAAAAGTAATATATTTGAGTTAAAAAACCTTTAATGACCTTCCCCTCTGTGGCTTAACAGCCTAGTTTGCCATGAGACAGAAACACAACTACTTTAGTGTGCTTGTGAGAAAGGTTGAGATTTTTATGATCATGAGATTCTTGTGCTATCTCTGGGGCTGGAGATCTGTTAACCTGGCAGCCAAATGGCTGAAGGAGGCAGTCTTGTGAAGATGACAGCCCTGTTTCAACTAAACTAACAGGTGCAAACAAATCCTGAAGGCCAGAGTGCCTGAGAGGAGGACTTTGCCTAATTAATGGCAAAATAAATATTAAAGTTTATGCCCCTGAGTATGATAATGAGCCTAAAGGAGTACATGCTAAACATAAATAACAATGTTACTCAACTCTCTACCCACATTATGCTAAACATCACCTAGATGGCAGGGACAGAGGACTAGGATATTAAAATCACGGAGGGAATACACCTCTCGGTCGGGAGAAGACTGGAAAATCTAGCAGAGATGGTCAACGGGCTGTGCTTCTTCTACCCAACACAGGGACACCTTCTTGGTAAGATCTGTGGTTTCAGTGTATGGTGTACCTCTTTTTTCTATCCTCAGTCAGTGCTGTAACTCAGGCCT
>WUAM01000323.1:1466707-1477518 GCA_024336885.1 Actenoides hombroni
TTTCTTCGTCTGCGTTGGTGCCGGTTGCGCGGGGGGGCCGGCGAGCGCGGAATATTTGTTCAACTCAACATGGATTTCTGCACATCTTGGAAAGTCCCAAAACATTCTTTCTTGAAGCACCAACAGGTGACGCTATCTGCTAAATTAACAAGTAAAAATGGTATGCAGTATGCTAGTCTAAGAAAATGCACAATTACTTCTAGTTAGTACCTGTGGTGTGCTCTCCCAGACTGCAATGAAGGGAAAACACCTGAAGCTCACCAGCACCATACGGAAAATCCGAACATTGCAGTGACTCAAGGCAAGAAGCAGAGGAGGGAAGGTGGACTAGAGCAAAAACTAATTCCCTGCATCCTCTCTGTGTGCACAGCATTTAGCAGACTACACTAAGGAGATACATTGCTGTCTGTAAGCTGCGTGCTAGAGGCATGATTGGAGAAGCACTGATATTTTGCCTGTATTAAAAACATTTGCCCCTACAAGTCAGCATCATTCCTGTCAGTTCCTCAAAGATCACACTGTTTCTGCTTTATGAACTCTTCATTGTATTGAATATAAATGATCATGAATTAAGGCTGTCTTCTTCTAAGCTCCATGTATTAACCATCCTTATGAAGCTTTACAGTATGATAGGTACATTCCCAACTGTTTTGGCTCAAAGTTGCCACAAATATGTTTGCTAGAAAACTTTTTTTACTCGTACATTTTGAGGGATGAAACACCTCTCCTATGAAAACAGAAAGGCTGAAAATGTTGGGGTTCTTGGAAAAGAGAAGGCTCCAGGGAGACCTTGTTGCAGCCTTTCAATACTTAAAGATAAATACTTATAAGAAAGACGGGGACAACCTTTTTAGCAGGGCCTGTTGTGACAGGGAAAGGGACAATGGGTTTAAACTAAAAGAGAGTAGATTTAGACTAGATCTAAGGAAGAAATTTTTTACAATGAAGGTGGTGAAACACTGGAACAGGTTGCCCAGAGAGGGGGTAGAAGCTCCATCCCTGGAAACATTCTAGGTCAGCTTTGATGTATCTCAGAGCAACCTGATCTAGTTGAAGATGTTCCTGCTGACTGCAGGGATGTTGGACTAGATGACTTTTAAATGTTTACCTATGAATGCTCACTAACATTCAGCAGGTACTTTACTTTACAGACTTGTGGTCTCCAGTGGTGTAACTTAAAGAGCACCTTTTTTTTTCTCTACCACTATTTTTATCTCCTTTTTATTGTACATGTGTTTTAGAGGCAGTAGTGTGAACTCACCATTCTAAATGTGATAATGCTCTGTTCCGGGGACTGAAATTTTTATTGAGATACATAGTATATTCTGCCACAGAGGATAAATTCAGCTTCCTGAGCTATTTTTATTGTAGTATTTTATCACATGCCTCATGCATATTGAGGAATTCTTTCTGCTTGGATTTTAAAATGTCAAGCTTAACTGAGATCTTTCTGTAAACCAAGAGTCAATATTAAGATTATGGCTCTTTCTATTAGAAGAATTTTCAGCTGGAAAGTTTGGAATGGACAACATCCCAAATGCACAGTGAAGATTTATCACTGCAGTTTAATCTCTCTCATCTAAGCAGAAACATATATTTATTTGCATTCTTTTTTTTCTCACTGTAACTTTCTGGTATACAAGTTGAGAAAAAAAAAGAAACACATACTGCTGCCACCATAGATTCCCTGCTGAGTTCTTGAAAAGCTGGTTTCCTATGAAAATTAAATATGTTAATGAAATGCATTCTCCCTATCTAGGATTTCTATTTAGATGACATTATTTTAAAAGTAGGACTCCTGAGGTCTGCACTTTGACTGAACAAGAAGAAACAGATGTTTTGCTTATTACAGGCATGGAAGAAGGACTCTATTAAGGAATACCAAAAAAAGTACAAGAGTTTAATACATAATGGACAACTTAGAAAGACAACATCTGGTCAAGTTATGCCCTGAAGAAAAATATAGTAGCTAAAATCTGAAATTCATCTGCAGTTAATCTCATGCAATCAAATCTTCTTGTAAAAGGTACTGACCCATGCAGTGGCTATTGATGAGTGCTAGATTATACAGTCTGCTGATATACATGGGCACAATTCTTCTGAAGTCAAGAGCAGGTCATCCGATACATCAGAACAGAACCTTACCACAATTTAAATATATGACGGTACCCTGAAATTCAGTTAAAATATTTAAGAATAACATAGGGAAAGAATTGTATCATCAGCTCTCCATGGAGCACTGAAGCAATGCAAGGCTATGCGGCTGCATACTGGTCTTTACTTCCTACTGTTGTAGCAAATATTTTATATTGTAATTTCTTGTAAATATTATTAGGGGGTGAAAACTGCAATACTTGGGATAGGGAGATACCAGAGCAGAACTGGGAGCAGACACATGACAAAGCCTCAGGGGCGCTGGAAACAAGGAGGCTTTCTTAGGAATTCAGCAATTACTGTGTGTATTCTCTGCAATCCAGGAATCCAGAAATCCAGTCAAAATTTCTCTGCCGGTGGCAAGACCCATCCTATCTGAAGCTGAAGGCAGAGGGAGAGGTTTGTTTATAACTGCTTTCCCTTTAGCTGGCCAGCACCATGTTTCATGTGAGGATGGTGTTGTATTGCTCTTCTTGCCTAATCCCTCACTAATTCACTACAATTTTACACCAGTATTTCTGACTACAAGAAAACAAGCCATTATTTTGTTGGAAGCACTCAGCTGTGTTCAAATATGCAGCAATATATGCCATTATTATTCAATAAAAATTAAAATAATAATAAAAAAAATCAGGATCTAATTACAAAAGGCACTCTTTTCTGTCTTTAGCTAATCATATTTTTAAACTGGAAAAATAAACCCATACCTTTTCCTATGGTACTAGTTTAGATACTTTATGGAATAAGCTAACTAACTACATAATCTGTTTTAAGATTTATGATTCAGAAAAGTCCTTTTCATTTTTAGTTTTATTCATTTTTCAGGTATCTACATGATCAGTAAAATAAGTGGCAAATGCTGTCCTTGAAGGGATTTAAAAACCCTGTCCTCCAACAAAAACAAAACAGTTATGATAAATTTTGTCCTCGTGATTAAGATCAGGGTTCTGTTTTTAAGGTGAGTAGTTGGATACATGCCAAAATTTTGCCCACTGGTGACATTTTTTTTTTTTATACTGAGTTTTCTCTGCAATTTAATGCCAGAAGAAAAAGAAGAACATTTAGCTACAAATACACCTCTAGACATATATTAAAAAAAAAAAAAGAGAGAGAAAAAAAAAGGAAAAGGAGGTCATTTTCCATTGATAACACTGTTGTGCAGTAAACTGAAAATACAGGAAATACATAGAACTACAACGCTGCAGACTCTTTAGAACATTCAAGCCTGTCCTCCTAAGAGAGGTGATTTCAATGAAACGGACCATAAACCTGGCAAATAACGGTCAAACTTGTAATGATTTTTTTTGTTCTGTCTTTCACTGAAAACTAATAAAGCCAGATGAAAGACTGCACTTGAATGGCAGAAAAAATAATGTTTTGTAAATTCTAAGCTTAGACACTTGTAGAATCTCATGCAACTGCTGAAACAATTTTAGCTTTTCAAGCACAGGATTTTTCCTCTCCTCTCACTGCTCTTCTTCTCACATCCTTTGTTCTCAAGAAAGAAATGGTACTGTTATTATGCCTTAGATATGAAAATATATATACCTGAAAATTAGAATCTTGCAGAAAGGATGCTGTTGTTAATGAACAAATACCCCTTTTTCCACTGCCCTCTTCCTCTATTCCAGTCCATTCAAGAGAATGTTGGCTCTAGTAAATGCAATCTGGTGCCATAGAGATGCACAGGATTCTATACATGCTAAATGGTAATCATCTCAGTGAATGGCTTCAGGATTAATCTTTACTGAGAAATAGAATATGGCCACATATCAATTACTTAGCATAACTGTTCCTAACTTCCTCAAAATTCTTTCCAGATCAGCATCTTTTATCTGGTTTTTTTTAACTGACAGCACTATAATTACTATACAGCATTGTTGCCCATACCCAGATAATATATCACCTTTTAGATTTGAAAACAGTTTTCTACACCTTTAAGAGTACATGGAATACAATCAACTTTCTTCAGTTAAAACCACAGCCATGCTAATGTAAAATGTGATCATTCTTAGGTTTCAAATAATTTCAGTAATGATTACCAAAACTGGTAATCTTTATCCAGCATACACATTTCATACAAGAAACCTCCAGATTTTTTTCTTTAGGGAAGGGTTTGTATTATTTTTTCTTACTTTTTTTTTTCTTGTAGATTATAAGAAATAAACCATCTTAGAAACAGCATTAGACTCATAAAGCTTTAACTTAATTTTATAGTTTTTACAGTAAACTGCCAGATACCATTCTGCACTGAATAATTATTTTTATATGCTCTGCATCTTAATATTTTGATTTAATTGAGCTAACCAGAACTTTTCCTTTTGATCTTATGAAACTTGATTTATGACTACTACTCTGTCAGATTTATCCCTATTAGATACATTTCTCTAGTTCTTTTGCAGGAGGACTTTCTGACTTTGAAGTCCTTCTGTATCACTGCAATTACTTATAATATTTACTGTATATTTATTATTTAGATGGCAAAATTGTGAAATAAATATAACTATAAATACAGTAACCTACTTTGCTTTTTCTTATCTTTGGAGTAATCAGGTTTAGATACCTACAGAAACATAATAGACATAGTACCCATTATTTTCATAATCATGTCAAATAAATAATATTTTCTGGACGGGGTGAAAAGTGAATCTGTAACTTTTAATTTCATAACACTGAGGTATTTAGTGAAAAGAAGAACAGAACACTTTCGCTTAAACAGAATACTTAATTACAAACAAAATAGAACTTGGTGAGGAGGGCTATATTGATTAGAAAAAGCAGATTAAAATAAAGCAGAAAAAAATCCTCTGTGTGACTAAAGGTAAATTGATATTTTCGGGAAAACTCAAACGTAACTTTGTTTTGATATTGAAATCCCTGAGACAAGCTTCCTACTGATGGCTCTGAATCAACAAGAATATTTAAAAACATGGTTTAGCAGGAGATCACTCAAGGATATGAAAGCCTTTCACATCTTTAAATACTCTGCCAAATTGGGGCCTAAATAGGTCTCAGACATCAAAATGAGGCTTTTGATGCACATTTGCTAGCACTTATCAACTCATGATTGAGAGCTTGAAGCATATGATGGGGAAAGAGGTGATCAAACTTTATCACCTCTACTTGTGGTATGCTGAAATAGCTTTATGTTGTTCATTAAGCAATACATTTAAATCAGCACCTGCAACACGTACATTATGCTTCTGCTTAGAAGATATGAAAAGCTGTATGCACAAGATCTTCTGAAAGGAAATTCACATAGCAGCACTTTTCATGTTTTAATTCTATGATATGAAAATTCTTTTTATCATTTTATCTACATTGGACACATACTTCACATAATAAATAGCAGAAACATCACACCTTTCCTCTGAACACAATATAGCACTTTTTACAAGGACTTAGCTGAACCTCTGCCTCTGTCACAGAGGCATGAACTGTAGAAAAAGCTACTGCTCCTCACCAGAAAAAAACACCAAATGTGGAGATAGTCTGGCAAATACCAATGATCAATCAACTATTCTTTCTCAATTATTATTTTTCATTAAAGTCAAACTACGTTAAATCATTTATTCTTCAAACTTGGAATACTCCATTGCCAGAACCAAACAGTGCTATAACATCAATAGACGGGGGAAGAGCAACCAACGTCATTTACCTGGACCTGAGCAAAGCCTTTGACACTGTCCCGCATGACATTCTGGTCTTCAAGCTGGTGAAATATGGTTTGATGGATGGACAATTCAGTGGATAAAGAACTGGCTTGACGGCTGCTCCCAAAGAGTGGTTGCCAATGGGTCGGTATCCAAGGGGAGACCAGTGACAAGTGGAGTCCCTCAAGGATCAGTACTGGGACCAGTCTTGTTTAACATCTTTGTTTAACCTTGTGTGGTGATAAGGTCTGGAAAGACCTGTCTGGAAGGAAGAGGTGTTGATTGCTTTTAATGTCTCTCTGCCCCACCCTTTGGCTCCTTGCAGATACACGTTAACAAGAGGAAGAGATAGGTTCTGCATAGGTAGAACACACTCTTTTGTTTAGTTAAGTGCTCCTGCTGACTGCACCATGAAGGAGGTGGATGGCAGGCACCACGCTACTTCTAGCTCATGGAGCTCGTGCAAATCAACACCACTTCCTGTGGAAATTGGGAATGCCACCCAGATACCTTAAGGGTATAAAAGGGACAGAAAAATAGTGATGGTGTTGCACCCACCACGGAAGAACTGAAGACTGGGACTGATCCAGTGAGATGTCACTGGATCCATGGGTGCTGAGAAGCTTTTATCTCTTACTCACTCCCCCTATCTTTTCCTCTTTTCTAATAACTCTTTCTTCCTCTTCCTAAAAATTTAGTCACGCCATAAAGTAATCGCCTACAAAGTTTAACACTTTTATCCGTAGTGTTTGTTGATTGTTCCATTAGGGAGAACTAATAAATTGTTTTGTTATTGCTCCTCGGAGTCATTGTTGTGACCCTACCGTGCAGGGGGGGATCGCAAAGATTCACCTCCCTTGTTGTCCACTGAGTGGGACGAAACACATGGGGATCTTGATTTGAATAGAAGACAGCTTGTTCTCTTTTACAGAATGCTTTAAGGAAAACAGTGATAAACCACCCTCCTGCCATAGCACTCTGTAGGGTATTAGACCTACTGCAAGGGAGAAGTTCAGGCCTGCCTCTCCCTGAAGAAGAATATTCAGGAAGGATATATTTGCATGTATTTGCTGGCACAGACTAATTTTTCACTTGTGTTAAGTAGGTGTGTTTTTCAAAACTGGAAAGCCAACAGAAAAAAAAATAAATTATTACCTAGTGAACCAGAGTAAAGTCTTAATATAATGATCACTTCAGCTGATTCACTTTATTAACTAAAACTATTTTTTTAATATGTTACATTTTCTTTGTTAAGGGTAGAGTAGCAAGTATACATCAAATAAAATGTAATAAATATACTCTGTCTCAAAGGGAACCATAATAAAAATATTTGTACCTTAGGCAGTGGTTTTCCAAGAAAACCATAAAAACATAATTAAAGTGCTAGCATTGCAGGACTGCTTTGCATCTTACTGAATTTTGCCTTTCACAGACTGCTCTTGGAAAACGCAAGTTATAGCTCGAAGTCAAGAAGAAATTCAGCAGAAAGCATGTACTCTGACTCTGTCCATGAACTCTGTCCTAGGTTTTAAAAAGCATATTTCACATGTTCATTTAGGAGGAGGCATTTAATGAAAGCAGCCTTTCAGCATAAAAGAAGTTCACCAAAGAAACTTGAAAATCTCTTCAGCCTCTTTGTTTCCCTAACAGTTCTGTATGGCAGCATTTCCTCTCATCTGCAACTTTCACTAGGGACTGTCAAAGAGGAATGTGTAGCTTAAATGACTAAACGTCGTGCCTTTGAAAACATATCAAACTATCTATTCTTCAAATATACATTGCCTTATTTTGCTGCTTCTTACCACAGCGTTAGATGAACCTTGAATTTCAGCAAAGTTTCCCGAGACTCCTAGAAAATGAGGAAAGACTCCAGCCCACACCTGATGAGAGAGGAAAAGCAGTTCTTTCAAATACAGCCACACAGTGCTGGATCGTTCAGCACAGCAGTGTGTTCAGAGCTGAGCACTGCTACAGTGCTAGGGGCTAGAAATGCTACCTTTGAAATCTAGACTGAACCCACTGCCTGTAATAGAGGGGAGCAAGGAATAGAACAACCCTGTCAATATGACTGGTAGGACACTGGGAAAGCTGGCATGGGAGAAACACAGTGATATACACCTCACATGCACGTCATACCTGTATCTGCTAGTTAGTAACAGAGGAATTAAGTGAAGTTGTGGGATTATCAATACAACTTTAAAATCATGTCCCTAAAATATATATTAAAAATTATTTATTAAAGATCCACACAAACACACCTTTGTTCTTAAGCTACAGGGAGTTCAGCCATGGTTAATGCCACTGGAGGGGTAATTGCAACAATGATTTCTGCTGAAGTCCCAAACCTATTTGCATCCATACCAGCTGAGAATTTAGGCCAGCATATGGAAACACCCTAAATTTTCAGGAAGCTTGCATAGATGAGCTGCAGTGTCTTTCACACCTACCAGTCTGTGTTGATCAAAATCATTGTAATAGAGAGGCAGTAGCTATGAGGATGATGAAGGGACTGGAACACCTGCCTTAGGAGGAAAGGCTGAGAGACCTGAAACTTTTTAGTCTGGAGAGAAGATGACTAATTAAGGTCTATAAATACATAAGAGCTGGGAGTCAAGAAGGCAGGGACAATCTCTTTTCACTTGTGCGTTGATAGGACAAGGGGCAATGGATTCAAGCTCAAGTACAGGAAGTTCCACCTCAACGTGAGGAAGAACTTCTTTACTGTAAGAGTTGTAGAGCATTGGAATAGATTCCCCAGAGAGGTTGTGGAGTCTCCTCCTCTGGAGGTTTTCAAGACCTGTCTGGATGCATTTGAGTGATCTGCCCTAGTTTCGTCCTTCTCTGGCACGGGGGTTGGACCCGATGATCTTTGGAGTCCCCATCCAACCCCTAACATTCTGTGATTCTGCGATTCCCAGTTACAACTGCTACTAGATTTCATTATAAGCATTCACTCCATACTCAATTTATATATACTGTACCCACTTATAATTACTGAATCTGTTCTGATAGTGAGGGAATCAACTTGTATTAAATTAATACTTCCTGAGCTCAAAATAAACTTGTTTAACTGAACTGTCCATTCTTCTGCGTTGTAACTTTGACCTTTGTTTGGTACTTGCATACCCCTATGTATGAGTAGAAAAATATATTTTTATAACTCCTTCTAAATTTTATTCACAGTACAATCCCCTTAAAACCTCACTTAATAGAAAAATACATGATGGGAGTAAAGCATTTTAAACCAACAAAGGCACAGCTAGGAAAATTATAAATACTGCATTCTCTATCTTGTATATAAAATTTCCATGTTCTTACTTATGTGTCTATTTTGTCCCGTCTTGGTCATCGCAACTCTGACTTAAAGTATTATCCTTTAATCACTAATTCCTAATGCTCTCCACAACATAGTAACTGTCAAAACCCAAAGCAACAACCTAACATCACCTCCTACGCCACAAAAGAGTATACATAATAGCTATTTTGAAGAAGTCTTCCTATACATACGCATAAAGCATAGATACCTATGGCACTGAAGATAATTTCCTGCTTTGGATTTAAATATGCACTTACAAAGTTGTATTTCTCAGAAAAAAATACTTTGAAAAATTATCTGAGATAATATTTATCAATACTACTTACCATATTTTACAGGTTTAAGTGTGTGATGGGACTCTTGAGTTCAGATAGTAAACATGGGTAGATATTTCCTGTCCTCAAATGAAAGACAAGGACACACCATAAGGACCTAGAGGAGCAAATCTTTCAACACAAGTGTTGAATCTGTCCTATTATGTTCTATATGTAGCTAAATTAACACAAGGGATCTTTGTAAAACAGACACTGAGATTCACTAGTGAGAAAGACATGCATCTGCTACTACTGTGACATAAAAGTATCTCCTTAGAAGAGCAAGCCTTTCTTGTTTGCAGTTTGCACATGGAATGTAAATAATAAAATACAGTTTTAAAAAGTATTCATTGATAAAGTAAAACTATAGTACTTGATAAATGGCATCCAATAAAATAAAAGTACTCCTAAATGGTTAAATATTTTAAGGTAGGGTCTGATCAGTAATTAGGGCTCCACTGCACAACATACATATTCAAAAGAAAAAGACATCCAATAGCCTTACATGTGCAGTTACGCTTACAGTTGAAGTGCTTGTGTGTATATATATATATTTATATAAAGGAAAATATATGGCTCTGGTTTGCAAGATCTCCAGAGGTAACTTAGTCTTGTGGGTAATAAGTGAACCTTGACTTTTTAAGAAAATGGAACCACCATCAGTGAAGGCAATAATTGTGCCACAGCCACTGTTAGAACCACTATCTATCTGCCTTGCAGCGCAGCTCAGTTCTTGGATCTGCACTGATGTTTGTGTGAGTAGAACAGCAGGTAGTAAAGTAGGTTTTGTTAATTTTATATATAAGGACATGCAAGCTGAAGATTCAAACTCGAGTGTGAAAGTTTTTCATGGATAGTAAATCTGTTTTCTCTTCTATTTCCTCTGGATATTTTGTTAGGCGGAATAATAATAGTTTCTAATAGTTTAACAATTTATTATAGTGAAATGATGTATTAAGACACATTTCAAAAGTTTTTTTAAGCTCTTTAGCAACTACACTGTCTTAATAGACACTTGATTATTGCTTTTCACTTCACAAATATCTTTATATTTTATTTAATTTTTATTCTGTTCTAGTAGGCAAGAAGAGACATAAAAGTTATACCAGGAAAATAAATAAATAAATATGAGAGAAATTTTGGTTAAATCTGTCAAAGATTAGGAAATTTACAATTTAGTCTAAATGCTTCTTAACAATCAGCATCTGATACTTAAGAATAAAGTGCTACTTCAGGAATTATGAAAAATTGTATGACTTTGCCAATTGTTTTTTTTTTCCTGTTCATTCACCTTTTAATAATTTCATTGTTTTTTTGATCATGATTGAGACCACAACAGAAAATGGATAGGTTAAAATCTGGTAGATGTTTTTA
>WUAM01000323.1:1477599-1498741 GCA_024336885.1 Actenoides hombroni
TGTCAGAAATTTTCATCTCACTCCTCACTGTAAAATTTCTTTCCAATAGGAACTTGAACTGTATTGCTACAATAATTTTTCACTGCAGATTTTCTGTTGCATTTTATGCATTAGGTGGTCTGTCATATGCATAATTAGTCATTATAGGATGCATAGTCAATAAATCATGAAAACATATTATCTTTGCATCATACTTTACTTGGGTTAAAAACATACTGATGCATAGTAGAGGCTGCCACTAGCTTTTTATGAAGATAAATCATTGAACTATGCAACTCATAAGCTGAATTGTAATAAATCATTCAGTTCACTGTTGTTAAAGATCTTGTGACATTATCAGTTTAACACAGCTGAGCACAACTTTTTGATTGCAACAGGAATACATGCTGTTGCTGACACCTTTAGCCATGCTCGTGTCATGGTGACCAGTGAGGGACTGTTGGGATCAAGTCATCTTAGAAAGCCTGTTCTCATTCAGAGCATCAATAATTTCATTTAGCTATTTGGGATCTGCTGACAAATCCCTCCTCTACCTGAAAACAACAAAAAGAATAGTGAAAGTATTTAAGTTTGACCCCTTATGTAGGGCACAGATACCTTACAGAAAAGTTACTACAGCTATTTCATTCCTGAACTGCCAGCATGGCAAGGAATGCCTCTGTTTGTGAAATGGTATATCTTTATATCTTTTGAAAAATAGTATACTACAGAATTGTCGTTCAGCATTCCAGTGACAACGAGGAATAAAACCCAAACCTTAAATTATGATCTAAAATGAGGTTTCTTTTTAATATAACTACTACATGAAAGCTGCTACAAAAATTAGTAAATAAAAACCCAAGTAATTTGAATATAAAATTAATTCTTTTGATAATTTACTGTGGTTTGAAAAATTCTCTAAAATATCTCTTTATAATAATGATAATAATTTAATCTTTATAATAATAATAATAATTTTTCTTCTGAACTACTGAAAACATGAATGAGATTTTGTTGCTTAAATTGATGCTTACAGAGGATATTACATACTCAAAATCCTTCGTGTTTATTTTTTATGTAAATATATCCGCCTGTTCCACTTGTTCATCACTGACACAGAGCAACTTGAACAATAAAATGTTATAAAACAATGGCTTTGCAATTGTCCTAAAAATCCACAGTCAAAAAATAAAAAGTAAATGAACACATTTACCACAGGAAATCTGTTGTTTCATGCATGACCTACCTCCATATCACAGAGAACATCTGGAAATGGATTTTTAAACAAAACTGCTGAAAATTTGATGGTGTAAATAATGTTGTTTTACTTTTAATTAGATGAAAAACATAAAGCCACATCTGAGCTTCCAAAGCATGTTAAACGGAAATCAAATTTCAATATGGATTGTTCCTTATCCTTTACTGGCAGCAATGCTGGTGGAAGTAAAAAAAAAACTTCCAATGACAGTTTTACCAAAATAATTTGTATATACATTGCTTTTTAAGTCGTTCAGCACAAAATAATTTAGTCAACTGTTTGTGAAAACTTTCCATGCTACTTTGCTTAAGATGGGGTTAACCCAAACAGAAAATAAGGGCAGCTTGATAAACCTTCCTAGGCTGTATTTGCCAGCTTCTTTTTAAACTTCAGTGACCTGTCAAACTGATAGTTAAATGTTGATTTACTACAGAAGGCTGGTAATTATTGTTACTCATTTGTTAAGGACTTATGATTTCTTTAGCACTATAGAAAATCAGGAAACACAAAATCCCTAGTGTTTTCTTTCATTCTTTTAAGTCATGGCAACAGGAAAGCCATTTCAGCTTTACATAGTCTTACAATTTGGATCAAGCTTAGTCACTTTTCACATGGCTTAGGTCTTTGTAACGTTACATTTGTTCTTACTGTTACTATGCTGTAGGAATCTCCAGTTCATTCAAATAAAAAGCACTTCTAAGCCAGAGGGAGGAACTTTCTCCAGGTTTCCATAGAAATGTCATGCTTTGGGGGAAGTTGCTCCTTCTGAATTAATGAGGTTGGTTATGATAAAGCTGTTCAGGTCTAACACTGAGAAAGCATAATGA
Source organism: Actenoides hombroni (assembly GCA_024336885.1). Classification (NCBI taxonomy): domain Eukaryota; kingdom Metazoa; phylum Chordata; class Aves; order Coraciiformes; family Alcedinidae; genus Actenoides; species Actenoides hombroni. The sequence continues at coordinate 1,479,664 of WUAM01000323.1, forward strand.
AGCTTGCATTTTGATGGAAAATCTGGAAGTTAACTCAGATAAAGAGTAAAAAGAATTTAATCTGGATAACAGTTTGAATGCTGATGGTCTTCTTTTTCTGAGCGCAGCCATATGGAATAAGTACATTCACTATTAGTCCTGCTGATAGCAAATTAAACATCCTGAGTCATTAAACTTTTAAGTCAAAAGAATCTGCAGTTCCTCAATATGAATATAGATTATCTCCTGGCAGGCAAACTGCAGGTCTGAATTCAAGCTGAAACCTTTTCTCCCTTGTGATTTTTCTAACTGAAAATGAAAGAACAGGCTTCCAAGTTAAATACTGAAAGCCCATGTTAATAGCACGAGCGATGGCTTGTTTATTAACGATGCAACAGTTCTTGGCCTCTGTCATGACACTTTTTAATAGGCTGAGTATCATGTAGCAATGTTGGGAGAATTCTGGTTTTTGTTTCTTATACCTGGAATAGATGCCAAATACACAAGTGCAAAACTAAGTAGGAATATTCCAGCACAGAATGCGTATTTGAAATTATATTCAAAATTTTACCAAAAAAACCACAAAAACAAACAAAAAACCCCCAAAGCATGATAGACAATGCCATTTCATTATAATGCATGACAGTGTTTCTGAAGATTTATAATTCTTGTAAACACAATACAAATACTGGATAGGTGTGCAGGATGTATATGCATCTACAAGGAAAGGTAGGGAAATGAAAAATATACAAAATATGCCAATGTTCTATATGTTCTATTGCGAGAAAGTCTATTAGTGTCTTCCAGTATAATCCTATAAATAAGTTTGGGAATTATAAGATAAAAATAGAGAGATGACAGTAATCTGGAAATCTTTGGTCTGGATGGTTCTGGAATGACAGGACTATAAATATTAATACTGGGTCCAAATAAGCACACCTTAAGTAGTAAAAAACCCTCAAACCTGTTTTTTCCCCACTTTAAATACAGTGCTATTACATGTGAATCTATACAAATTAGCAGGAATAAGATGTGGCAGGAAGGAATGAATCTGCAGAGTATATTTTTAACACAAGGCTTACTGATGTCTGTAAAACGTGTCCGCTGACTGGGGCCTAGGACAAAGCTCAAGATGCAAAACATACAGAGCTCAAATAATTCACTCTGAATGTATTTTTCGGTGGAGGTTAAGTCATCTTGGAAGTCTACAGCCTGTTCCAATGTTAACTGTGATCAGAAACATGATGAAACCAAATCTCCAGTTAAATATGTCCTTACCTGTGAATGAAGTATGATATACACCTACAGCAGGACTCCTTAAGAACTTCCCAGCTGGCTTATGCCCATGAGCCAGCTTTCATGCCACTGTTATTTGTTTTATTTAATGGCTTTTCCTATAATGAATCTGGAGAAATTGTGCAGAGGGGTTTAGCAGACAATGGGGTAAACTTCTTCAAGACACTTTGGGTTAAATTGTGAGGTATTCAAAGGACACAACATTATGCAGCTAAGCACACAGCATATTAAAATGAAGGTTCAAATGATTATTTAGAAGCATACATGGGATCCATGGAAAATTTCTGACAGTAAAGGCATAGATCAATAGCAGTACAGAGATCAAGGTAGCCATATATTCCATACAATGAGCCACTTGTGAAATTACTTTTTCAAATTACATGTCAATAATGAAAAGGCCATACTTATGTTTTGTCTGTTGTTTTCTCTGTTGATCAGACAGTGGGGCCAAGAGGCTGCACTGGTGGTTCCTTGCCTGAACTTCTCTCCAGAGGCATCAAGAGGTGCCACTTGGCTGACAGTGACAGCTATTGACAGCAGTGGCAAAACCATGCTGTTAAGACCAGTGAGGCCTGGAGATGAGAGGAACAGGCCATGGAAATGCAGGGAGTGGAAGAGCAGGAGGAAACTGGTAAGCATACATAACATGCATTAATGTTCTGCAAAGCTGGGGACATAACCTTTCCCATCCTCTCTCTTTATCCTAAACATGCACATAATACACTCTGTCGGTATAGCTCATATGGTAACTTGTTTAAATATGAACACCTACATTTTCAGAGGGAGCAAAATATACCAAGGCTTTCTTACAGACTATTTTCAAATGAGACTTTGCTGCTTGTAAGGAACGTGAGTTTAGAATTTCAACCAGGACCTAAGACAGAAGCAGTAATTTGTTTATAATAAATGTGTTAATAAACAACTACCAGTAATAACTACAGATCTCCCTCACTACGTTGCTACAAAATAATGAATACTTAACAAGTATAATAATCAAAACCTGCCAACTCCCCCTGCTTCTTTTTTCTCATATAACAGTGTAAAAATTGTCTTCATTAAATGTTTAGTTGTTGGGTTTTTTTAGGAACTGAACTGTACAATGCAAGGATGCGCAGACACACACCCACTTACAGAGGAGTCTTGGTTATTGACCATGGTACAACACTCCTAGTCCATACTAAGCATCTTAAGTAGGATACAAAGAACCCTCAATTTAACAAGCCTAGTTTTGCAATTACCCATGGCACCTTCTTTCTTTAAATGGTTGTGCCTTCCTCTCTCTAACCTGTTTTGTAGTGTGTATTTGTAGAAAGGTATATGTTCAGTTTAAGGAAAAACTGATTATATGAACTTGCTATGGGGGCGGGGAGGGAATAAATAAAAAATTAACCTTCTTTGATCGTGTATCCACTAAAGAGTCAAGTCAAAGAGAATACCGATGGCCAAAAAAGTCTGACTTACATTGATTTAGCTGCAAAGCATTTATAGAAATCCAGTGAAGTCATGTTGCTTCAACAGACATTATCCAGCTCTGCATACACTAGCTTCTGTGCTCTCAGTTTTCCTTTATTTTCATCTATGTCATGTCTCTTCTTTCTCCACATCTGCTGTCAACTTATGACAGAAATTATCATATTTAAATTACTGGCAGTTTGCTTTTTCTCCTCTACTGTGATCAAGGAAATGGGATTCCTCAAGAATTTAAATTGTTGCATTCCATAGGTTTTCAAAGTCTCCTCCTTCCTTTACCAAAAATTGGTTCAAAGCACAAACATCAATTAGCTCCAGAGAGAGTTATGGTGTTTTAATCTGTCTGAGATAATTTGGGAAATTTTAAATGCAGATCACAGTCTATGTTCCTTATTCCAAGTAATTAACAATTGACAAGTATGACCTGACTGCTAGAGAGTCTCATCAATCTCCTAAGCCTCTATTTGATTTGTGGAGGAGCCGCAATTATGAAAGTCTCTCTCCTCATACTGCTAAACCTGAGCATGTATTAGTCTTATAGCATGTTATAAAAAAAAAAAAAAATAATAAAAAAAATAATCCTACCATTTCAGTAACAGCTTTTGGTAAATTCTGAATTAAATTCAATTAAACAGGTGGTGCAAGTGAAAGACAATGCAGAGAAGGAGCATGTGTGTGTACACAAGCTATCATTATACTAAAATGAATGGAAAGGCAAAGCTCTCATACCAAATCATAGTAATCTGCTTTTATCCTCATTTCACATTCACCCCTCCTACAGTTCTATCTAGACATCAGTTAAGACCAGTATTTTATCTTCTGGTAAAACACTTGCCTTATTTGAGAAATTTAGTTGGGCTTTAGTATTTATGTAAAAACACATTCCTACTTCAAAAAACAATCAAATCCCAAACCCTTCTCCAATCAGGTCAGGATGAAAAAAAATATTTCCAGTCCTGTCATTTAGATACAAAAAAACCACAACATCAAACTTTGTCACTGCTTCCTGTAAAATACAACACGATGTAGCACATACAACTTGGACACTCTCACAGTCAACCAATAATCTTCTAAAACTAAGCCAGTATCTTTGACAATTCTGGAGCACAAACACAAATGTTTGAACATCAGGAGTTAAATAAATGAAATTGCTCTTAATAAACAAAATCAGAATTGTTTATTTCAGCTGTACACAAAACAAAGCAATCCTTGTTGAAAATACTGTGCCCTGGTTTTGCTGGGACAGAATCATAGGCTAGTCATGGTCTGTAGACTGTTAGCAGTTTAGAGTCATCCAGGGCAGTTGACCTGAGATTGGATTGCAGGTCCATTCCATTCCATTCCATCCCATCCCATCCCATCCCATCCCATCCCATCCCTCATCATGATCATTATAAAGGGGGAAGCTGAGGATGGAGGGTTCTTCCTGACTCTGCTGCTCCTCCTCTTCCTGCTTCAGAGGACTGCCTTCCCATTTACAGTGACTGACATACACTTGCTGGGCTGACTATAACTTACTTTATTTATACCCCCCTGGACGTTTTCCTGTGTGACCTAATCTAGGTGATCTTGCTCTGGCAGGGGGGTTGGACTAGATCTTTTGAGGTCTCTTCCAACCCCTAACATTCTGTGATACTGGCACTGGTATTATTTTTGCTGTTTCATTAAATTCATTTTCATTTCAATGTGCAAGTCCTTTCCTGATATATATTACTCTATTATACTATATTACACATATTGTTTTCAAGACCTTTGACATCTGAGACTTTCAAAGTACTTCACAAACATTAAGGAGACTGTTCTCATAGCAGTTTGGTGACAGTCTTATTCTACCCTTCTTAAACTACGTATTTGTATACAACTGAGCTTGAGGTTGGATGTCAGGCATTGTGTCTGAAGACTTTCTCACTTGTCCAACTGAGGCTGCTTATGGGCTATTAGATGAACAAAAGCAGTTTAGCTGGAATCCTCTAGCCAAACTATTTATCCATGTTTGCCATTGGTTTAGAACACAGCTGGGAAACTGACAGGCAAGGGAGAAAAGCAGCTTGCTAAAATAACACAAGAAACCTGAGAGATTTAAACCCATTATCCTCAGTTACTGAAGCCTGCCCTAACTATTGACACAGCCCATTTCTATATTCAGTGGGCAGAATCATAAATTTTCTCGTGGGGGAAAAAAGGCACAATATTACCATAATATTATGGTGAATATTTTACAATGACCGTATTTTTTAAAAGATAAGGGGAAAAAAAAAAAGGAGTATTATGAAAAATTAAAACCAATGCAAGGTCCCATGAATCTCTTGATCTTTTGCCCTTCTTTTGTAACAATCTCAAGTGAAACCAGAATAACTGCCTACTTCAGTTCTTAAGTATATGTCAGCCCTCAAGTAATTAACCTTAAAGAATGTACTGAATACATTATTAGTTCCATTAATATTGTTACAGATGAACACAGTGTTTGGAAATTTCCCATCCCATGACCTTGGAAATCTCCCAGGGTAGCTGTAAAAGACCAGTTGCAGGGGTTATTTAAAATGGAGGCTAACAAAGCTTAGAAAAATAGACTAGAGGGAACAAAGCTGCCATAAATAGGAAATTAATCTAACTGCAAATTAATAGACCTTTTACATCTCTAATTTCTATGGGTTTACGAAAACATATAATTTAATATCTTTGTAGGTCTGCTATCCTGTATATTAATGTATTTTTTCATTCCAATCCTCAGCCTTTTAAAAAACCCAAACTCACAACCTTTTGTCCTAAAAACAACCACCTTAAAATAAAAGTTTTGCAATAACAGTTATAATTTTGAAATAAGGATTAATCATAGAATTTGTTAATCTGTTTTAAAATGATAGAAGTCAGGCAATAGTTCTGGAAGGTTTATCACTCCCAAGCCTAAAGGGTATTGCACTATCCAAAGCACCTAGGAAAACCAGGAACAGAGCCCTTTTTTGTGGATTGCCTTCCTTTGCAATCAACTCATATTGCTAAGGAATCACATCAAATATTTGCCCATCCTTAGATAACCTTTCTATGTCTGATCCCATAAATTGGCAGACTGAAATGCTGGCAGCTGTAAGCTATTTATTTTACTAACTGCTTCATTATGCATCTTTCCTGTTATTTATTTATGCTGCAAGTTAGCATGACTCTTAAGTTTTTTTCCTTAGCTTACTCTTTAAGAGTTCATATGCTATCACCATAATCCTGAAGCATGTCTAGACAGCAATGTAAGTAAAACATGGGTAGAATTTATTTCTGTCTTTGAAAAAAAAGATTCAAGCTTTCATGACTTTTTAGGGTCACTCTCTCATGAATTGGTCCAATGGGACCACAAATACAACAATCCAAGGTAAACCCGAAATTTGCAGCCCATTCAAGACTGCTTTGTAGATAAGTGCTAATGCTGGTGGCAACATCAGGGCAGAAGAGAGCTCAGCATGTATTCATTCCCCTTAAACATGTCCAGTTTCCCAATTCTGTTTTCATGATTATGTTGATCTTCATATTTCTTCCACTGCTCTTAGTACTGAAGATACCCAGTACAAAATGAACTAAAAATATTGACAAAACCTACAATCACCCTACAGAGTGTTACATAGGCTTGCCTCAAAGATGGTGAAATAAGTGCCATAAATAGGTCCTGGTCCAATAAAGACAGAGCAGCTTAGTTAACTAAAAGACAATTTAAACTTCAGTTCGGTTGCCCTTTCAGCATTGACAGATACTGCATATTGTAAATTCCAGAGAGTCCTGTAACTATCAAGTCATCTTTTCTGATCCCTGTTGAATTTATGCTCATTAGTTTCATGACATGTACGTGATGACATGGATTTTTTTTCTCTGAGTAATAAGAAAATTTCCATTTCTTTCATTGTCACAAGAATTCAGCAAAAGGGTTGTTTCTGTTGTCCTGTCCTAATGGCTTTTTTGCACCCTACAGGTGCTAGCTTCTTAATAGAGTCACTCTTCCTTCAACATTTTGTTTTGGGCATCTACACACTAGCAATTGCTCCAATGATTATATTTGTTTACAGACACGTACCCTGAGAAGCCACATTAGAACCTTGATTATTCTTCTTGGTACTCTAGGATATATTTCTGACAGTTTAAATAATTTTTTTCAGCTCCTCTATTTGATTCAAGTGCTTTCAGTGTTAGATTATAAAAAAAAAAGACTCTTAATTTGCAAGATTGAATTTAATATTGTCGTGGGATTTTCTGGAACATACCTGATCAGAAATTCTACTCTACATGAGGAGGGATTTCACCTATGTATTCCTCTTTCACTGAGGATACTGCAAATACAACATATATCAGAAGGATCATCAAGTGCAAGTCCGCTAGCACTGGAATCTTTGTCTTGAGAGAGGGGACAATGATTTCATTTTTCCAGATTTTTTTAAGTATGCAATGGCTTTTCAAAATTCTGGTATTTTTTGTATTCTGAAGTGATATCAGAATTGTATTTTCAGTTCATTCCAGTAGCAAAGGGTATTTATGCCTTGTCCTGTGCTTAATGACATATAAATGCAACAGTGTCTATACACATCACTGACTTCTTCATAAATCAAATTAGTTCAATCATTATGAAACAACAGACAGGAATTAATAATATAATGTACCTTTTGACTCTAATCATTATGCAAGAGTTCTTTTATCAACAAAGTCTTTCCTGAAAAGTCACTATCATCGGGAAGGTAATGCATGTTCTGAAATTTGCGGTGTTGTAATCTTAATAGCAATCTTTATAATAGCTACAATTAATACTGGTAATATATAAATGTCTCTCTGCTCAAAATATTCCTTGTGTAATTAACATAAGGGGACTTATAATAGCTTCTTACTAGGCAAACATACATGATTTGACAGATTCAGACTCCAAATAGAGGAGGTAAGTTACGTGGCAAAAGCGAAGAACATCAACCTTTCAATCTCCTTATACTGCAAGAAAAAAAAAAAAATCCTTTCATTTCTTACTATTATTCTAGAGAATATCCAGAAGTTGGGAATTTCATTACACAACTACCTATTCTCTGGACAGGACCCACGATTTTAACTATAGCTGTACATACCTTACTACCTTACTCCACCCCTCTCATTTGGGGGATTTCATCCCCCCTATAAGTTTTGATTCCCTTCTGTCTGCTACATGCTTGTAATTCCTTAAGTAAAACAGAAGCAAAAGAAAACAAATGTTGGGGTTTTTTTTGTTGATTGGTTGGTTGTGGGGGTTTTTTTTGCTGTTGTTTTGTTTCGTGTTTTTTCCCCAGTAATACCTGTAGGAGCCTTTTAAACTAACAGCCATGAAATATTTGCTAATTTAAAAAAACAAAAACAAACAACAACTTAAAGCTTCCAACCAGATCACTGTTCTTAAATAACAGCACTTCCTGTATAAATTGCAATATATGCCCCAAAAGTTTGATTAGTTTTTAACAAGAAGATTTAAAGCTCCAACTTTTAGTAATCTTTTTGTTTAGTCAAGACCAACTCTTGTTCCTTTTCTATATTTTATAAAGTTATATCCTCCTTAGACTGAGGGATCAGAAATTATGTTGATGCAGTAATTCTGTGGCTGCAGACCCATCTCTGCAGAAGATTCAAAAGCATAAGCTTTCCTATCATTCCTACCCCAAAATACTTATGGAACTAAGTATTTGCTCTTACTCATTAATTAAACTTCATCATTCTCTTTTTTTTTTTCCCCACTTATGTAGCTATCTTTCTTTTCACAAATGTAACTTTTTAAAATCTTGGATGTTAAGTTTTGGTGCAAACCAACCAGGAAGGGCCAATTAGAGTTCCCAACCAGTCTTCCCTTTCAGCCTGTCTATATTTAATATTTCTAGTATGAAAAAAGATAAATACAAGGAAAAATATCTTCTTCATGACATGGGAAATCTTACATGCATTAAATTGTCTTAATCCAGAATTATTTATTAGCATCTACTGAGTTGAAGATAAAATAATGAAGCACTCAAATTCTAGCCCATTTGTTCATTTCTTAAACACCTCAAAACTGGTTATATACTTTGCTTGTAACTTTTACATTACAATATATCTAAAAACATTCAAAGAATTCTCACCATTCATATGAAAAATTTCACAATTCCAGCTCAGATTTTTAGGTGAGCACGAGGCTTTGTTGGGGGTGAGGGGTGGGGTTCGTGTTTGTACCACTTGGCTGCCAAAAAGTTTGTAATCTTGTCTCCAATTAACTAACACAGATTCACTGCAAGATTAAACAGAATTGTTCATATGTATATTTATCTGCAATGGATCAGATATAACTGAAGTAATTTTTGTTGAAATATTTTTAAGAACAAGAACTTATTTGTGAAATGACCAGCAGTGAGATATAACAAGGAAAAATCCCAACTAAACATCAGACCTGTGGCCAAAGACAGCAAAAGCTTCTTCTGACTTTTATATTGAGAAGCTTGAAGAAAGAGTTATTAAAACACATTTTTAACACCATCATGACTTAAAAAAATTTCAGGTTCCTACTCAGAGCAGGAATGCATTTTAAGGGTTTTTTTTTGACCCAGGAGGTTTAAGCAACTATTAGCCTAGAAATAGCTTCTTTCTTTGTGTTACACTATAAATCTAGCTGTTAAAATAGGAAGGCATATCCAGAACTACTAAGGAGAAAAAAAAAATATATTGTTTGAAAAAACTGAGATTAATTTTCCAACATACTTTCTACACCAATCCAGGAATATTCGTATAAACTGACCTCACAGAGAGGCCACAGAAGACTACAATATGTTAAGTTTTCCCTGACAGCTCCTGACTTTCCAAAAGAAAAACCATATGTAGCACTATATGAGGCTTCTGTGTCTTTACCAAGGATTTCTGGTTGCCTGGTAGCCCAGCTGAAATGTGAGCTCTTAAGCTATGGCAACAGCTCTAAGTATTTTTATATAATGTGGACAATGATATGAAAAACAATAGCATTTGCAGCAGATTAAATTAGTCACATAACATTTTAGACATCAGAGGAAGAGTTTATATGCATTAAAAAAATCCCTAATTTTTAATTTGAAACATGTATTTTACTGTCCAGTTCTTTAATGACACATTTGATGTTGATGTACTTTTCCTATGATCTATTTCTACTTCTTGACTGCAATTTACTATAAATTACTGTAAGTAAATTACTTTTCAAAGCTTTCACTGAAATCTTGAAAACAAATAAAACACACCTCTTAGTAAAACCAATAAATGCAGAACTCTTCTCTTCAATATAACATATCTATGAAAAAGTTTATGGAAGACAACAGATTTTTACTGATGTTTACTACATTTATCTATTAAACTAAACACAGTGAGATAAATATCAATTTTGTTCAAAGGCCATTTTATTCATCTGCTATATACACAAGAACATCAATGAAATCACTTATCCAATGCTCACCAATGTTTGAAAATTCCTTTCTCATCCTATTCAAACCCCTTTTCAGGAACATGAAAGCTTTGTAAATGTGTCGTGGAAGACAGAGTTATGAATTGCCTTGATCATTTGTGCAAAAATTATGTTTAGCATTCAGAATAATGTTTGTGAACTACATGCTGAAACAAATTTTTAGAAACCCAACTTGAGCTAAATATTAGAAGGTCCATGAATTTATCTTTTATCTTTTAATAACAGTTATCTTAATCTCTTTTTCAAATTGAATATTCAAATCTGGCTAGATGATACACCTTTAGATAAGATTATGTATTGATAAGGTCTTCTTTGGGACTACAGATCTCTGAAAAGAGTACAGAGACTGCACATTTTAAAAACTCAGTCACTCACCTTAAAGTAAGGAAAAGCATTCCCAGCTAACAGCCATATTTCCCAAGCCCTGTGACTAAGCAGTCACTGCTGAATAACCTACAGACATTTCCGAATCCCACATATTGATTAGCAAGTTCTGTGTTTTAGTAGTGTACACATACATACATACACACAGGCTATGAATGTGTATTTTGGCATTTATGACAGACCTTAGACCACAGCAATTTCACAGGTTCATTTAGGCTGCTGCTCAGCTTTTACATGTAAAAGCAGAGCTGAATGGAACCCAGTCTCTTTCACTCACCAAAATTTTTCAGCAGTTAAGTATCATTAGGACTTGCACTGTTTAAATTTTCATGTCCTTGGGGATTATTCATTAAACACAGATTTTATTATCCACAAACATCACTAGCTATTTCTTTAAATATTTGTCTTTGTTTGCATAATGCCACCTACTCACTGAAAATTGAGTCAGTGAGGCACTGTTACTCCACCTTGCTTGACAGAAGCAATGCATATGAAACAGGTAAATAAAAATGTCTCTAGACCAGAGAAATATTATCCCATGTAAGCATCATTCTTATTATTATGTTAGTTGGGTATCCAGTAGCAGTAAACATTCACGGATAGTACATGCATCACATATACGAACTGACACTCTGGTAAAGAGCCATCCCTGTGTTGTCTTTTCTTAATCACACATTAAAGGACATCTTCTTTGTGAACTCCAATCTACATCCTGTGTAGGTAATAAAGAACAGGCACATAACTTTATTGTGTTGCGCCTGGCTTCTGCCCTATCTTCCGAAGAAGCAGTTGACAACGATTGCTACTTCAGCAGTTAATGTTTAATAGGAGCTATACAACAGTACTTTCGGAAAGTAACAATTGTTTTAAGAACATAAATGTTCATGAACATCGAGGTATGCATCCCTGAAAGATAAAGGTTTTCTCAAAGGCCATGTTATTACTGCAACAGGAATATTATGACAGTTATGCAAATGATACAACTAGCCTTGAAACTTATAGGCCATTGCATATGAAACTGATAATATCACTTTGCAGCTCCTGCTATAAAATAGTGATTTCTTGTGGCAAAATCCATTTAATCCATTCACTTTCTGGCTTACATCAATGGATAAGGAACTGGATTAGCCACAAGTCACCACCTGTGAAAGAAACTTTTCTATAACAGCAGAAAGGACTGATAGCAACTGCCAGTGATTCAATAATACAATCAAAAGTACCTTCTTTACCTACCTTTTTTTTTTTTTTAATTAATAAAATTCTATTATCTTTTATTTAGGCATAGATGGTGGTCATCCAGGGTAGACTCCTGCTACTGGGAGTAAAGCTTAGGTACACTTTTTATCACAGTCTTCTCTTAAGGATAGAGGGAAAGAATTTAAATCTTCAGGGACAGATACAGAATTTTAAGAAGGAAAAAGGCATAACAAAGTCATTATTAACTTAGAAACAAGGTGTGCTTTCAACTTTACAGTTAAATCATGCTATAAACAATTCAGGAAATTTATTTTTTTTTTCTTCAACAAAATGAGAGAATGTTTTGGAAGAGATATGACGTCTATAGAAGAAGCAAGGCATGAAAAGCAAGATATGTAAAAGGCTGAAGAAAATGAATTTAGAGATTACAGAGTCAGAAATAGATTTCTGAACATTTAATTTATTAGATGATAGTTAAGCTTTTGAAGGCAAATTCCATCTTTTGTAATAGATTTAGGACCTGAATTCATAACAGCAATCTCCTTCAGGAAAATTCAGCTAGAATAGCCCAAATCATCCTCATTGTTAGATATATGTTACTCTAGTTAACATATGTCCATAGCTTTAGTTTAATGGAAATATATAATAGCTTCATTACTAAAATGAAAAATAAAGCCTGTGGAAGGACCACAAACCACCTACAGTGATCACTATCAACACTGAAGACTGATGGAAGGAGCTGGGTAATGCTAGAGATTTTTTTGAACATTTTTGAACATTTTCCTTTGTAACACAGAGATAATGTCTTCCTAAGCCTTAATAGAACACATCAGTGAAGGAAAACAGACAGTTCTGAACTTATTTCATAATGTTGATCAGCAGCCAATAAGAAGGTTAATTCTGAGTTGTCACTACTGATCGAATAACACAATGGATAAAAATCATGACAATATGTCTGTGCAGTGGGGATGTAGAGAGAAAGGTTTAGGGCAAGAAAAAGATACATCAAGACCGAAATAATAGTAAATACAAAAGAACTGCTGACCTGATAAAATAATCAAAATAAAGCTGTAACAATGAAATAGCACATAAGACAAACTCTCTACCATGTATGCTTTGGTCTATCAAATAGGGCAAGCTGTGTAAGAAAACAGTTTCAGTATATTGCCTTCAAAATTAACACTGATTTATTTTTTGATCTGATAATCTTCAATTAAAGGAAGTATAATTATCATGGAACAGGCTGCCCAGGGAGGTGGTGGAGTCACCATCCCTGGAGGTGTTTAAAGAACGAATAGATGTGGCGCTTGAGGATATGGTGTAGTGGTTAGAGAAATGATAGGACAAAGGTTGGACTTGATGACCCTGGAGGTCCTTTCCAACAATAATGATTCTATGATTCTATAATAGTACAGGAAGAACATCTTCAAAGTAAAAACAGGAACACTGGAAAATGTGTGCTGATTTCTTCATGGTGAGGGTAACAGAACACTGGAACACGCTGCCCAGAGAAGTTGGGCGGTCTCCTTTTCTGGGCATATTCAAAACCTGCCTGGACACGTTCCTGTGTGACCTGATCTAGGTGATCCTGTTCTGGTAGGGGGATTGGACTAGATGATCTTTTGAGGTCCATTCCAATACCTATCATTCTGTGATTCTGTGCTTCTCAAATAGAGTACTTGCTCCCAGGACTAAGCTGCTATCAAAGACAAAAGCAGCACTGATAAGACATTGTGTGCACCTTGAAGGATAACCTTTAATTAAAGTACTATTTTCTAAGGACACTATATCTTAGTTTTGATTTATTACAAAAACCCAGAGATAACTTAGTCTTATATTGTTCTTGCTCAATGACTTCTCCATGTACATCATCTTATTTCAGTCTTTCAAGATTTTAGAGCTCTGCTATGGACAGGTTTATCCTCTCAGTGAAAGGTTCTGCTCATTTTAAAAAGGTAATTGCACTGAAAAGATAAGATATTATCATCATCTAGTAGTTGGCTTCACTGAGTTTAGTGTCTGTGACCTAGACTAAGACAAGCATTAATCAGAGCCTCATAACATATTTACTTCAAATCCAGTAGCCACTGTATTGTATTTTAAGATACTTGGCATGTAAGTCTGTAAACAGCCCCAGTTTATCACCTCTTCTTGATAATCCACCTAATGTCCCACTAAAGTTGGCATTTTAATACATTCTGTAGGAACCACCCTATCTTCCACTGATGACATGAACACATAGAAATGCTCAAACCAAATCTTCTGAACTAAACATATTTATGATGCTTTTTAATCTAGTACATCAGGGTACAGGTTTAGTCCAGCTGAGAGCACACTGCCTGTCTCAGTATTGAGCAGAAAGACTTTGGTTATCAGCAGGAAATATCTGCTGTTCCCTTAAGCAACTTGAGCTCTGCTGTGATTTAGATAAAAAAATAAAAATAATAATTAAAAAAAATTAAAAAAATTGCTTTCTTGCAGATAGATACTGGAAGCACACCGGTCAATAATTAGGATCAAACCACCTAAACAGATCAGCCACCACATTTTGAAACATTAGTAGTCAGTTGCCAAGAACCACCAATGGGTTTTTTTTTTTTTTGATGGAGTTAATTATAAAGAAACAAAGGCAAAAGTCCACAGAAAATAAACCATGTGGCAATAATTCACATGGAGTTTTAGGAATATATGATCAAACGGCTAATATTACCTTAGAAAAACGAATTCAGAGGAAATACTAGGGTCATGGATGGAGAGGAAGACTTTAACACCACATCAAATTTCTTGCGGTACTGATCTTACTAGCCTTACAGGCTCTTGAACTACTTCACTGCAGGGTTAGTTTCTGAGGATTTTGCTATGGACCCCTCAGCATTTAGGGCTGCGCAGCATAGAATTGTGATGGGCACTCAGAACTTACTTTAGTGGCCTCTGGAAGCTGACCGAGTCCTCATAATTCATGTCATTCAGCATGATCACATTCCTCCCTACTGCTGATAAGGTATAATACATGGCAAAGGAAATGCAAGTGGCAGGAGATCCATCTTGACTGGAAGAAGTATTAGAGTGCTCAGCAGAACAGGTAGCAGCATGCTATATTTAGGCAATATTATTTAGGGAATAAGCTTACATAGGTACAGGAATACATTAGATGTCTAATTAATTACCATCATATTTGGGTGTACTAAGTATAATGCACATGATTCTAGATTAAATAAGTAGGGCTAACACAGAGCTCAACTTTGAAGATTAATCTGACTCTTTAGAGCTACAGTAGGTTCCTATTATTCTTCCTAACTGGTTTTCTCTTTTTAGTATCAAGGTGTTCAATTGATGTCCTGAACTTAAAGGGGGCACAGCTCCAGAGGCCACGGGGTCTTCTCTGACAAACAGGCTGCATATGTGCAGCTCACCTACAGGAATCCGATACTATGAGGTCATGCATCTTGATAAAATTTAAGGTTTCTTTGAAAACAAAAGTTTTATCTGGTGTGGGGAAAGAAAAAAAAAAAACACAAAGAAAGAAAAAAAAAGACAAACAGTAGAATTCAAAAATCCTTACTTACTATACCAGAGTGTTATCTACGGATTAAGCCAAATTCTCTTTATGATATATATCATCAAATGATACTGACTTTGTCCAGGGAGTTTTAGGCTCTAATACTACCTCAAGCTCCTTTTGATCATTTGAATTTAGTCTTTTAGTTACTCTAACAGATTTATGTTAGCCAAGTGGAAATATTCAGCATGGACACACTATCATATTCATTGGACTGATCCTTTGAGATTGGTGTAGTTAACATTTTTCAAATCTCATTCACAAAGTTTATGTGAGCATAACATTACTGTACATTAAATCCAGCTAAGAGTGGCATAGCTTAATGCTTCAGAAGTTCTCCAGTTTGCCAGCAAACCGCACATAGCAAGCTCATCTGACAAGGTGATCTGTACATCACTGCTCACAGTGTTGTATGCTAAAGGTTTGTAATTAAATTCCTTTCTTTTAGTATGCTCCATGACCAGCATGCATAGCAACATGCCATCAGCCCTCAAGCTTCAGAGCTATACAGGGAACTACTGGACAGGGGAGGTCTACAAAGATGATTAAAGGACTGAAACATGCCTCTTATGAACAAAGGCTGAGAGACCTGGGTGTGTTTAGCCTGGAGAAGAGAAGACAGAGGGAATCTTATCAGCATTTAAAATATCTAATGGGAGAGGGTCAAGAGGATGAGGCCAGTCTCTTTTCAGTGGTGCTCAGGACAAGGAGTAATGGACACAAACTGAAACACATCAAGTTTCACCTAAAACATAAGGAGGGATTTCTTTACTGTGTAGGAAGGTTGTCCCTTCCAACCCCTACCATTCTGTGAATTTTATTTTATCTTTCTATTGGCACAGTAACAGGCTATATACAAAATATGCTGACACACTCAAAGAAGCAAAAGTAAACACTAAATTCTGCTCTGCTGGGGAAGGTATAATACACTGTGGCTTGAAGTTCACGCATCCAATCTTGTTAAATTAACTTTCTGAGACTTGAAACTCTAGGGAAGGTGTCAAAGGGCTAGAAAAGGGGATGTCCCTTGGACTAAAGCTTTGCATTTAAAATGCACCTCATGCTAGCTACTACAGGTTGCTAGGAATTCACTGCCCCAGGATGCCCGTCTCTGAATTGGAATGTTGTTCATGATGTTGCACTGATTCCCTGCCAATATAAACAGCCTCTGCTCATAGAGTTGCCTGTACTGCAACAGTAATAGAAGTTCCACTCCACTGATGAAACAGGTAGAAAACAAAGGAAGATTCACATCTAAAGGAGATACGTATAGATGTTGGAATAATAAAACAAAAACAAACAAAAACACAAATAAACAAAAAAAGGCCTCCATCTTGATGTTAGTTGAAGGTAAAGCCTATTTCTTTAATACAACATTTTAATGATCAAAATATTAACATGTAGGTTGCTTTATAAATCAGCAAGAACCAGATTTGGTCATATATGACAACATTTATAATTAAACTGATGCCAGTTTATTAATATTTTGGACACAGTAGAAGAGTTCATGTAGAATTTTTAAAAAAAAGTTGACAGAGGTAATAAAGAATGCTCATCAATTCTTATAGGCAATTAGAGATTTAAATAAGTTCAGAGGCATGTATTACAATCAGAGCCCCTACTGTCTGATATTTACCTACCAGACATGTAATATTCTCTCCAAATTCACAAATCTTTTATAAAACTTTTGCGAGGGGAAATTTGAAGTATATCCAATATCATTTCTCTGCTCTTTAAACCCAAGGAAATAGATTCAAATTTTATATCAGTTAAAGACACTATACTGCACTGAACTATCTCTACCAAAAAATTTATGTTGCTTTACAGTGGGGCTCAAAAAAGGGAAAATACGCAGGTTCTAGGTTTTAAAACAAATGCTAAAAGTAGAGTTTCCACAAAGAATACTCTCAAGGGTATGACATAAAAGATTTAATCAGCTTTCTTTACCTCAACGAGTCCTCAAGATAATGAAGCTGTACCACCCACCTATGCAATTTCAACATTTTGGTAGGAGTTAGAAACTTCATATTGTTAAGTAATACATTAATAAAGATATTAATAGTTTATTAATATGAGAGCCTAATCCTGTCACTTAGTGTGATAGAACCCTAAGTCCCTGATTACGCTTCTGTTTACTGTCACAATACTGTGTTGAGAAAGAATTATGAGCAATTCACAATGTCAAGTCACAGTTAAAGACAGTAAGAGAACAACAAAAAAACCAAACAAACAAAAATTAAAAATAAAGTAAAATAAAATAAAAATAACAACCACCACAGTTACAGAAGCTACCAGTAAAGACTGAAGTGGTCAATTATCAAAACCCCTTCACATCTCTGGGGTCTAAGTTTCAAAAAAGCCTGTCTTATCTGAATCAATAAAAATTGCTTCTGTCTTTTTCCATGATTCATAAGGTGAGAATGGGAGATAAATGGGGAAAGGGAGAGAGAAGGAGAAAGATCATCCAAACCCACGAAACAGTCTTTAGCACGCACTTCAGCTACGGAAAAAAACCCCAACCAACTAAATAGCCAGACATAAATCTTCTCTCCAATAGAAATGGGTCCAACAGAAATTAACTTTGTGCTGATTTATGAAAGAGAGAGCACTTTCCTCTTGATTCCCTACTGAATGATAAACTGACAAGTCATAACCACCTAAAACCTGGTTAGCTATCATGGAAGCACAGTATAATTTCGGTTGGAATTGACCCCTGGAGGCCATTTACTGCAATCCTCTCCTCCATACAACACAGTTTCAAATTTGAATCAAGTTGCTCAGGGCCTTGCCCAGTCAGGTTTTAAAAATCCCCAAGGATGGAGTTACCATAACTTCTCTGGGCAGACTGCCCTGGGGATTAATCACTCTCACTGGGAATTTTTTTCAAATCAGAATTTTCCTTGTTGAAACCAACTTGTGGCTGCTGTCTTTTGTCCTTTTCATGTCTTTCAAGTGGTTATTAGTAATTCTGCTAAATCAGTCTTACTCAACCAAGTCTGCCTTTTAAAATGAGATATTGTGGAAAATTAATTCATTATATTATTTAATGACCCATAGTATTTGTTTTCTGTTTGGAAAGTACTCCATAGATTAAATAGACCAGCAAACAAACCCAGTACCATTTATGTGAGCTTGTTTGTCCATGGGATTATTTTCTTTTTCCCGGCCAATCTCTAAGAAGCCTTTCTTACCCAATGTTGTCAATCATTAGGATAAGAAATGAATAAAGATGCTATGTAAAGTACATTGAAAAAGAATAAATACATAAGTGGAAGGAATAGTCATAAGATCTGAGAAACACTGAGAACTGAGTCACTTCCAGTAAACTTCAACATCAGTTGTATTTTGGGAGATGACAGAAGTCTTAGGGTACTGCACTTTCACATGTGAAGTAGAAACAGCATTGCTTAGAAGTGTCTATTCATATTTCTGCCTATATCTACTTCTGCATATGTTGCTACAACTGCTGGTACTGTTAATTACAAACCTGAAAGATGCAGAATTTTCTTTATTTCCCTTAGACTAAGATATGAAAATTCATATTATTGTCAAAACTCTACTCAACTGTGAATCAAACAGAATTTGTTGGGACGCATATCCTACTCACAAGTATTAAAAAAGCATGGTAAAATACTTCCAGCCATGAGTATACACTTTCAACATGTGAATCGGTTTTTAAGAATGGCAGCAGAAATTTATTTTTTTTTCCCTGAAGCTTAATTTCTTTGTAGTTAATAATAATAGTAATAATAATG
>WUAM01000323.1:1498841-1525418 GCA_024336885.1 Actenoides hombroni
ACATGTAAAACAAACGTAAAAACCCCTCCCCCCACAACAATGACCCACTACACCCAGAACCCAACTGCCTGTTTTCTACAAACAATTGCTCTTGGATTTTTCAATACAAATTTATCATCTTTATTATATGAAAGAAAGGGAAGAAAAAAAAAAAAAAAGGACACAAACTGACCGAAATGTTATAGAACATGCTTTTCCAGCCAAAGGTTGGTAAAAGAAGAATCAGGATGAAGAGTGCACCATTTCCCACTATGTCTGCACTTCTATAGATGACATATACATCACAGATGCAGGAAAGTTCTGCTCTGTATAAATATTCCTAACAGCTAGGAATCTACAGAGATATTGCCTGTCTCTTGCTCACCTTATCACTCAGCTCCTTGGAGAATCCTGTTCCCAGAAACTACAGGTCACCTTGTTGAAGTATGCAGAAGCCATGTCATCTGACTCCTTAAGTAATGTAATCTGCATTATAATCAGGTGCAACCACTAAGCAGTTCTGCAGTGCTGGTGGAGGATTACTTTTTTTTACCTTCCATTACTGCTATCAACAGCAGAGATCTCAGGCTCACTCCTATTCTGGCAGTCCTAATGGACCTCTCAGAGAAATGCCTCACCATTACAATCGCCTTAGAGTAGTACTGAATAAATCCCTTTTCAATAGAATGGTAATCAAATTTTAACTTCAGGTATTGGAACCTGCAAGTGGGATTAACTGCAAAAGACATGCGTATGTGTTCTGTAATTTCCAAAGGTTTCTTTTTGCTTCTTTGTTCAAAGTTCTGCTCTTAAATAATGAAAATGTTAATGCATGATTATTTATAGTAATCCTTTAATTTGCAGTCATTACAGATAACTTAGAATCAACAGAGGAGTATAAACCAAATATATGTAAAAAGTAAATCTTTTAGAAACAGATTATAGGTACTCGTTTGTATGACATATGCTTAAGGGAGATCAGATCCCCCCAGGAAATGGCAATTTTAATAATACACCTGCTTCACTGTGTATAAAAAAAAAAAAAAGATAAAAGAAAGTGCTAGAAACATCATCTTAGCAACATTAAGAAAAAGTTCTTTTTTTCCATATAGTTTTCTGCTACATTTAATTTGCACAATTCTTAGTTGCAGCCTTCAAGCTTTTGGATTTTAGGAGACTGACAGAAGCCATACCTGAAACATAAAGCCTCAAGAACTGTATTTTTCATCTGGATTGTGTACATTCAGTCTCCAGCATAAGAAAGATATGGACCTGCTCAAGCAGGTGCAGAGGAGGGCCATGACCATAATCAGGATCTGAAGCACCTCCTGTATGAGGACAGGTCGAGAGAGTTGGGGTTCAGAACAGAGAAGAAAGCGCTCCAGCAAGACTTTATAGCAACCTTCTAGTACCTAAAGGGAGCCCCTTTAGGACTTTTTGTAAGGGCATGCAGTGATAGGAAAAGGAGTAATGGCTTTAAACTGAAAGAAGGTAATTATGGACTAGATGGAAGGAACAAGTTCTTCACTGTGAGGGTGCTAAGATACTGAACCAGGTTGCCGATAGAAGTTGTGGATGCCTGTGCATACCTGGAAATGTTCAAGGCCAGGTTGGACAGGGCTTTGAGTAACCTGGTCTAGTGGAAAGTGCTCCTGACCATAGCGGGGGCATTGGAACTAGATGATCTTTTAAGTCCCTTCCAGCCCAAACCTTTCTATAATTCTTTTCTATATGAATACTTCTCTAACAGAAGTGCCCCAAAGCAGTGGTCCTGTCCAGCACTGACAGGAGAGAACAGTGAAGATTGCCATTTTCACACAGGTATATCAAATCCTATGCAGAGGAATTTTCAAGAGACACCAGTGGAAAGTAAGAATTTTAATGTGCCTTTTCATTTCCAGAACCTTAGTTACTGTACTTGCAACTATACCTGGTTTATTTTGTATTAGTAACCTAGAAGTTTAATGATGTAATTTCTGTTTTTTTAATATGTCCTATATCACAGTGAGATCTTTCAAACAGCTGTATACTAATTGTTTAATTTAAGAAGTATAACACTGAACTGCATGCTAACTTTCTATGTTGGCCAATATGCCAAACATTGGAAGATACACTGAGATATCTATCATAGCAACCAAGCAAATAATGGGAGTTTTAAGATCACAATCTGTATTTACCTAAATTCCTTAAAACCCTATTTCTTATTCCATTTTTCCAAATTCAATTATTCCAACTGTTATTTCTTCTTAAGGTAGAGGGACAGGGTAATAGGAGGAATGGGCAATCTGGTTATCTGTGAGAATTAACAAGTGTACCTTTGGAGCAGTAATAAGGCATATCACGTAGCCCCAAAAGCATCAACTTTGTCTTTCCCACTCCACCTTCATTTGGGTGTTTTTCTAGTCTAATTTACACAAGTTTTTTAACATCCTTAGGTTTTCTCTGCTCCCCATCATTCCCAATAATCTCGAGGTAAATGTAATAAAGACATACAACCAAATAAAAAAGTAACACAAAAATGCAAAAAGTCACCTTTCTTAAACAAAATCTGTTACATTGAAATATATATTTTTAAATATCACGTTCTGTTCAAAAAGGGGAAATAATGAGGGTATACAGTGTACCTTCCATACTATCCATATATTTACATACTAATTAAGAAGCCTTCCTTGACTATTAAAGTATTTTGAAGATTCATAGAAAGACTTTATCTGAGACAGGCATTTTGAGCATTGATTTTCAGTAGATAATTAATCAGTTAGGATAATCAAAGACCACAAAATTTTCAAAGCACAGTCAAAATATGTACAGTTTTTTCTTCAGGCTCACATTTCCATTCTAGTTCTTTTGGATGTTATAGGCACACTTCTGCTGTTTCACAAAGTGATAAAATAATTTCCATCTGCAGATGTAGAATTAAAGGTTGTTTCAAATATGACTGCACCTGTAAACCAAATAAATCTCCCTTTTTGGAATATGTCCTTTAAAGATTTTTAAGATTTCAGAAAAAAAAAAGTAAGAGAAAATGAGAATTAATTTGTTATCCAGATGGCCTAGATTGTAATGCTTGAATGTTCATGAGTTTCTTTCAGAAAGGAAAAATACTCTGTGAAGAGGAAATTGCAGAATGCGAAATTACTAGCAATGTTTTTATATTTTCTTCTCTCTTTTGATAATATTAATCTTTAGTTATTTTTAATACAGTACTATATTTAGACTGAATTAATATACATATGTAGAAACAATTAATTTTCAGCCTACTGTATATATTATGAGAGGGACAAGGGAGGAATGAAAATAATCGTTCTATGCAAAACTGCATGCTTGGGACTCAACAGGCATGGAGTTTTTATATGAACTGCTAATGACATATTCTGGGGCATAAAATCCATTGCACAGATCTGGAATAAAGGAAGCCTATTTTTTATCTTTGAAAAATGCATACTCTTGTATTCTTCTTCCCCCTTTTATGAATTAATAAATATGTGGGTAATTATTATTCCTACATGAAGCACTAGATAAATTCCAGACTGAGATTATTAATCTACCAAACCACGAGTGATTTGAGATTATTAATCTAAAAAACCACAAGTGATTAAATGTCATCTATCTTCTTGCTTCCATAAACCCATATTTTGATGGCAAAGCTTGTCTTTTTATTTTTTGTGTGTGTGTAAATACTAAAGAGAGTTCTAGATTAACACACAAAAGCAGGAGGCATTCACAAAAAACAGATTTTAAATGTTCTCAAGCTTCAGCAAGGATGGCAAGATGTGAAAGCTCTATTTTGGTTACCGTCATTATGAAAGCATAGGGACCAAAAACAAAGAAGTACTTTTTTATTTACCGTTCTCCTACAGCATTATTTGTCATGATTATACAAAGGCTTAGCAAGTACTGGCCATGTTTTAATCTGCTATAGGGAACTGGAAAATAGACACATTCAATGATAAATCTAAGATTTTGCATTAATTAGTTGTACCTTATTAGAAAAATTCTACTAAATGTACTTTTATTTATAAATGTGGACTATGTGTTTTATCTCAGGATCTGCCTACTGTTTCAGTATGAATCACAGTACTGTCACCTCCAAAGACCTATAGTGTAGGAAGGACTGAAAGGAAGCTTCTCCCAGAATATTAAGTCTAGCTCCCCACTGTCAGAGACAACTGTCTCATGTATTATACCCTCTGGCTACCTTAGATTAAATCACTATAAACTTGAAGTTTATCTTAGTTAATTTCTTGCAATATCTGAGCAAGTGAACACCTCTTTGAATCAGTTTCCTAAGCATCCTCCTTTCCTAAGCATCCTCCTTTCCATTACTGTTCTTTCCATGTTTTAAAAAGCTTCAGTCATTGGAGGATCTGTCAATTTATTTTCTTTAAGTCCAGACAAACACTCTTTGGATTCCCTAAATCCCCTTACCCCATTTTTTTTTTCTTCCACAGATTCTCTTATCTCCAATTTTTGCTAAAAGATTAATATCAAGCAAGGAAAAAGAATGTTTTACTTTGATGCAACCAGCAGAAAAACAGGTTTTAACTATCTCTGACAGACCAGAGATTCCACTTCAAGCTTGGATTTAGGATTCATCTTTCTTTCAAGTTTTTCATTTGTACAGAGCTGGTGAGCTCTATTTCCAAGATTAGGAAGATAAATTTAAGTCTACATTATCTATCTTTCTATGTATAAATTTTCAATTCATTGCTGGCCTGTTACATATATTGTATCCCTTCTTATATGATTTCTCACATCAGACATCTACTATGAAATACGGGTAACTAGAAGCCATTCCCCATCCATTGCTATCTATGGATACATCAGAAGAACAGCATGAGATCCATTTTAAAAAGTGTTCTATATTGAAATACTGGTTTTATACAGATTAAAATCTAATCACTTATCACCCACACATAACCAAAATAATCCAATGTGATCGTGTTACAATTTCAAATGAACGACATAATTTCTAAGTTATCAGCTACAAAGAACCAACAGAAACAATGAGTCATTCTTGTGCATTGGGAACTACTCTCAACACAGATTTGCAGAAACAAAAGAAAGGTTATATCAGAAAAAAAACAAAACAACAAACACAAAACCACAAAAAACCCCATAGTGATTACTTTATAAAGGATAAAATAGTATAACGAAGTAGGCTTATCAGTTAAGATGACACAATAAAATGAACCAAAAAGGGTCCTTCTAAACTAGTCTTCCCTAGGTAACAAAAAGCATATAAAAATATTTTATTTTCTATTTAGATTCCAATGCAGTCTTGTTTTTACTATTATTATCCACAATGTTAATCCAAGAAACTGAAATTCAAACAAATGGTCACAGTAAGATTATTATTGTTACAAAATGGCAGAATGCTTCACCTTTTAAACCACTACGACCTGTATGGCCCTTTCTTAAAGTCTTTTTCTCTGTGCTAGAATTACCTTTCCTTGGCTTTCACTAGTTGGTAGGCAGGGACTTAGGAGTGTCTCCTGAGCATAGTAGAGTTTGCCTACTTCAGTTTGACCTTCTTCATTCACGACTACAGAGGTATGCCTCAGGAGGTGCCATTCTTCCTCCAGAGTAACAACTGAAACGGTGCTTCAGCAAAAGATAAAGGCAGACAGTACTGCTAGAAGAATTGTTTTAATGTAAACAGAGCAGGTCTAAATCCCTTGCTGTCATTACAAAATCCCACTATAGTTCTCCTAAGACTATAGACCTGTACCAATTCTCTTGGAGATCTCTTAAGTTCTTCTCCTGTTTCCTCTGGATGCAACACATTCTGCATTGCTGTATAAAAACTAATGGTATTAGTCTTAATTTCTAGCATCCTTTTGGTTTCAACTGAAATAAGTGGTCAACATGCAGAATCAAGAATAGATACAATGACCAATATAATTTGCTCTTGTTCTCAATTTGCTTTTCAATATTAATAGGCAGTTGCTAAATAGTTTTAATTCTGTTTCTGCTATGTGCAACACAATTACTGCATTAAATTTTAAATGAACAATATAAAACTTACATTCCCGAATACTAGTGTTTAAGAGTAGCCCTGGACTGGTAATATCAGCATCTACCCCACCACTTCCTAACACCTATGAATGCAAAAAAATTTCAGGCACCTGTGCAGTTCTGTGGCTTTCAATAACTGTATTATGAGGTTTAATTATGAACATGTTCATTACACAGAACAGCCTTATATAATATCATGTAGCAGCATTGTAGGCTTGGGACATGATGTTTCAGGACACTTAATGAAATATTCCCTCATTTGAATTTGTTGTCCATTTCCCAACTCCAGAAGTATAGACATTTGATACTTGGTCTTCCAGGTTTAAGGAGTCCAAGTATTTGCAAGAAAATGAAAATAAAGGAAACTTTTGACGTACACGGAAATCTTTGTTCAAATAAAACCAATCCAAAACATCTCATTACCACAACATTTTCAGTAGGGCACAGGCAAAACTGACCATTTCTTTCCAAGTCAGTAGGAAGCCAAACGTAACATTCTTAACCAGACAAGCCATGTACAGTGAAGTTCTGGAACTGAATTAAATAGCCATGCAGTTACAGCTTGAGCTTATTTCTTTTTACTACCAATTCCTTAATGTGCCTCAAATGTGCAGACGGTCTCCGAAGTCTGCAATAGTCACTGTTCTACAGAGAAGCAGGTTCATTACCACCAATGTCTAGACACTATTCCCGAGCCACACTCTTACATAAAAACTTTAATGCTTGTGATGAGAAAGGGCACGGGATCTTTTCAGGATAGTCTTTGTTGCTGGTCTATAAAAAGTTCTGTGTGTTTTGTCAGACCGCTGAAGAAACTGAGAAAGCATGGAACAGAGGAACAAAATCAATGGTTTAGGAGGGAGAAATAAAGACAGGTTGAGCATCTACCTATGAACACAAGTGGACTACTATTTTAGCTATGTTTTATATATATATTCAGCTTCCAATTGAATTGAACTAACTCGTGACTTACAATGAGACACACAATGCATTTCAAAATATAGTCTCTGTATTCACAATGTAACACAAATTTCTCTTAAGTCAAATAGATAAATCCCTATTGGCTCCAATATTACCCTAGCAGAAAAAAAAATAAATTACTCCCAAAAAAACCCTCAATAATAAAATCCAGAGCCTGTAATTACAAGCTAATTCAAAAGAAAAAAAACAGTACTTTAAAAAACAGTCTGTTAAATGGAACTGAAATAGCCATCCTCAAAAAGTATTTTGGTTAGGATATTAATTGTCTGTGAGACCATAACGGGATAAAAACAATTGCAGAAGCAGACAGTGTGATTCCAGTATTACTTATCAGATAGATTAGTTTCTGGTGGAACAGAGAGGGCAAAATTAAATCACTTGCTAATATTTAAAATTAATTTATGCCTTTATGAAACATAAACATATTATGGACAAGATTGAGACCATGTAATTGAAAATTAATTTTGTCATAGAGTGGTATAAAGGCAGGGTTAAGACTTCGGGATGACTATTAATGAAACCATAATGCACATCAGCTTATAAATATATGAAAGGTGACCAAACCAGATACATGTTTCATTTACACAACTAATTCTAAAGTGAGTGTATTACTAATGTATTTCCAGAGGTCATGCATGAACAATCTATTACTCCTTCTTCATCAAAAGCTCAATAATGTCATTATTCAGAAGACTGCTACTGTTCTAAACAGTGTTCTTTCTGTAAACAGATTCTATCTTAACAAAAGCATCCCATTAGTTTCATAAAAGATAACTTCTCTTTTACTTTCTGCATTATGCAATGTGTGTAAAATCTCACTGGCAACCAGAACATAGCAAGGACATTAGAAGAGTATATATATTTTTATTTTCTTTAATTTACAGCTAGCACAAAGGCATTCTGTCTTGTAATTACCTAGCTTTCTAGAGAATTCATAAATATCAATTTGGAAAGCATTAGAATAAATGCATTTAAAGTACCATTTACTGTACCTCTTGCATCTTTTTATTGTCCTACATTCTTTCACCATTTAACAGAAAAATAAGCAATCAAGAATTATATATAACAATGATGCTCATTTGAGTCCACAAAGGTATACTCTATAACCTGACCATTCACTACTGTGTTTGGGATATGGAGAAAAGCCTAGATGGCTTAACTGATGTATTGCTTCTAACCCAAGGTAGGGAATAGGAGAGCTAAGGTGGTCAGTAACTGGTTAGTGAAGCAACTGCAACTACAGTTGACACTGTTTTCTCCTTTCCTCAGAATATTAAAAATAAGGATGGTTGTTTATTGTTACAGTGATAGCTGGTGATGCACTGGGATGCTAAAACAAGTCTCTTGCCATTCACTAATTATGTGCCTGGGGAAAGGGAAAAACTGGTTATTGT
The DNA here is from genome assembly GCA_024336885.1 of Actenoides hombroni. Lineage (NCBI taxonomy): Eukaryota > Metazoa > Chordata > Aves > Coraciiformes > Alcedinidae > Actenoides > Actenoides hombroni. The sequence continues at coordinate 1,507,214 of WUAM01000323.1, forward strand.
GAGACTACGGGTACTATTTTTTTTTCATTCTCAGATATACCACACCAGTAAGGTCTATATTCTCCGAGTTTCTCCTTTGTGCAGATGTGTTAAGTCCAATCACAATCTTTTCTACCAGAAGCAGGAAAACTTCTCTATTTTTGTCCCATGTTACTTGGTTTCTTACACACTAGCAACACTGCCTGTGAAAAAAGAATTATTCTGCCCCATCTGTATTTAAAGAGATCAAATGTTTCAGAAAAGCATTCTCACTGTAGTCTTTCTGCATGAAGAAAGACTGTCCTTTCCCTTAAGACTGCCTATTAAAATGTTGCTTGTTCTCATTTTTGAAAGTTAGTATGTCCTAAGGACTACAACAATTTGGTATTCTGCAGAAGGGCTACAATGACATATTTGTAAATGCACATTGGGTGTGTCATTGTAAATACTACTTACTTTCAGTTTTAGGTAGATGGGAAGGACACAAGTTCTTTATCAACTATTCCTTCAGTAAAGCCCAAATATACAGAACACATAAGGGATTTCAAATAGAAGATCAATTTAAGTTTTTATTATAAAGGTCATGCTATCATAAAATTCCATTTTCAGTTGCTTAAACCATTCTTAAATTTCAATTATTTTGGCATAAATGCTCTGCGATAATTGTTTGCTTGAATTTACTATTTTTCTCTCAAAAAGATTGCAGGCCAAACAATGCAGCTTTTTAGAAGGAAGGACAGTGATAAATGCAAAGCTTACCTAATATCATCTGTCGCTTTTTTTAGCAATTCAGAAACTTCTGGGTAAAACTGAAATGTGGTAGGAAATTCCTAATGCCTATATACCATTTGCTCCTTAAGTGTAAATTTTTCTACTTTTACTCATTAACTATCCTCAGAAAAAAACCAGAATTTGTGAATGACCAACAAGAGATACTTGATCATTATTAACAGCTAAGATTTCAGAAAAAATTGTCCTAGCATATACACTAAATGCAGCACCCACTAAAGCTAGAGAGAAGCAAGCCATCCCCAGAAGGCATATTGATGATCACATCAATTTATAAGGATGATGACTTTTCTTTTCTTTTTTTCTTATTCTTTTTTTTTTGGCTGCTGAAAGGCAAGGTGTCCATCTCTCCTCTGTTGGTTACTTTCTTCCAGAAAACCAAGTCTACTGACTCAAGCACAGAAAGGAAGGAACTGGACAAATACTTTGGAAAGAGAAAGAAAAAATAGCATAAGAATAAACCATGATTAAATAGAACTTGTTAAGGGAAAGAGTGGAAGTATAAATGATGGAAGAGAGACAGAACTGAATAGATGGGACTAAAAATGAAAGCTAGAGACATCATGGGATGCCAAGAAGACTGGATGCTGGCAAAGGGAAAAGACTGTGAGCACCTGGCCAATGGAAGGCTGAAATTTTGTAAAGCTTATCTTGATGATGCAGTACCAGGACTGAAGGTGAGAGCAATGTATGCAACATAAATAAAAAAAAATCTGTAGTACCACAAGAAAGAAATCAGCTAAAAACCCCCATAAGAACACAGAGGACAAACATATTGAGAGTAGATAATAACAGATATAGGAAGGAATTGTAAAGTCATGGAGAAGAGTAAGTGGTAGGTGGATAAGGCACACAGGAAGAGTCAAAAACCAAACACAATGCTAGCTGGACGAGGAAATGAGAAACAGCAGTCTAAGAAAGGACTCAGCCTGGCAAGGCAAGGAAAATACAGTTAAACAGATTAAATAAATGTCTGTTTAGCAAATGGGTCAGCAGACAACTAACTCAGGCACCAACAGATAGGAAAGCAAAATTAGATTGAAGTCTAGGTGGGGAACAACTAAATTAACTGGTTAAAATGGGATACCCTCCTTTCTACATCCCAGAAGAACCAATAATTTCTGATTTCTGTCTGAGCTTTGCCTGTACACAAAATGACAATGTACCAGATTAACTCAGCTTTGATATGCAGCATGGATGCAAAATTTCTAACCCTGTTGATAGACCCTTCCAGAGGGTTGCCACAGTGATTCCATTTCATGTTTTTTTCCATGTTTGTCCAGGACAGGGTCACAGCAAAACCTCAGGTTATATAGCTGTTGCATGTAGGATTTTCCACCTCATTTGTTACAAAAGTTGGAAGGCATATGTAGGAAAGTAGTAAACAGGAAAGGTAAGCAACAGGTAGTGGAAAAAATGTTGCCCTCGATAAGCGGCTATCTTTCCTCTTAACATCTACCACAAAATTCCTACTTGATGATAGCTAGTAACAGAAACCAAACATACTCCAGTTGGTTACAAACTACATAGTCCTCATTTTCAGGGTGACCTGATATGCCAAGGATCTAATACATAAAAGTGCTAAGAGATGAAAATCTGTACCAAGAATGCCACGTCACAACCAAGGCAGCTCACATTACTGAATGTTTTTCCCTTTTATGTTTGTGCTTCAGCATGGCATGTGTAGAAGCAGATGAAGGGAATTACAGATGTGAAAAGAAATGAAATATTTGTAAGGCATTCTTGCATGTGCCGTAAGGAAGGCCACATGGAAATGGGTGATTCTGTACTTACAGCAATAAATTAGGCTTATGGCTACATGTCTGAGTGAATAAGAAAAAAAACTAAAGCATTGAGTAACCACTTACTAAGTATGCACAGACCATTCTGTGCACTAAAGGAATGGATTCTGGCAGGCCATATGGGAAGGGAGAACAGTTATTTAATTAGATGGCTTCTTACTGCATACACTAAACTAAAGTAGCAAAAGCAGTCTTATGCCTTATCTTTCCTAATGTTTGACTTTTCAACCACAGCAGGTTTTTCCATGTTGAATAAAAATACAAAAAATGAGCATAACTGGAAATACAATAGTGGCGGTGCACCGTGCTGATGGCTGTATCAGAGAATGAAGCCTTAGTGGGGTTTTTCTGGACTGAGCTCTTCTGTTACTGCTTGAGAAAGCCATTTGGAATCTATCATCCGTTCAGGAGATACAAACAAAACAGTTCAACAGCTTATGGATTACAGAAGAACAAAATTTCCTCCAGACAGACTTAAGTCAAGTCACAACAAATTTTGAAATGGAAATTTTTTTAAAATATTGAATTATTTTTTTTTAAATTGTAAAAAAAACAGAGATCATGCCATCTTGTACTGACTTTAGATCACCAGCACTGCAAAGGAGAGAATTTTACTTGTTCTGCAAAACACAAACTACTCTGTGATACCCAGACTACTATTTTGACTAGTAAGTATGTGATATTTGAGAGCAGGAGTGTTTTAGACTGCTCTGGTGAATACCTCGGAATGAATAACACATATCAGGAAGCTAAAGAACATCTGCATAAAAGAACTCTGGTCTACAAAACAAAATATATTGCTGTTGTGATGGTGACACATAAGACAAAAAATATCCTTTTACCACTATCTTGCAAGGAGATTTTTTAAAAAAGGGTTTTGTTGCTTCAGTGACTGTTACTCTTCCTACGAATGGTATTTCTCCCAGCCACCTGATCAAAACGACAATCATGATGCATTTTTTCTTTTAATAATAGGACTCAGTGATTTAGCTAAGGACAATTGTCTTTCTCAAAACATACTCAGAGAGCTTAGAGCCAATGGACTTGTTGTGATATTCAGTGTGCAGTGAACTAAACCTGCAAGATTCACTTCAATTTCTGTTTTGGTTATATCAGTAAACATTTACATGAAATTATTCAGGTATGAATTTTTTTTTTATTTCATTATAATGAACTTCTAACCCATCATTCAATGAAAAAGTATTTTAAATCAGTATCAGTAAAAGCTATCATTATTTTCTTTTTTCTCACCCCTCATTTCTTCCTCTGTGCTGCAAAATACTGACTTGTCAATTGGGCTGAAACATCTGCTTCAGGAACCACAACTGTGAACTTGATCATAGAAGAGATTCAAGCTAAAAGAATATTTTCACAGGCTCTTTCTAAAGCTGCATTGTGCATACACCAAAACTGCTACAGAATTTTTTGCAATATATAATAATGGACTGAAGTTCACACATCACTGTGAGAATGAGGTGATTTTGTTATTCATGCTTTGATTTCAGTAAATTGAAACATTTTGTTTCTTGTGTAAAGAGTGCATCTTCCCTTGTCCTCTAAACACATGTAATATAATCTTTATGGTAAGAGGAAATCAAAACAAGATCATCAAAATAAAACCTTCATCACAGCCCAAGACAAGTCTTCCTAACTGTGGTCTGCTCATGATAGCTATAACCAAATGGCTACTGAACTTGCATATAAGGATAATTATGATGCATATTAAGATGCCCAAATTTCACAGCTGCATAACATGGAATAAAATTGGAATTTATTTCATACCATGGAATAAAAATGGAATAAAAACCTCCAAAACAAAACATCTCTTTGTGCTAAACTCATGGAATTTCTTCTAGGTCCAAATTATAGTCTTTAAGGATACAGCACAGAATGCAGAACAGGTATTAGAGAGTATGGCTAGATCAGTCAAAAGTGGAGCTCATTTATCTCATCACTTATGGTGACTTCATAATTCTGCAGCAGTGGATGGAATTGAGGCTACCCTACGCTGCTATCTAACACAATCTTATTAGCATCTGTCTTTCCCATGCGGTGGACATGGTTTAGATAACATTCTTCTCTAACACAATAATGGTATTTTCCTTCTCATGGGAAGAATCCCTTCTAGAATCAAGAGGGAAGCAGAGTGGGGAGGTGAATTTCTGGTTACAATATGTGATACAGAAACTGTGATGCCTCTTTCCAAAAATATTTATGCTAACTCTACAGCAGCTTTTCAAAGTTTCTTCTATCTTTTGCCAGTATTAGGAGTGATTAAATTGTAGTTTCCAGGGACAGTTCATCAAATTTCACTTTTAATCTTCAACATCTTTGAGTCTTTTCTTCCTATAAGTGTAAGCCTTAGAGTTAGTTAAAGCAAGGTTCAGGATTTTTTTTCCTATTTTCTTAAGGCCTTAGCTTGTGGATTAAAAATTAGTTGGCCAATCTTAGACCAAAGGGACTCCCAAGAGCTAAGTTATGTATTTACAAATCTACAGGGTTTTAAGGGAACTGCTGACATACTGGTAAATAGACCAACACAAGGGTAACAGGGGGATATGACTGCATTTAGAGACATGCTTCTCTTCTGGCAGGGAAATTGCTTACTGATGAAGACACTGATTAATCTACCAATAATCCTGTGGTAACAACTATAGATATCATCTGCCTTTCTAAACAGCAGATATAAACCAAGAAGAGAGTTTCATCTTCTTGCATCAAACACAAATAACTAAAAGTAAAGACAGTCCTACTGAACTGGTTTTAGTCATACAAACTGTGGAAGAGGATCCTCATTGCTGTAGCACAGGTTGCAAGATACAAGCTTTATTCTACTGAAAACATTATCAACAAAATACAGGAGTAATGCACGTGTGGAAATATCTGTACATACTTTGGCCTTATTGAAGCTCATAAAATTGGCCCTGGCCCAGCGATCCAACCTGTCTAGATCCCTTTGTAGGTCCTCCCTACCCTCAAGCAGATCGACACTTCCACCTAGCTTGGTGTCATCTGCAAGTTTATCAAGGGTGCACTCTATCCCCTTATCCAAATCATTGATGAAGATGTTAAACAGAGTGTCCCCAGTACCAAGCCCTAGGGGACACCACTCATGACTGGTAGCCAATTGGATATAACTCTATTGACCACAACTCTTTGGACTCATCCATCTAACCAGTTTTTCACCCAGGAAAGTGTATGATCCAAGTCAAGAACAGTCAATGAATATATGAATACTGACTGTACCTGACTGACAAACAGGTAAGTATTAAGAATTATTATTATTAAGAAGCTTGTATTTGCAGTAGTTATTATTAAGAAATTATTATTAAGTTATTATTAAGAAGCTAGCATTTGCAGTAGTGGAACAGCTATGGTGATTAAAGGACATAAGGACAACAAAATCCACATGCAGAGATAATAACTTTCATGAAGTTATAAAATAGGAGAACTGGACACAGTTTCAGGCTTGGAGCTTGAAGAATGACTCATATTGCAGTTTTGCATTGTTTTTACTTTGTTTGTTTGTTTTTGCCAAATGAACCAGACGGTCTAGTTGAAATAAATACATATAAATAAGTAAAGGGAAGAATGTTCTGACTCTGCCAAGCAGCCCCTTACTGGTATTATCACAGCAAGTCCCTGTTAATAACCCTAAAGTTCCTATTCCTCATGAGTTTTCTGAAGGACAGAACAGCAGATCATCCAAGCAACCTCTGATCTCATCTCTGCCACCAGCTGAGATGGATATTTCTTCTTGAAATCTAATCTCTAAGCCTGAGATATCTTAAAGATGTGATGGGATAGCTAATTGATTATGAGCATTTATTTAGCTGATGCAGTAAATTTTATATCCAGCAGTAATACCCAGAGACAGAATTTCCTCAAATCTAAGAAAACATATAAAGGTGTTTGGTTTTTTGCGTGGAGGTTTATATATAATCATAGTCATTCATTTTAATAAATAACCTCTTTGCTTGTTAATATATCTTTATTAACATACTCAACATAAATTATACACTTCAGCCTAGGCTACAATTCATTTTGTCAAGTGAAAAGTACTATATGATTTTCCCAAAACTATGATAAAAGTGTTGGCTATTTGGATGAAGGTTTCTAATTTTGCTTTACAAAAGACACAACTGCAATTAGACTTCTGCAGAGAACAAGATTTAAATATTACTTGGACAATGTAACATCTATGTATTAAGATGACGGAAGAATAATATATGTTTTTGAAAATAGAAAGTTTCATCCGCACATAAAAAGCCATCTAAAAACTGTATTTTAAGTCTAAATAATGTTAAGAATAGCAAATGATATTTTTTCTTTAGCTAAAAAATACAAAGCCCTGATTTTACCCGGCAGTGGATTTATATTTCCTTTTGCTTAAACATTCTCTTAGAATATGTAAATAATTTACATTGTAAAGACACATTTAGAAATACATTAACAGGTTTGTTTTTAATGAGCTGTTGAGAACTAGTACATTTATATTTGAGATGCTTACCATTAGCAATATGGTGAGTGAGATAGTAATCCTTAACATGTATTTAGTAGTTAAACAGAAGTGGAGCGAGTCTGAGGTAATGAAAAAATTTCCATTTGACTTTCCTATAGCTCTTGGGAGTTTGTGCAATCCCATGCTTGTTCAGACCCGCTCTTTTCCTAGACAAGGCATATAAGAGTACGTGCTGTATTGTGCATAGTAAGTGAAGTCTAATATAAAGAATCAGCCCACTGAGCAGGCAGGAGTGCTTTTCAGAAACACTGAGGATCAAATTAAATGGTAATTACAATGGATTTCTGAAGGGAAACCATGTTGTGAGATACACAAAGACAGTTTAACGTGGATTTTAAAAATGATTAATTTGCCTAATACACTGTAAGTACTGGAAAATGTAGAAGAAATATGATTCACCTATCCCTCCCCAGTATAACACCGTTATCTAGCAGTCGGCTGCACCTTACAGAATTCTGGGGAAAGAATGTGCTGCTTCCAAAGGAAAAGCTGCCTCTAACTTCTGTTATGATGATTTGACATGAAAGATCATATGATGTTTATAATATTAAACAGACATCAGGCATGTAGGGGGATTGTGTGTTGGTTTTTGGTTGTTTTTTTTGTTTGGTTGGGTTTTTTTGGTTGGTTGTTGTTTTTTGTTTGGGTGGTTTCGTTGTTGTTGGTTTTTTGTGGGTTTTTTTGTTTCCTTTTAGTGGTCAGGTATTTAGGTGTTCTTTGTTCTTGTAGGTATGGTTGGACTCGGTGATCTAGGAGGTCCTTTCCAACCACAATCATTCTGTGGTTCTGTGATTTATGGAAATACTGTATATCTGTTACTGGTATTTGCAAACCAACAGGGGTTAAACTACACAGCTGTTCTGCTGCCTATAGTATCTAAGAGTAATCAGTCCCATCTCCACCCATTGCTCCATTCCAGACAATAAATACACCACCCAATATATAGCATATCTAGGGGAAGAAAACCACTGTTTTATTTCTTACCTAAAAGCCAGATTAATTTATAGTGCTGAGTTATTAAAAAAAAATCCTGCTATGCTTCTAAGTCATTGTAAAAAACTCAACAAAATGAACATAAACTTGAAAATTCTCAATTTTAGTCTTTTTCAGTATCCTTGTTAGAAATCAGAAGGAACTCAAAAGGAGCAAAGAAGCAAGAACAGACTGAAGATTATAGCCACAGGAGAACTACCTTTTCTGGGCAGAAAATAAAAGCAGTAAGATTAAAAAACTTAAATACATGAAGTAGATAAAAACATGGATTTTAATGACCCATATGCCCACAGAGGCAAAACCATACAGTATGTGACAAAAGATCAATGAATGTTCATATTTTAGGAGCTTGCTAACTGCACTGCATGGAAGAGATAAAAGAATTTATGCAGGGGTTGGAAAATCTGGCCCAGAAGATAGGGAGCCCAGCCTGGCAAAAAAATATAGAGGGTAGTGAAAAGGTCTGTAAGCAGTACATAGCAGCATATTGCTTCCTGAGATGGCAATAGTATTATCACTGGGGAGATGTCCTTAAATAAATGTAGTAGGCTTTGTTTGGTTTTGGTTTTGTTTGGTTTTGTTTTCCCCAAGTACAAATTGTCAGTGAATAAAAAACTAATGTGATTTGAGCAGGTGGGCAAACTTAACAGAATTTAACGCAAAGTTTAACTCTGAATTGTAAAAACAAACCCAAGTAGTTATGCTGCAAGATGAGCTTGTAAATAAGAGGAAGGATGTTGAGAACCAGCATAATTTTCTTTATATTGCAGTTGTGAAGTTATTCTGCAGGAATGCGCATTTTTAACTTTTCAGGGCTAGATGGGACCCCTCTTGATGTTACAATCTGGACCGACTAGAACATTATTGCTCTGCTTCATCTATTCTTCTGACTTATAGTCTGAAGTAATCCGTGGCCAGTTTATATCCACTTATTATTATGCCATTAATTATCCTTTTGCTTAAAAGGCTATTATATCTCTCTGATGGCTGCACCGCTGAAGTGTTTTCAGAAAACATCCATATTCTCTTCCAAATTTAATTATGCTTGGGAAACAATCCATTTTGTTGTAAGTTAAATTGTTATGTACAGTCATACTTTCCAGACTCTCTTCTCTTTTAGTTCCCATAAAACCATTTTGGTTGTTGTTACTCTTACTGATCTATGTAAAATGAAGAAGATTAAAAGAAAAATAGTATGAATGAAAAAACATATGGAGAACTGAATGTTAGAATAGGGTGGGGTCCACAACTGGATTTAAAGCCAGATCTGAGTAAGTAGAGAATTAGATACAAAGAATGATGTAAAAAAGAGATTTTTTTAGAGTGGAAAATCAAGAGTCATCAAAATGACACCATTAAGCAGAAAATATTAAAGAAGATTATCTATGCTTCTTATGGTTTGGAAACTGAGAATTTTGTAAATTTGGCCACTCTGAGTGATGCATTATTGCACAATATACTGGTAATAGCAAAGCTGAAGCCTGTATCCCCAGTCTGAGTACCTATACTGAAGACAGACTAGAACAAAAAATCAAGAAGAGAGCATATGCTGAACCAAAGACGCTCCAGCAATTCTTGCATCTGAATCTGCAGGAAGTACAACACAGAAAGGTGTGATGAAGAGAAAGGTACAGCAAGACCACACGTTTATGGAGTGTTATCATGCACATTTCTGAAAGAGCAGGCTTTTTATCACTGGATAAAACTCATCTTCCTTTTTTAATCCCACATCCTTCATTTTTGGACATCTGTGGATGAGAATTATAAGGTACTTCCCTCCTCACATCTTCATAAAAATTACAGACAATTTGCTATTGTATAAAACATTTGAGGCAAACACATAAGAGCAACGAGCAGTTTTGGTCAAGCGCATCCTTACTTTAGTCACTGGAGGCATGTCAAAGAGACATATGTACAATAGGCATTCATGCATCATTTATGTGAATCAGCTAGGGTACTACTTATCAGTGTAACACATCACGGAGCTCAGAGTCAGCTACAAAAATTATCCCTCAAACTTGGTAAGTAGCAGAGTTAGGCAATTTCCCTATACATAATCTAGCACACCTATAGTTATTCTAGCATATGCATAACTACACTGCTAGAAGCACACAAATAGTCATGACTAACCTGAAGCTACTCTGGGTAGCCACTACCAAGTAGTAACTGAATTGAAATAGTATGTTTCACCTTGGCCTATTTGTAAGAACACACAACTTCAGTGGTGCCTACAAAAATATCCTCTCATTCTCCTTATTCCACCTTCCTCCACCACCTTCCACATACACACATTTTTTTCATCCTACTCCCTGCTGCTGAAGAAAATAAGCTTCCTTTCAGCTTTACCTTGCAAAGGGCATCTCCCACATGATATTGCAGGTCTGTAAGACACGGTTCTTGCAGAATGCTGAAAACGTTTGAGTACGTCATCTGGCCTCTGCTGCCCACAATTAAGTTACCTGAATGGTCCTTCTCTTTGTGTTTTCTGAGACATGTTTCTTCTTACTTACTTTGCCTTTTGAAGAATAAGGAACTGGCAGTGGAAAAGGTAGATTCCTCTGAGAACTTAGAGGTAGAGACAGGTAGTGCTTATTCCTCTCAGCCGTCACAACAGACAGGAACATTTGTACCACTAGCTGATTGTGGTTTTATCACATCTTAATGTACCTTAGGCTTTACTAAAGGACACAGTTCCTGAAGAGAAGTCATTACAAGAGGACCTCAGCTATCACTAAAACAAAATGCACTGAAAAAATCTTTATGATATACTGTTGAGCTGTCAGAAACTGAAAGTACAAGAAAACTAGAAGACTTAAACCACAGTTTGAACTTCAAAGGCCATTACACAGTGTGCAAGGACTAGGCTCATTATTTTTAAAAACTTGTCTTTTTGTACTACTCGTTTAATTTTGTTTTATAGGACACTTAGTTACAGGCACAGACTTTTATTTTCAGAAAATATATTCTCTCAAAGCCTTTACATTCATGATCTTTGCACCTAAAAATTCTGTTACTTTTCCTTCCTGTCAGCTTCATAAAAATTCTGGGAATCTAGATAATCCCTCAGAAATATTGAGCCTGAAAGGCTACCAACAGGTGGATAAACTTCTGTGGTATGTTCACAACTTAAGTAAGAGAGCTGAAGTTTCAGACGCAACTTATTAGAGTTTAGTTTGGCTCCTTCCATCTACCCCCACCTTCTACCTATGCTTTTCTATAGTAATGACTTCAGTTTTCCTGATTTGTTGCCAAAACAACTCAGAAGTGTGACACTATGGCAAGCTTCAGGAGAAGAATGAAGTAGAAATGCAGGAAAAGATACTTAACAGTAAATACTCAGTTAAAGCCCATTAAAATATGAAAAGATTTTTAAATATTTGCATACATAGGACAGATTTTTCAATTGATATATTTCCCATCTGTCTGAATTCTTGCACATTGTGAGAGTTTGCATGTCAAAATAAGAAACATTTGATTATGCGAGTGCTTTTTGATAAATTGGTTAATTATAACACAATCCACTATAACAACGATCAGTTTATGAAAAACAAATAAAGAATCCTCTTAGGATCATTTTTCAAAGAGCAGAATGTTTCTCATACTGATGAATAATAACGATGAACCTATGTTTAATCTCTTTATATTAATTATTTGATTCTGGAGTGAAAAAATTTAGTAAAATCTTAAAGGTATTCTGACTGTATGAGAATATATAGTAAATACATGAAATCTGGCCACATTTTGCATATTGTATGTGGATTTTTCCATCAGAGTTACTATTCTGAAAATAATTTCTAAGACTGATTAAGGTGGCACAGGACAGGAAATGTAGATCAGCATATTTTCTATGAAAAAACCACTTGTAATGTTTGATTTCGGAACATTAAATTTGATTAAGGTCATTCCTAATTTTAAAAAATATCAAAACCAACACACTCAGCACATCTTTTTAATGTCCTTCAACAGCACAAAACATTTTACAAATGCTGAAATAGAGGCAGATGAGCTAAGCACTTTCCTAGAACCATATTCCATTTGTAAGCAGTATGGTGTATTGCGGACTATTTCAACTGTAATTTTATTAGTGCAACAGAACTTGAAGTTATCATTTCACTGACCAGTAAGGAGTAAAATAACTAAATATATGTTTTTTAATGTCTTTTTTCTCATGTCAAACAAGAGAAGGAAGGAAAAGAGGAAAAGACTGATCATATTCCTATAAACCTTCCACAGAGCTACAACTCTCACACCTTGTGTTGGAGGAAATTCTCGAACGATGAAGAGCAGTGTCAAGGAAAAATCTTTTCTAGGATCCTGGTTGTTTTGAACATCGATGAGAAGTGCAAGGAATTACACTGATCATTGATTTTAAAGAAAGAGGGATACAGAAGGTAAGAACTGTGTATGTGCATGAGTACATTCATGGGGATGTAATTTTTAGAGTGCTTAGATTGAAAATGAGTGAATATAGCAGACATCTTACTTTTAACATAAAAAATATTATAACTGTAGAAGTTAAAAGATTTATTTCAAGAAGTTTTCCCCTCATATCAAGTCCTCAATGGCCCTTTCAGATTTGACAGTTTGGTGCCTATGACATCTTTTCCCGCAACTCCTAAAATGTCACTTCGCTTCCCTTTTGGAGTGGGGCAAGGGTCAACTCTGACACATGAGAACGAGTGACAACTGGTATTTCCTCATAACCAGCCAGACATACTATCAGGAGTAGAGGTGGTAGAACCCTGCTAGATTTCCTTTACCAGACACCTACCCTGTGCAGTGACACCCTTTTAAAATGTCCTATTAGGAGAAGATAATCTGGGAGAAAAAAAAAAGATACTTTAATGATTCTGTAACACATTCGGTGGAAAGACACACATTTTGTACTTCTGTTTAATCTAAAATCAATAAAAGCTTTTAACTTTGCTGATTGATCACAGGAACATTCATAGGACTCACCTGGTCAAAATACACACATCTTATGTTACTGAATATTGCTACTTTATGGAAAAAATACGTGTGTTACATTCTTTCTTGAGGTAGTAGTATTTCCAGCTCCAAGTTAAATTTGACCATAAAAATAAATCAATTTCAAAGAGTATAGAACTACAGATCTTGGTCAATCTTTATACCATCAACTAGCTCTTTGAAATGCAAAAATTTCAAACTCTGTGAAATAAAGTTTTTAAGTTGTCAGGCTAAGTCCCAAAGGAACAAACAATAACTGGTGAGATTCTGGAGAAAGGCTTTCTGATCCCTGTGTCCTTTCCCTCCCTACCCCTTTTACATTAAATGAATATGGAATAAACTGAAAATAGAATTTCCAGAGGCAGGCAGTGACTCCTGACAATACTGACAAGCACCAGACAGGCATCATTGACATGATGTGAGCAGCGGTGAATTCTCAGAGGAAAGGACCTTGTACATTCTCGGACCTCTTTCTGCTGTGCTTAGATAATCTGCAAAGTAACTTCCAAAAAACTGGGTTTCTCAGAAGCAGTTAGGTTCAAATTCTCATTGGATTTAATTTGGCCTGAGATTTTGCCTTCAGGACTGGAAGTGTCAGCATCACATTCTTTCTAGTTTCTTCTCTGCACTGTACAAATGACCCTCAATTTCTACTGCTTCCAGTGTGAATTAAGGGTACACGGAAGCTACCAAGATGGCCAACAACTCAAAATTATATAATATCAAGTTTCCTATAAGATTATACTGATTTTGAGTGGAGATGAGATCAAGTTGCTATTTCAGGCTTTCCTATGCCTAGATGTGTAAATCACTAAACAAAATGGGCAAAAATTTGATCTACTGCAATGTTTCATATCCCTTTGCTAGTTCAGTGTGACAGTGTAATCATAACTTTAAGCTAGTAAGACTTCATGTTTTCTTAAGATTGTGGGTATCTACATGCCTGGTAAAACTTATGAATGACAACAACAGATCTGAGCTGAAAGTTTTTATCCAAACTGAACCTCAGCTATTGAATGTGATGATTTAATTCTATTCAGTTCTGTTGTAAGGATGTCAATGATACTCAGAAAATCTGGAACACTATTAAGAATACAATTTCTTTTAAACTATGGATAATGCAAGAGTTAGTTCTTTAATTTTACACAATCTACAGTTTGCTCATCACTTTATATGACAGTTCTTATCCACATATTTTATTTTTTTTTAAATGTATAATGAACTCCACAAAAGACTATTAATAGTTTTAAGAGATAATTCTACTTAGCAAGATTTTGGTGACATAACTGAAAAAATAAATGTACTTTCCATAGATAATTAAAATGAAATGAAAACTTCCTCTTGTGCATGTAAAATATGATATAAGACAGAGCTAATCAAGGTTCTGTTCACATACAAGTAACATTAGTGCCCAATTGCACTTTATGTTTTTCTGTTTATCATTTAAAACAGATTTCCAAAACGTTACAGAATTCTTTTAAGCTTTTTGGAATTTTCTCCCATTAGAGGTTGATGAGGCTGTTTCTTTATGGCTGTTTTAAAAAAGTTATATGGAAGCTGAATTTACTTTAAGAAACAAACTACAGAGCTAGGTGTTTAACACGGTTATTGTTTGAAAAAAAAATAAATAATCCATTGCTATTGAGTCCTTAGTTAACACTAAGTGTAATTCCTTTTTCTACTTGTACTTTTATATTCACTGTCAGTGCTGAAATTGTTCTGAGGACTTAATCTAAGACACACCTTATTGGGCTTCAGACTATTTCCATAAAAATAACACATACTTTAAAAGTTAAAAATAGATAAACTCTTTGCTTCAGTTGTTTGTACATGGCAATTCCTGTACATAAACAAAGCTTATTTTCTCTGAATACTTCTCAACTGGAATTTAACATCATATGTGAGAAAACTTCTAAGGAAATTGAAGCAACAGAGAAATAAGTGAGTAGTTAACAAACCAGAGCAGAATAAAAGCATCCATAAACTAAGGGGGAAAAGGAAGCAATAAACCAACACATTATTTTCTAACTTTGTGTAGAACTACCAATATAAAATACATAACAAATACAATATTGGTGATTTATATTTTTATATCTAAAAAACCTTATTTGCCAAAACCTGTATTCAGCATTGATTTAAATTTAATTCCAGACCCAAACTCTACCTGCCTCAGTGTACAGTTACATTTTACATCTAACAGCTCTTTCCTTGGTACAGCCCTTTTCTGCCTACGTTTCCATGGAATCATGGAACTTAAGTGGCACAAAGTAAGTCCTGAAAGGTCCTGGAAACATATCCTGCTTGGAAAAAAACAGTTTAGATGCCCTAAGCATCCTAAGCTATCTTGAAAGAAGGTAAATTTAGTGGGACATGTTGTATTATATTACACATATACAACCCCTTATTGTTGGGTTATACCCTATTTTTTGTGAGGAATAAGAATAAATATGCTTTTGGATTCCAAGAGTTAGGACTTGCTAACTTGCTACCAATGAATCCTGACAGGTTAGGCCACATCATGATTTGAATATTCCTTTTGAACTGTACCAGATATAGGGAAAGTTCAACACTCTGCTCTTTCTGTTATAAGGAATAGAATTAGTGAATATTTGTTGGACCACAAAGTTTTATGTCTGCAGATTTCTGGTCATAATGAAGAAAAGTCACAATGTCTTAAATACATATATTTTGAGAAAGTCTTTCACTATCTCAGGCATCTTCAACTAAAACACCAACAATGATGTTTCTGTAATTGTAACTCATTTCTAATTGCAAAACCTACAGTAAATGAGTAACAATACTTTGATGCACAACTAGGTATAAGTAACTGTTTCTGAAACACACAGACTGCATTTCTCCCTAGGAAAACAATATTATTCAAACCATTGGTGGAAGCACCGGTGAAGCTTGGAAAGAAAAAGTATCTCCGCCGAAGTCAAGCAAAGTCCCATTAGCTTCATTTGAGTGAGGAATTCATCTCAAAGACAAAATGATTACTGACTGGTTGTTTTGAAAACACTGTCAAAGTAAATTTGACTGTGGTCGAAAAAGAGTTGATGAAAATTATTTCTGGTGTTGTTTTATAATATGCTGATCTCTGCTTGTCACAAAACAAGATAGAAAATGTTATGAATGGGTGTGCTTTGGGACATCCTAAATATATAGAATTCTCAAGGTTGGAAGGGACCTTAAAGATCATGTAGTTCCAACCCCCCTGCCATGGGCAGGGACATCTCCCACTAGATCAGGTTGCTCAGAGCCCCATCCAGCTGGGCCTTAAAAACTTCCAGGGATGGGGCTTCCACCACCTCTCTGGGCAACCTGTTCCAGTGTCTCACCACCCTCAGGGTAAAGAACTCCTTCCTAATGTCTAACCTGAATCTACCCACCTCTAGTTTTGATCCATTCCCTCTAGTTCTACCACTACCCAACATCCTAAAAAGTCCGTCACCAGCTTTCTTGTAGCCCCCTTCAGATACTGGAAGGCCACAATAAGGTCTCCCTGGAACCTTCTCTTCTCCAGACTGAACAACCCCAACTCTCTCAGTCTGTCCTCATAGGAGAGGTGCTCCAGCCCTCTGATCGTCCTCGTGGCCCTTCTTGGACATGTTCCAGCACATTCATATCTTTCCTGTAATAGGGGCTCCAGAACTGGATGCAATACTCCAGGTAGTGTTTCACAAGAGTGGAGTAGAGGGGGAGAACCACACAGCTTGGTGTCTTCAGCAAACTTGCTGAGGGTGCACTCAATGCCACTGTCCATGGCTCTGATGAAGATGTCAAACAAGACTGATCCCAGTACTGATCCTTGAGGGACTCCACTTGTCATTGGCCTCCACTTGGACATGGACCCATTGACAGCCACTCTATTGGTTGTCGAAAACTCTATTGGCAGCCGAAACTATTCTATTATTCTATGATTCTCTCTTCCAGCCCCTGCCATTATCTTCTGTGACTCTGGGGGTGTGGCTGGAGCCCTTGCCAGTGAAGACTGAGGAAAAGAAGTCATTGAGAACCTTGGGCTTCTCCATATCACTTGTCAGCAGTTCTCCCATTTCCTTTCTGAGGGGGCCCACACCTTCCCTAGTCTCCTTTTTACCATTAATATACCTATAGAAATTTTTGCTGTTCCCCTTGATCTCCCTGGCTAGATTTCAAACACTTTTAATTGGCTGGCGATTCTCTTGGTGTTCTTCCTTCAGCACCCTGTTTTTCTCCTCTTATCCTCCTATTTTGCCAGGTGCTTCTGCTTTTCTCATCCTTAGTCTTATCTCCTCAAGGTCGGTGCAGTGTTGGCTGTTTTTCGGCCTTGAGGGCCTTAGCATAACTACTTCTAGCTAGCATTCTGTCCTACTCTTCCCAATCCCTACACTTTCAGGTTTTCTGCCTGTAAGTAGCCTTTCCACCCATGTTGCCCCTGCTGTCGTTTGCAGTCACGGTAGAGCGAAGTTCTATTCCTCCCAACTACAACCAGATACTTACAGTGTCACAGAGTTTTGGGGAAGGCACAGAAAAGAGACAAAAGTACAGACACAACGTGAACCTTGACCAGTAGATGCACCAGCTGTTGGTAGAAGCCATCAAGGGCAACGAAACTCCTAGATCCACCCACTTTCCTTAACTGTAGCACAGTTTGTTGCCCTGAGCTGTGCATGGTGATTAGCTAAGGAGAAATGACAGATAGCCTTGAACCTGCTGAACTTATGACACCAAAACCGTTTTATTCACTCTCTTGAAAGCCTGATTTCTTGGAAAAGTGTGAAGGTGAGATATGGGGACTTTTTTTTGTTGTGCTGACTTAGGAAATAAAAGATTGCACAAGAAGAAACAATGTTTGTCATTTATTTACTCTGTCCTATGAAAAATTGTTCTGGTGTTTTCAGTGAGGGCCATTTTGTGATATTCAGCTGGTATCTGCATTTGGGTATAGGTTTTTTTTTTTCCCAGTGCTCAAGTACTATTGTGTTCCTGGGGGCTAGGGGCTCTTTCTTGTTTAGGGTAGTCTGTTTCTGCTGTTGTGGTGTTTTTTGTTTTTTGCTGTGCTTTTGAAAGGTGCATGGAAATGAAAGCTGCATGTATTTTCCCTCCTAAGTAATACTTAAGAGCTTGTTTCTGTTGGTACTGAAATGATATGGGATTAAAGCTAGAGATA
>WUAM01000323.1:1543054-1595872 GCA_024336885.1 Actenoides hombroni
TGCCTATGGCAAGGGGGTTGGAACTAGATGATCTTTAAGGTCCCTTCCAACCCTGACAATTCTATGATTCTATATGTGTCAGGATGCCCAGATCTCTGAATGGGCACCAGATCAAAGACATTTTTAGTATGGAAACCTCATGAGCTTATATATTTAGAGTGGCAATGAAGGGTAAATTTAAACATATTACAGGGGAAAAGTCCCACAGGACAGCCAAGACATGAATACTTAGGGGGAATTTTGCTGTGATAGGATTACCTCCACTGTCTTGCAGGTAAAACAGTTGAAATGCTACAGAAAGTCAGTTCTTCAGTTTCACAGTCTTATTTTAAAATCTTCAGCTCTTGTGGTTTCTTTTCCTCTCTTCAGTGTATTACTGGAAGGACCAGTTATACCTACTCTGTTCACATGCCTATAAAGGATGTTTACTTTGACTGCTTTTTACCTAATTGAAAAAAGCTACACATTCCTTTAATGTGTAGCATGTTTTTCCTCTCTTAGGAAATTGTCACTGCAGGAGGATCTTTTGTGAAGTGGCATGTGTGGAAGGATGGTTCAGGTCTGGGATAGTGTATAGATATGAGGTCATAGCAAAGGTGCTTGTTGTGTCACATGTGGCATAGAATGGCTTAGTGTACATAACAGTGATTCTCCCTCTACAACACAGAGGAGGAGACATGTTTATCCAGTGATTCCCAGTTTGGGCCCATAGCTTCTGTCTGGACGGAGCAGCGTCACCGAGCTTCAGTGCACCACTGTGAGAGGTCTTGAAATGGCAGCAGAAATGCTGGCTTGCTGCCATATTGCTTTCTGCTTTCAGTGCTAAAGCTGCTCAATGCTTTGTCATAGCCATTGCTGAGCTGCACTTGATGTTTGGCTTCCCAGCTTTGCCCAGGAACCAAGTTGAAAGGCAGAGAAGTGAAGCCTTGGTGCATTATTGAGATTGAAAGGGAAGGTATTCATGCCTCTTCTGCTCCATAGTCAGCCCATGGATGAAAACAGCTCTCAAAGAGTGTAAAATGCCTGCTGGGCTCACAGATAACTTCATGGCAGAAGTGATGAAAGAGGAATTGATCAACCTGCTTCCTCCCCACTAACAGGGGCATACCTAGAGAGGAATGTCCTTCTCCAAAGCATATTAAATGCAGGGGAAATCTTCAGTGGGATTTACTTAGCTCATTTTATTCTGGTGTGGTTTTCTTCACCAAAGTATTGATTGTCATTTTTTGTCTGTCAAGGCACAGAACGGCTGAGTCTCAGCATGCACTCTGCTGAGGCCTATGGGCTATCAGCATGGCCTTGCACTGCCCTGCTGCTGTACAGTTAAGTGCTCCTCTTTTCTGAGCTGGCAAGTCACCGGCTAATTGCCAAAGCGCTTTGGAACAGGATGTATTTTCATACTGGTACTGCTTTCCTTTTCCATTTCTGCCTCTGCTGATCTTGCAGCTGACTTTCATCTCTGTGGAGAGGATGTGCTTTGACACCTTGCTTTTAATTGGTCCTATGCTGTGATTGTTCTGGAGGGTCCCACCACTGGCCATGGCTGCTGAGATTAAGTCTTTGCATAAACATGGGTTGAATTTTTCCCCTGCTCTTACCTGCTTAAGTCTGAAGAGTGTAGGAGGCCCCAACCTGCAAATGCTCAGAGGTATGTATCAACAGCCATCATGGCAATAGCAAGGAAATGCTAAATTATGTCTGTGTGTTCTTTTGTAGGACTATTTGGTCTACCATGATTCAAAGTGTCTTGCTGAATATAGGCAGTAAAAACAGTATCGTATGAGCAGATACTGAGTAGCACACCTACAGCATTTTGGTGGTAAACATGCTCATTCTTAAACTCCTTAAGACACTACCACTTGTGGGACCACATACATATTTTAAGATAAATCAGACATGTTTCTCCTCAGAAGTGTAAACTAGTCCAACGGCTGCATTTGTCCAGAGCTGCTGCTGTTCAAGCCCCTGCAATGTGAAATGGAGGTTGCAGAACCCTTTTGGCAACATGTTTCTTCTAGCTCTTCCTTCTGCTGTTAATTTTAAAGCTTTACCATTAATTGCTCATATCAGTCTTCATTCATTTGTGGTCATAGCAGGACTCTTCAGCTGGTTGAATGGAGCAGACTGATATTGAGGGAACAGATTTGCTAAATGAGAAAATAATGTCACATTTTAGAGCAGTTCAAACAGCAGAACACTTCCTGTTACTGACATTAGAGTGTTTTTCCAAGAAAAGCACATGAGATAGTGGGTCTGCGGTAGAGATGTGCATCAGCTTAGCTTGACGTTGGGTGCTGGGGACCCTGAAAGACAGATGTCTACTCTGTCTCTGAACAAAAGCAAAACAGTGACAAATTAAAAGGGGGAATAATATATGCCTTTCATAACAGGGGCCCTTGGAGATCATTATAATTACTTGATGATTTTAAGAAATGCCTGGACACCTCTTTAAGCACAGTCTAGATTGGAGGAAAAAGAAAAAAAAAAAAACAAGGAAAAAAGAGGAACTAGAGGCTTGATATAGGTGTGACAGGCTGGTGTTGTAATGTTTTGTGACTGAGTGGTTTGTAGACAGAAAAGCTGCATGTGTTGATCAAAAGACTGTCTTGTCCTGTCTTTACATTTTCCATTATTCCTGTCTGTCTTCCCCCTTCCCTCTCCTTTTGTATGTGTGTTTACTGGGAGGGAAATCAAGACAATTGTATTACTCTCTGCCTCTAGTTAATTCTTAATTGCCCTAGTTGCTACTGGAGGGATAGGCCTGGAAAATTTAAGAACAATTGTGAAGAAAAGAGTGGAAAGCAAAAATGCTCTTCTGAGGCTGTGGTATCATGTGGGATAATAATGTGGCTTGTGTATTTTACTTCTGATAGTGTTTCTATTCTCTTTTGACTGTTTGTAAGACATGCTTATTTTGAGAATCTTCTGCTTAGGTGACAAACAAAAGCAGTCATTACATCTAGAGAAGAGAACCCCTGATCCAGAGAAAGCCAGACTCACCCCTGCACTGCAGGGGAGATCTGGATGCATCCTCAGAGCAGCTTTTCCTGGTTCTGACAACAAAAACAATTTCTTTGGCTGCAGTCTTGTCTTTCCTTGCAGGAGGTGCATTGATGGCTTTTTTTTTGTGACTCAACACACTTATAGAACTTGCTTTTCAACATTTCTTTAGGCAATAGTGTCTTCTTAGAATATTGCAGAAGCTGGAGTTCACATCTCTAAGATAAGGTTTATTTATACTCCTATGTGGAAGCAGAAACCCCATGACAGCTTCCACAGTACATATTTCAGTTCTCTGAGAATGAAATTTTTAAATTGACTTGCCTTTGAAATGGATGCTAGCAGGGGTGGTGGAGCAAAGATTGTGTTGGAAGGGATAAGAGCGAAGTGAATCAGTCAGAATTGTTAGCAATGTTTATAAGGTTAGCAGTGACTCTGAATGAAGAAAATCACCCTGAGAGGTAACTAGGTTTAGGAGTTAATCAGGGATACGTTTTGCTGGCAAGAGCATGGAAGGTCGATATTATAATAAACACTAGATTTTTCTGAAAGTTTAGGACAAATATTTTTCACCACTTCACCTCATACTTTCAGACATGATCATATTAAAATCAATACAGAATACTTGGAGAAGGTGAGGAGTGGAAAATTTAGGAATTTTCAGGATTTTTAAAAAAGGAAATGATAAAAAAAAAAAGAGGAAGGAATGATTGAAAGTTGTGGGAATTTGAAGAATGCATGTCTGGTAAATTATTTCATTATGCTGTTGGCATTATATATAAAGAAAAAACCAATCTATATGTAATGATATATCTCTGCAGCCATTCTAAGGGTGGAGACTATAAGTAATACTGCTGTGAGACATGTGGTGAGCAAATTAAGCCTTAGCTCATCCTTATAACCTTCAGTTTGTTGTCATTTCATGGCTACTGCAATTTGGGGTTACTGGTGGAATATGAAACAAAGTCTATTAATTTTATGTTTCAATAATGCAGCTTGATGCACCTCTGCAGAAGCTTGTAAGTAGACTGGCCAATGTTTGTTAAAAATACAAGGCATCAAGATAAAAAACACATTTGGTGAGACTATTGGCAGCTAATAAACCATAGGCATGTTGCGGGAATAAAGCCTTTGTGTGGTTTGGAGACTACCATTTTCTGCAGTTTGATAAATACTTTAGTTTGGATTGAATTTAGCAGGGCTTTGTTTCTTTCCAAGTGTTTTCTTAGTATTTCCTTGCAGCAGAACAAGAAGTAGTTTTATCAGTTACAAGCTATTACTAGTGTAGGCGATACTTATAGCAATATTTGGCAAAGTAATACTGGACAGGTTCTTTTTCCATAAGATGTTTGCATACTTAATAGGTCACAAAAAGAAAAGAGCACAAAAGAAATCCTTTTGACCTTTCATTTTCTGGTCTTGTAGTGGTTGAAAGTCTTTGTGTCTGTTTATTGCCTCTATTTAAATCCAACACACACAGATACTAATGTATGAATAGAAGTGAAGCCATCCAAGGCACAACCATTCAATATGGGTTCTGTCAAAGAAGCAACTTCTGTAGCACAGAGTGGCAAGGCAAACAATTACCCTTTTTTCTTCATATACCAGAAATGTTTTTTTAAAGGACTCACCAAGTGATAATGAATCTGCTAGAACACCCACACATTGTCATGAACACTCTGAAGCAAGTTGGGGTGGAAAGGGAATGAATCCATTGCTTTTGAGGACAAAAATGATACAGAGATGAGACAAATTGTCAGCTCCAGATTTTCTGCATTTTTAAGTATTTTTGGAGAAAGAAACATGAATTGAGAGGGAAAGTAAATGTGAAGGGCAATTATATATCAATTTTAGAATTATTACTTTTTTTTCAGCAGATTCTACAGGGTGTAGACATGCATCCCATTGCACTTGATTTCTTTTTTCTTTTTGTTTAGAGGAACCTGTGCTTCTATATCTTTGAGGCAATTCTGAAGGCTATGCCTCTTTTTTTGGGGCAGACTAAATATCTGCATAAATATTGCGTACTGAGGAGCCACCTGAAGCCAGCTGTCAAACTACTTTGATTACAAGCCACATACCGTGATGAACAAACACTCTTGCCCATTTTCATTCATATTGCCATAAAATGAGTAATCATGATTTTAGTCATAAAATAAGAGATTACAGTCCATACATGATTAGTTGTTATTTTCATATTGAAGTCACCAAAATAAAAAACATAAAGAAGGATTTAAGAAACCTATAACTCCATTCATAAAAGTGAAAAATGCAAGCAATATTTGTGTTTTCTAGTTGGTGTATAAGAACTAGGAGTGGACAACAACTGCTGTAGTGTATTCAGTGGTAATACTGGTAGGCAAGATCCCATTGGTGTCTCAGCCAGTGTGAAATAATTTAAAACTGTATTGGAAACCATCTTTTTCCTTGCAAGCAAAGCTGAACTCTTATGTGGAAACAGTTTGCCTTTGAAAAAGGACTTCGATCTTGTTTCATGGAAAAAAAATAATCTGAGGAAAGCCTTGTAAGTTAGTAACATTAATTCCAATTTACAGTCTGAGACTACTATTATACTAAGCACTTCTTCACAAATATTGAGCAGTGCTTCATTTTTCTAAGCCACCAGATACTGTGAAAGGTCTCTGCAAAACTGTGTCATGATTTAGATGAAAATAATCTCTCTCACCCAGTAGGAAGTATGCTTATCAATGTGGCTGTTAAACTGCGAATTTTCTAGGGAACACTTAATGTACAAGTTGATGATCTTGATCTATAAAAGTGAGCTCTTAGACATGACATATAAACCTGTCTATGATTGTAGTATACTCCTCAGTTTTGAATAAACAAGTTGTCTGGTGAGTTAAATAAGCCCTGTTGTGCTTTTATCTACATCCAAACTATGGCGTTAGCCCTGTGATAGGTAGATGCATTGCACATGGTGGACAACAGGTCAGTCCTACAGTGTCTGGTTCAGGAGTGAATTATAGGAGTAGATCCTAATTCTAAAGATTATATTTGTTAACATGAATACGTGTCTTCCACTTTTAGTTATTTGGTTTTCTGGGAAAATCACTATAATGTTATAAAAAAAAATTCCCCCCTCATGTGCATGTAGGGTGCTGATTAACAGATTTAATGACTTTCTGTGTTTTTATAGCTTTCTAAAGTCTTATCTGTCTTCCTGGCTTTTGTTTTATCTATAGCCATTTAGAAAATGCCAAAAGGAAGACAAAACAAGGGCTTTTGAGATACTGAAGTGACACAAGCTGATTAGAACTGAGGAAGCTTCAAAGTAGATAAGCAGACTAGGTCAGATTTGTGGTAAGGACAAAGATGAATCATTTAAAAGGATCATTCATTCAGGGATACTGCAATATTTATGTTTTAAAGTATACTCAAAAACATTTAGATTAATAAATAACATGGCTGAAACTTGCTTGGATGTCTTCAGTTTATAGTTTGCTCTTGAAAAATGGAGAGTTCACTGACCTATGAAGTTCTGAAATGATTTTTTAAAATCTTCTGCCATCCCTTTCATTTCTGCATGTATGATTTTATTTTCTTTTTGAATAATCTAACTAATATTTCTGTTTTCAGATTAATGAGCTGCAAAGAATGAGAGATGTTTTTTTTTTCCACGGTGTACACATTTCAGCAGTTGGTCAGTGCTTGTCCACATCAATAATATAGTGAGTTTGTAGGTTTTTTTCCTTCTCAAACCACATGTCCAGTTGTTTACCCAGTGTGGTTAGGCTGCAGCAACATTTTTCAAATGTTATTGCTGATATTTTTTCTCCCCTTAAGGTGGGAACCTTAATGGCAAGGAGTGCAGAAAGTGCCAAGCATCTTTCTTTGTAAATCTGTCTCTTCTGAGAGTACTGAGCAGCAAGATGGATAATATCTTATCTCAGAAGGCACCTTTCAAAATGCTCATAAGCAGGATTTTCCTTAAAGACTTTCCTTTGAAATTTAGGAGCAAGTAGCAGGTATAATTTCATCCCATCCACTGAGGTAGGTAGTGTACATAATAAGATTTTGCAATTCTTTAAAAATCAAATCTTGAATATAAACTACATAATTTAAAAAAAGAGACATTTTAATTTGCCAAATTCCTTCCCTTCCATTCCCCCATTAGCTCTTAATAACCTAGGCAGATGGATTTTTCTTACTACAAGCTGATCTCCTTAATTGTTGTGACACACCAAAGATTCTAAAAACAAGTAGCAGATCAGTACATTATAAAACAAAATTGACTGAACTATCTGAAATTAGAAAGAAAGCATGTGTGCCACCAGTGACCTTTATTTGCTGCCTACCAAGATGAATTGTGTATTTTTTTCGTCCCTCGATGATCAACACAATATGAGTCATTAACTCTTCCATTGCAGACAGAACTGTGTTTTGTGCAAAGATACTTGTCATTGAAAAGCTTTAACATGGGTGTTTTCTAAGGGAGTAATGACCTATGCTGAGAACTGTGTCTTTGAAAGGACAGCACTCCCACCTCTTCATAACTTAATTCACTTTCTTCATTGATGCCAGATCTGTCCTGTCTTTATTTGCAAAATACAGTATCTCTGAGAAAGGTGTTAGCTGTGCTTAATCACTGTCTGTATGTGTTTTGGTGAAGAATCCTCAGCACATAACATTAGAGCAGGCAAGTTATGTTTAAGTGCTGCAGCATTGGCATCAAATGGTCAACACCTGCCTGACATGCATGTCCACATCTGAGTTGATCACTCTGTGGAGGAAAACAAGTGCTCAAATGGTATGATGACTCCCTAAAGTTGCCGCCTACAAGAGTGTACTTCTTTTCATTTGCTGTGAAAGGAGTCAAGCGCGACGAGTGCTTTAGATGTCTAAGATATGGGGAGATGAATCCCATACTACTTCACTATCGCTCTGTATAATTACGCTGTGAATGCTGGGGTACTTCCCCAGGCTGCATTTCACCAAAATACTTTTGCAGTTTGATATCAGAGTGTTGCTATCACTCCACTAGAGAAAACCTTTTTATAGTGTTGCGGTTTTGGGAGTTCTTTTGTTTTCCTGGGGAATTTTTCCATACCTGCTACTAGGTGATAAACTGCTGTACTTGAGGGTACTTGGGAGAGACAGAGGACCTGGCCACAGGGGAGGGGTTTGAATGAGCCCTCTGGTGGCGGCGCCCTGGGGGCGCTGAGGCTGCTGGGGCCGGAGAGCTCCGCGCGGGCGCTGGAGGCTGCAAGGAGAAGCAGGGAGGGGAAGGCACCGCTGAGCTGAGGGACAGCTCCAGCGCTGCCCAGCCGAGGCTGCTGCTCCCAGCACCGGGAGCATTAAGATTTCAGTCCCTGCTTTCTGCTCCCTGAGACAAACAGCCGAGGCCCATCGGTGGGGCAACCTGACGAGCAGAGCTTACCCACCTTTAACCCAGGAGAGATGCTTGAGCTTGTTCCTGACTGGAAAGCTCAGCAGATGGGTTTATCCTCCCCTGTTTGTCAGCTGCTCCATTTCTGTATAAAGACTGATCTCTGATCTGTCACCCTTGGCCTAGCATTGTTATTTTCTGCTGCTGAAACAGACATTTCAACTCCCAGACTTACTTGGCCAGTGCTTACTGAAAGCAGACTCAAAACGTATACCCCCTAAGCTTGCCAGGCAGAAAAATCTGTGAAAGCAACCTTGAAAGAAACACAAGTTGGCTAGAACGGTCTGTTTAAAATCCAAAAATGAGTTCTCCTAGAAAATGGTTTTGTCGTACACGCACAGATTTGATGACACAACAACAACAATAGTAGTACCACCTGACTTTCATCAGTAGATCACAAAAGAACTTTACAAGGAGACTGATCATCCTTAGAGCAGCTACTTCACAACAGGAGCTTTTTCAGCTGCTGACAACATTTAAATGACTGAAATAGGTTAAGTGATTTTTATTAACTACTCACCTGCCAGGCGTTTTACATTGAGTTGCTATTTGGAACCAAGTATTATGCTTCATTTTGGAATAATTGATAGCTATGGTTTATAAGGGCAACTGTAAGCATGAACAGTAAGCCAAAGAGCATAAAGGTTCTTTTTCATGGCCTAATTTCATTTTTGCTGGCTGCATACAGCAGATGCTATTCTGCTGAGATCCATGGAGGTCTAAGGAATGGAAGCGACTCAAGAAAAACAAAGCCTTAGATTTCCAGAGGCTGTGCAAAGCACATCAGAACGAGTCAGCCCAGTAATCACAAGTATAAACCAACACGAAGGGAACACCTCAGACCTGGCAGGGCAAGCAGCACTTCAATGGATCCGCCCAACAGAGAGTGCAGGGAGACTTAGGCCCTACTCATGAGATAAGAAGTTCTTTTTCTTCGTCCAAACTGCTGTTAAGTTTTAATATGGTGCAAAATCAGGTCTACTAGGTGGTAGATTAGAAAAAAAACTCCAGTGAACAAGAGGAAATGGCTAAAGAAAGAGTTTAGGTTTAAGCTACATGGTCTTTGTTTCTCAGGGGTCTCTTGTAGTCCCTAAAGCACACAGTACTTACAGCTTTGCTCAGGAAAAATCTGCCTTTTTAGCTTAGCAGGAGCCAAGTAACTGTATTAGTTCTCTGTAAAACAGAGCTGACAGCAGTCATCAGCATTAAAATTAATTTGAAGACTTTGCAGAAAGATGGCATAATGAAGACAAAAGTGGATTGATGCACTGGCTGGCATACCCTTGCCCTGGGAAAGAGCTCAGGCAGCAGCTTCCAGAAAAGCTGGAGCCTGCTGGATGAGAGCACAAAACACTGCTCAAAGGAAGCTCACCAAGTAGCAATGTGGAGGAAATTATAATGATTAATACAGCACCTAAAGTGTGCAAGGGGCTAAAGATTGAAAAGAAGAGCCAGAGACTTGATTTTCCACTGCCCTTCAGCAGCAGCAGCAGTCGTTTTATACCAGCACAAAGTGGCAGAGCAATCTTCACAGCACAGAACAAGCACGCTTTGTTGCCTTTCTCTCTATTTTCCTGCTGCAAAGATCCCAGGGTGAGGGGCAATCAAGACCGTTTGTCCCTGACCATTGGGACTCGGAGCTTAAGCTAGGACATAGACCATAAACAACAGGCCAAGGGAGAAGGAAGCCACCGAGAAGGGCTGACACATTTCTCTCTAGCTAGGACGGAAGAGGGAATACAAATAAAATGGGGACAATGTCCAGTGACCAGCTGCAGAAAAAGCACAGAGTTACAGAACAGAAAAACTTGTTTCTTCTCTGAATTTGATTGAAATCCAGAGTTTTGCCACAATCAATCTCTTCCAATATCAAAAGCAAACCCAATTAGAGCCTTAGATAATAAAATTTTAAGCTGTAGTTCAAATTCAGGCATCTCCCTATATCCCTCATAGCAGGTCAGCAGCAATAAATAAATAAATACAGATTGATAGCCAGACAGACAGACAAAACAGGCATGAAATGCTGCCAAGCCCAAACAGCAGCTTTTTGCAGTGGCACCAGCTTTCAGGAGACCAACAAGTGCACCCTCAGAGCGTTCTGAGTTTGTCCTGGGAGGTGCCACCGTGTTTCAGGTACCGTGCTTTCTCCCAAGTGAAGAGAGTTAAGATTTCAGTCCCTGCTTTCTGCTCCCTGAGCTGTGGCTTGAGGCTTCTTGCTCAGATTTACTGTGAGTGTGAATATGTTTCTGTCAGGTCTGATTTTAGCTCCTTGGTGCAGATAAGCACCAAACCAAACTGCTGATGAGTTTTTCCTTGCTAGTAAATTAAGCAACTTTCAAAACATCTAGCTGAGTTTTAGGGTTACATAATGGGGAAAGGGGGATGTGTGTTACACATAGATTCCCTCAGTAAATTAAAAATACATTCCCCTGTGATTTATTTGCTGCATCAAGCCCAGAGCAGCTTTGCATCCTGTACCTCACTGTACCACACGGGCAAGCCTGCAGTTTTATCAGATACAATAAAGAAATCAGACCTGGTCGATACAGGGGTGACAAAAACTCCAGATGTGCTGAAGGAGAGGAGTGTCTGAGCCTGACCTCTGCCCAGTATGCACAAGTATTGCTTGCTTCTGGCTTCCAGTCCACACAGCAGCATTGCTATGCAGCTAAGTGTCCCCCATGGGTTGTACCTGTGTGGCAGGGGAAGGATGTTCAGTCTCTCTGAAATCTGGCTTTATAAGGCTCCATAAAGACACTGGGATATACAGTAGTTGTACCTTAATGTGTATTTATGTTCTGTGATAATGCTTTGACTAAGCTTCTAGCAGAGAAAAGATACAAAAATAAAAAAGGGGCAGTGTTCAAAGGAATAGGCTACTTCCACCTAAAACAAAAAGCAAGCAAGAACAGAAAAATCTTTGTGGATAGATCTTGTAATTTATTGCGTTTAAAATAGAAGAGGAACATTTTGTATCTGGATATGCAGCTCAGAAATATTTATCTCCTGACTTACATGCTCTTGCAGCAGTCCCTGAATTCCCCTGAGTCATTAAAGGATTCTGTCCTCAAGTCATTCCCATTAGGGGAATATTCAATTTAGAAACTTGCCTCCTGCTCAAAGTTCGCATGTGGAATTCACAGTTAAGATCCCTCCTTGCTGAGCCTCAGGTCAGAGCCCTATCCACTGAAGAAGCAGAGATATTTAACAATTAAATAGTCCTCTAGGCTACAGCTGTACGAGACAGACCAAGAGTGCTCCCCAGCCTGGGGATCTGTGTGCCCTGACTGTTCTCACTCCAGGAAGGTAAGGTCTCATCCCAGCTCTCCCCACTGGAAGGGAAATTCCCTGCAAAGGTCAGGAGGGACACGGTGTCCTCCCAGTCCCCAGGACAGGCAGCTGGCCACAGAGCCAGCCCCGCAGCCTCGGGCAGCTGAATGCTGCTGAAGAGTTGGGAATGCGCCTCGAAGTTACCTCATGGTGCCTAAATACCTTGTGTAAATCTGTCCACTGCTAACAGTAGCACTCAAGAAGCAGGAGCAACCTGAAAGGTGGGAGGAGGTAAGGGCATTTCTTTGCCAGTTCAAAGATGACACAGTTCTGCTTGTAGAAAGCAAGTTATTTTTCCATTCTGAGGCTTCTGATATTAAGAATTAGCTCTCCACTTCCCAGAAAACAGGGAATTAGTCTTTCCAGACTACGTGTTTAATAGAGAAGAAATGAATCTTCATGAGCTCAAGACATATTCCCTCTTCTTCTCTTAGCCCCTCACCCCCTGCCTCATATCTCTTCTATGCAGTTTTTCAAATAGTTTAATAATATTCACAGGGACATTAGATTAATTGGATTTTAATTCCAAATGACTGTGAAAGCAGAGTAGTGAGTCACCAGTCCATGCTAATGAGAAGATCTATTAAGGACCCTTCTCTGATAGACACATAGAGTAGGGTTATAAATATTTCATATTCAATTAATTGAATTTTGCCCCCTGTTATATGATGCTGCCCTGGAATGTTAATCAACTGGGACCAGAGAGAGAGAGAAAGAGGAAGAAAGAAGGGGGAAAAAAACCATAAATCTAAAAGGGAAGCTTTAAACATCAGAGCCATTCCCATCCCCAAACCCTCCCAGTTCACACAGCACCTGCACATCAGAGCAGAGGCTTTCATACAGACTGCATCTGGTTCCATACAGTGGATAAATTAATGTTAATTAATCAGACAGTCATTTTATGAAGAACTGTGCGCAAAAGGTTATTCGAGCCCTGCTGCAAATAGATTTATAGGTATAATTGCCACGTTGAGTGACCCTCTGTATGCAGGCTCATTAAAGTGGCCCTCAGTCAGGGAGGCTAATTGCGGCAGGCCGATGGCACGCCGCTGGGACCACGCGCCTGGCTGCAAACAAAACCGCTCCGCAGATGCCAGCTCTCCCAAAGCCCTTGGTAAGCACCCGCTTCCCCTCCTCTGGGCACTCCCTGCCATTGAAACTCCGGGCAGGGAGGAGCCAGGATTGCTCCCGTGCCCATTGTGGTTCCTGTGCCCGTCGTGGCTTTGTTTCATTTGCAAAACACACTGGGGGACCGGGCACGGTGTGGAAATGGTCTCACCAACACCCGTGGTTTCCAAAAGCCTTTCTGGCCTTTGCAGCTGGGAACAGCTTGAACGTGCTGGCTTCAAAGGCACCAGGATCAGAAGGCAAATGTAAAGACACTAAAGACTCTTGACGACATTTCGTATTCGTCGAGTATCTCTTGATTTCGTTGGGGATGGGGGGGAAGTGCAGGAGGGGCTGGCATGGGATTTGAAATGCCCAGGGCTGGCAATCAGGCACATGCCCAAAGCCAGAGAACGAGGCAGCTAACGAGGATGCAGTTCCCTCCACCCGTGCTGTGCAGTCCTGCTATGGCAGACGGGCTGTGTTCAGCCCCACGGGTCTGGAGCAGACTCCTCCAAAAGCAGCGGGCAAACCTTGCCACCATCTCTGGTGGCAGACACATGAAGCCATAGAGGCTGCCACTTCAGAAACCCACCTTTTGGCTCTTTCTTGTGGCACAAGCTGCCTGCTCACGGTCCCTTGTCGCAACCTCTCTGTACCTCTGGCCCACACCTATGCAATAATCTCTGCTATCTGCTGCCCAAAGCGATCCATCTGTCGTTCTGCTCCCAGTTTGTGCAAGGATCACCTCTTATTTCACATGCCTGAAGGGCCCTGCGCCCAGGTTTGCACACGGAGAGCTGCAAGCAGTCTCTCTCTGGATTGCACGTGTGTTCACAGGGAGGGAGGAGGAAGCACAAGGCACCCCAAGCTACCCCAAAGCATCCCGGACAGCTCCTCAGCCGGCTGCCCTGGAGGAGCCGGGGATCAGGCCAGGTGGGGCTTCTGGGGGTGTCAGAAATGTTTGGGGTTTTTTTGTCCGAGCTGCTTCTTGAGACACCTCCAGGAGAAACCTGCACCATCTGCTGCACACTGTGTGTGCATTTAAGGTGTCATTTAAGAGTACTTGGGCAAAACCCCCCACACCAGAGTCACAGACAGGTAAATCAATAATAGAGATAGAATGCATTCACATTATTTAGTCCCATCCTCATGTTATTCACCACATCTTTTGAGGTTGCCTTTAGCTGTGTATCTCCCTGATCCATGTAACATCATCTTTCTCAAACAGAAATAAAACAAAGCAAAAACTCTGAAGTGCACTAATACAGAAGCCATCAAAGCAAGAACAGAAACAAAGAGAAATCCGTGTGTCTCAGAGCAGTGACACCACCCGAGGATGCTTCTGATGAAGTGGGGTACCAGTTTCCATCCCTGGACAAGGCAAGAGTTGTTTAGCATGTCTGGGCCCTGGCAGTGTTTCTGTTCACCCTGTCCCACTGTGACTGGTTCAGCCTTGGTATGCTCCAAGCTCTTTTCCCAGTGCTGCTGGGCACAGTATTTACCTGTACAGCAGGTGAGAGAGGGATGAGGAAAACCAACGGTGAGCATGGCATGCTCCCCATCTGCTGCCTGCCTGTCATGCCAGGGATCAGCGGAAGCAGCACAGCACCTCACCCAGCCTGCGTGGAACACGCTGGGGTAGAGAAGCCTCCAGGCCAGCCTGGGGTCTCACCTTCAGAGCTGCTCTATGGGGGGGCAATAAAGTGGGTCCTGAGGGCAGTCTTTGGGCACTTCCCAGAACTGCTTTCCCCCCTGTTCTGTAGTTCCCTTCCACAGGCCTTATTTGAGTCAGGTGAACAATGCGTACCCCGCATACAAACACCATCTTTGCTAACAGAAAGGCAGCATTTCCTCCTGGTAACAGTATTTTTTTCTGATCTATCTTGGTTTTCAGTTTCTCTTGCTCTCCTGCCCCAAAAGCAAAACACAATTGTTACAGCACATTCAAAAGCCAGCAGCTTGCACGGCCGCAGACACCTTGGCCTGTGCAGCATCCCCGCTCAGCACACTTCGCTCTTCGCTCCAGCTTCGCTGAGGCCCCGTCGCCCACAGATGGCACCACTGGCAAACAGAACCGGGCAGAGACACTGCCACTTCGTGTCACCCCAGCCCTCAGAAAGCTGCAGATTCCAGCCAGAGCAAAGCTGAACTCTCCACGCGTGTGGTCGCTGCCGTCTCAGAGAAGAAGGGAGCAGCGGGCTGATGGCCCACAAGAGAACACGGTTTGAAAGCGCACGCTGCGCCTTTGTGCTCGTGCTGAGACGTCAGCAGACGTCAGCCTCTAGCCCCCGAGGGCTGAAACACGTCAGGGCAGTGACAGGAGGAAAGAGAATGGTACCTCAAAGGATATCTGATATTTCAGTATCCAACCATGCGTGGCACTTGGGCTTGGGCAGCGATGAGGAGAGATGTGCTCTTCCTCTGCCCACGACATATGGACTACAGGCATTCCTTGTAACACACTCTTACAGACAAGTTTCCATTTAGCCCCTTTGCTACTGCAGCCAGCGTCTAAAGTCTCCAGTTCAGAAATAAGGAGATAAAGGCTTTAAATTATCAGAGACACTGCCCTCACTGATAGGAATTTTGCCACTAGACTTCCTTAGGTGTCAGGATATTAACCTGTATTTCTAAGAAAGGACCCAGATCTAGTTTGCTGAGCCTGCTTTTACATGTGCAGACAGAGAGGTTAAGTCCAGGTTTATGCAAACACCTACCAACAGACTAAATATCTGTGGCCTTCTCACTCGCCCGCCTCATTTTAAGCGATGCAAAAATCCCAGCTATGTGCAATGCATGCACGCAGAACAGTGCGGACAAAACGAGAGGGAAAAGAGCTGCCCACCTTGTATCCCACTTCTGTGCTGCCTCCATTGCTTGGCATGCTCCAAGGGGACATGCAGGAATGTACTCAAGGAGGAGGACAGCTTGCAGGACAGTAAATGAAAGTACTTTGTGCTGCCAGTCCACTGAGGAAATTGCTGAGCTGTTGCTTTTTTAAATACCAGACCCAGAAGTGAAGCT
The DNA here is from genome assembly GCA_024336885.1 of Actenoides hombroni. NCBI lineage: Eukaryota > Metazoa > Chordata > Aves > Coraciiformes > Alcedinidae > Actenoides > Actenoides hombroni. Next base: position 1,558,926 of record WUAM01000323.1, read on the forward strand.
GAAATAAGGTTTTACTCTTCTTTCAGTCCTCTCTCCTAAGGGCATCTCAACTTGTAGCTTAGCTTTAATGCAGCCAAGTGTGCTGGAAAATAGCATTAGAATTTGCCTCCAGTTCAAGGGGGTGATGGTGTCTTTCTGGTGTTCCTGTCTTTAAAATATAATCTTTGCCAACTGAATACAATCATCTCTTTCATTTCTCTCTGATAGTCCCATATTTTTCTCTTATCTCTTATAAACCATAGTTTTTGTTTTCAGAATCTCTCTGGAAGCTTCAGCGCCTCAGCTTTTTGCAGCACAAGGAACCTGGAGAGGGATTAGAAACCAGTCACATGTTGATCATCTCAGTCATGTATTTCAGTCACCAAAGCACACCCTCAAATTAGAGTATTCCAAGTAGAGACCAGGTAATGCAAGGTCAGTACTCAAGTTCTCAACACCATGCTTTTATAACTTGAATTTCTACTTTGGCTCTTAAAAGTTATAAACTCCTGTGCAAAGTAGATTCCTACTACTAGCATGAGTATCCTCTAAATAGTAGCAGCTTTTAGCAGTCTTTCTATAAAACCAAATTATCTCCCACTGAGAAGGAGAAAAAGTGAGGAAAACTCAGTACAATGGATGCAGAAAAGTCATACCAAAGCTAACAGCCTTTTTGCAAAGGACTATTTTACAGTGATTTAAATCCACTCTGTGCTAGCTTTGCAGGACTGCCATGCTTGGCTGGGTAAGATGCTTACTCCACAGTAGTACAGCACAGCAAAGATTTTTTAGGTAATTTGCTTTTTCCCCTCACCAGCTTTAAGACCAATTCAACCAGCAAGATTCCCTGCAAATGCAACATTTCAAAAAGACCACTTCCATCTTAACTCACGTAACATATCATATTAAATCCACATGACCAGTTCTCATTGAAGCCCAGGGTTCCTGTTTTCAGGGAGAGGTTCAGGCTGAGGAGACGACGTGACAGGAGAATAGGAGTTTGCTCACTAGCCCTGATTAATTCATCACATTGCAGAAGCTGAAACTACAATAGAAGTCGATGGCATTAGAGTTAAGCAAGTTCCACTTATGTGAAACACTAGAAAAGAAACCCCACTGGTAATATCTGGCATCTCTTAATGCACAGTTTGGGAAGGGCTGCAGCCCAGGACATGGGCTGCATGGGCAGATCTCAAGGCACAGAGCAGCAAATACAAACACACAATCCCCTTGGCGTGCATTTATTTTTCAAAGCATGTGCTAAAGCCAACCTGATGGAAACATTCACCTTCTGCAGGTTTGCTGAAGCCCAGAGTTGATGCATGTTAGGCTGGCTCTGCCAGCACTCGTAGCAATCCATTCCAGTTTCTGGGAGGGAAATGCAGGCTGGCTTCAGCCCATGGGATCCCAAACCCCCATTCTCCCTGGGATGTGCCCTGGTTCCCTCCCGCACGAAAGAGGGATGGCACGGCCACACAGACCTCGAGGGAAATGTTAGATGCCCAAGATGTAACTGAGGCTGGTGCTGCAAGAACACAGTCACCAGGACAGATAAGGACTGGCCAAGTTAAGGACAAAGCTGCCACGAAAACAACCCGCAGACCTGAACATCTGCCCTCACAAGTGTGAGGGATCTCAGACCCACTCCCCCACTTGCACATTAGATGTTTGTAATTAATAATGCCAGGTGGTGACACAAAGCAATTTGTTTATTCAGATCAACTTTTTATTCCCATCTTGCCTTCAAAATAAATTACCAAATAAGCTCTTCCATGAACTATGTTCTAAATCCTGAGGTGGTCACAGGACAAAAACTTTCCACCAGAGAAAAAGAAAAAATAACTAAAAAAAAAAAAAAAAACAAAAACAAAACACCCTTCAAACTTTTTTTGGAACTTGTTTTGGTTTCAACAATTTGTTCCTTCCCAGAATGTTAGGATTCTGAAAAACCTCAATCTGACACAAAAAAATCAGAATGCAGTCAACAGCAGACTCTTTGCTCAATGGCACACCAGTTAATCGATCATAAAGCAATACCAACACTTTAACAAGAGGATTGCTTCTATAAAATCCTGACAAAAACATTCCTGGGAAACAGTCATTTTAAAAAAAATGGTTTAGTTGGTTTTGATGTGTCGTACCAGTTTGCTTTATTGGAGTAAGTGGATTAAAAAAAAAAAAAAAGAAATGAAAAAAATCCCTGGCACAGCATTTTGCAGCAGGTTATCTCAATGCACAGCAAGCTCTTAGAAATTAAGCCTCAAAACATCCCTGGTTTTATTTCTGTAAAGCCAAGGACTTTACAAGCAGGGAAACTTGCATCAACAGGCCAGGTGACATGTCAAGATCATAAAAGGATTCAGTCTTGACTCTTGTGATGAACATACTACATCACAATTATTTTGTAGCGAATGATTCATTAAGCCTATGATCATTACTGTTCATGCTTCATATTAGTGTTATCCTGCTGGAAAGTAACCCTTCCCTACGACAGGATCAGCATTAAATCATCAGGTTTAAAGTAGAACAGTCTGATCTATTACAACCCTTTTTCAGATTTAACCCGTTAACTGCAAGCTTTAAAACACTAAACTTGCATGGCCCCTCAGTTATTTTGATACCACAATGGAAGTGGCTGCATCACGCTGAAACTGCAAAGTAAGGCTGATGTAGCAACGAGCTTCCGCTGCATCGTTAGAGAAGTACAACTCTACAGATCACATGGTCTATATCCCTTCTTTTACTCTAGGTTGGGTTTCACCCCTCCCCTTCCCTTTTGTTCTGCTTTCAGTTGGCTTTAGGGTTTGCCTTAGCCAGCTGCCAGTGCTCCCAGACACCCATTCCCAAAGGACTTGTCTCGCCCTCATTACCAGCAGGCCTCACGCTGAAGGATGTGAAATACCCTTGCTGCTGAGCTCAGGCTGCAGTCCCTGCTCTGGGGATTGCCAGGGAAAGCCCCGCTCCCTCTTCTCTCCCTCTTCTCCCTGCCAAGGCAGAAGTCAGTGCCACGTCCATAGTTCTCTACTTGCACCATCTCTCTCATAGCCAGGAGATGCAAAAGCTCCCCCTGCCAGCTGCCCACAGCGCCAGGCCATCAGGCAGCTGGTCTAACTCTTCTCTAGCTGCTTCCTGTCCCTCTAATCACAAGATTATTGATTAATAACTGTATATTTCTGTAAAAGAGCAAAAATGCCTCTCTGTGTGAAAAAGTTTAAATATATAAAAACAGTTCATAAAAATATTTATTAAAAAAAAAATAAAATCAAAATGCCCCATGAGCCTGTAAACGTTGCCTGTAAAATCTCTGCTAACTGCAGTAATTTGAAATACAGTCAGTCAGGCTCTTTTCTGCCCTGTCCAGTAAGATTTTAAGATAACCACTAAAAATGCCACTTGTCTTGTACTTTGACCATCACCCCACCCGGTTTTTCCTCTCCTATGTTTGTTTCCAATGTGATAGTTCAATTTCCCAAAGCTGGTAATTTTCTTTGGAGGCATCATTTGTCTTTGCTTTTAACAGAGTTCTGCACGGCCTCATTCTGAGGCTTTCTTCTGGAGTGGGCTTCAGGTCTGGTCGGTAGCACGAGCAACACCAGGATGCTTAGAATGTGCATGTGGAAATACATAGACCTGGGAATGAAAGGAGAAAGAGAATATTTTATTTTTGTTGGTAATGACATGACCTGTGCAACCTCAGTAAGTCCATGCAGAATGAAGTGCTAAGAGATGAATGCAGAAAGTATGAACCTGACCCAGAAAGCACAAAAATACACCTCTGAATTTCACACAGCCTATGCATGTGGTATCTGCTGGCATCGATGAAAATGTTGCAGTGGATGTTAGTGAGGCAAGAAATCAATCAGCAAACTCCAGTATCCAAACCTGACAGCTCAGATAAACCCATGTAATTCAACCCAGACTTATTCAGACCATCCCTCTCAATGTGAGAGTGTATGAGACTAAATTCTGAAGAAACATCCTTCATGCTTAGGACATAAAGTTTGAATGAAAAGAAGTGACAGAAAGAAGATTATTTGTTCCAAGTGCTGAGATCTGAAAAAAATCAAAACACTCAGCTTTCAAGTGGGGAAGCTCAGGTAATGATTTTTACAGAAGGATTGTGTTTTTGAAGGAAGCTACTCAGAGATATCTTTATCTGATACCTTACTAAAGGTCAAATATTCTTATTTTAAAATTTTGGTATACACAAGATTGACTAGAAATTTAAAAACACTTAAACCAATTACATAAGGCTCTGGCAGCTCGGGGAGGATGATGTTTGGGAGCAGTATGGCCCAGCTCTTAACCACAGAAATGCACCTTTCTCTGTTCTCATTTATGCTTCCAAATATCCTTGTAAAGTGCTGAAGACCACTGCTGGGTTTGCAGTGCTCCAAAAATTCATGCCCTGGTCCAAAGGCCTACAATTTCCTTGCCTAACAGTCCACATATTTAAATGTTAACTATGTTCAAAGTCACTAGGGCAAAAAATATTAAGGAATGAAACTAAAAAAGATTTGGAGCAAATTTTTCTATGGTAAGTCTTCAGTGCTGCAATCAGACTTTTTAAGAAACAGGAACAGGAAATGTAAAAATGCAACCCCCTTCAAACAGACTTACTGACAGCAGCTATCTTGCCTACCAGTTTTATGTCTTTTAGGCTAGAGAAGGGAATTCTCTTTCTTCTTAACTAAAACTTGTTACTCTATGTTGATGGTTCCCTGAAGAATGAAAGAAAAGAAAAGCCATGTAGCAAAGGTCTCCCTTTTCACATTATTTTCTCAATTTCTCTACTTCGAATTATTTCTATTAGAGTATATTCAATATACTCTGCAGCACCAGTGTTTTGTCATTTTTAAGGAACCTAGGGAAGTATTAAAAAAGAAAAGCATACTCATTTCCAGAAGCACTGCTCTGCCAGGCACCCTCCTTATCTCCTGCTGACTGATCATGTCTCCTGTTCTATCGGCAGCTGGAAACCTGGTCTTTTCTCATCGAGTCCTTCCTATTGCCAACTCATGTTATTCTGACCCTCTCCAGCCTCAGCCACTGTTAATGGTTTTGAAAAAGTAAACCGAGTATGTGAGAAGTCACATAAGGACAGAGAAAGACTGAGAAGTGCAAGTGAAGTGCTCTGCCTTAGCATTATTATTATTATCTCATTAAATTACAGGAGTGCAAACATCACCCCTCACACATTATGAAGCATCCCATTTGAACTGCTTTCACATTTGATGAAATGCCAACTGCCTTTCAGCACAATACGGGCTCTTTAACAAAAGCCTGTGCTTTTATTCTGAAGAATAATTGTCAAGAGAGGAGAACTTACTTGTAAAATTTAATGGTGGGCTCAACAGCCAACATAACAAACGGCGCGACAGTGTAGCACACGGCCAGCTGAGTGACAACCCAGGTAACAACATCATAGGCTATCCTGAGAGGCACTGATGAGAGGAAGTGATGTCTGCAATTGTTTCTTATCTGCAGGTCAGAGAAAAGTAAACAGAAAATTGTAGAAATTAGTTTCTTAGGTAAAGTTACGTGGACACATTGCAGCGTATGGCTCTCCACTTCTCATCAGAAAGGTTTATACACCAGTTAGAAAGCACTGAGAGTAGGAAGACAGAAGTGTATTGACTGGCATAGCCAAGATCTCACAGTCAACTAGTGGCAAAGAGAGAAGTGTCCTCCAATTTCTCTGTCAGTGATGGGAGCAGACTCTCATACTGGGTATCTGGCACAGTATCTTTGGGGAGAGGAGCTGTTATGATTTGATCTTCCTCCCTCCTGGTTTTAATTTACCACTGGTTACCAACAGTGAAACAAATTTACTTTAAATGAACAAATATGTGTTTCTACCTGCAAGCATGTGCTGTTCTCTAGGGATTTTGGTTTAGCTTCACCTCTATGAAATCCTCATAAATGAGAGGCAAAGTACACGTTGTGATCATGTGTTCAGCATCCTGCTCCAGCCTCAGCAGTTGATACTGATCACTAGTTTAATCCACCTTTCAAATTGACCTGGTTATTTATCCACAGTCAAACTCTGAAAGACAATGGTGGTGCTTCCCAACCCTGCACAACTGGCTGGTTCAGCCTGAGAGATCAGTAGTGATAAATTCAACAACAGTGAGACACAAAACCTGTTCTGTCTTTGGCCGCTTTACCCAAGATGAGGCCCATAAATACAGAGACCAATTTACTGCAAGTCTGGGCTAATGCTCAACCCATAACAGCTACTCGTGAAAGAATGTGCCCAGGGATGATTACACTCAGCATACAGGCAAAATGACCTAGCAGAAATCCTTGAATCCCAAGCTAATCTGACTGCATGGACATAACCAGTGGCACTGCCACGTGTATGCTCACGAGCAATGATTCCTCCGACAGCCAAGGCCAGCATCACATCACGTGCAGAACTGGTGCTGGTTACAGCTGCTGGGAGTACTTTGCAATCAGCACCGATACAGAACAAAGTTTTAGTGAACAGCAACCCCACAAAGGCACGAAAGAGGGCTCACAGCAGGGAAAAAAGCTGCTTGACAGTGCCAAGGTGGTCCCTGCCGTTGACAGCTGGATGGTCCCTAGCATGGGCTTTAGAAGAGAACATTGAAAGGTACATACTGCTCTGGCTGCGAGTGTAATAAGGATTCCAGTGAGAAACGTAAAATAATATCCAGGATAGATACCATGCCACAGGGCCGACAGGATGAACGTTAAAGCCGTAGGGTACCAGGGAGCTCTGTCATAGCAAACGCTGCAAATACGGAAACAAAACAAGAAGAGGCTGAATACAACTGAACCATGGACCCTGCACTTCAAATCCTTCTCTGGTTTTAAGGTCTTACGTTGTTTTCTTAAAGGTCTTCTCTTGCCTCTGTTACAGAGCAGGGCATGAGGAGTTCTCCCCTCAATTAGACGGAGGTTAGATGGGAAGAAGCAGCATGCTTTTATGAACGGAGCATCCAAAGAGCACCTGCACAAGTACTCCCAGTGCTTACAGCACTTACATAACTGCCAGAGCAAGACTTCTCATTCCCCTTTGTACCTGTCTGCAATCACACACCACCCTTCCAAACTCTGGTGGCAGGACAGAGATGTGACCCCACCTTTCTCTGGCGAAGGGAGGTGTTTTTAGGCAGTGTTACCAGGAAGATGCTGGGAACAACAGGGAGTGTCGTGAGCTCTTGTGAAGCAGGGGATTCCTGCTCAATTTAGCAGCCCAAAATCTCACTGCAAAGATTCAAGTGAATGGTAACAGTTCAAGAACATATCAACTGGGCTATCTGAGGTTTAACTGAAATGCTGTGTTCCAAAGAAACCAGTCAAGATAACGTGCTTCTTATCAGGAACATCATTTGAATAATGAAAAAGAATAGGCATTGACTTTTAAGGTGTATATACACAACAACAACAAAAAGTTATGGTAACCACAATAAATGGCCTGCATTTCAGACACCACAGTGACTGTGGCTGAGCTTTAGTCATGACAAGACGTGTAACAAGTAACAGTTCAATCCACAAAACCTGACTCATGATAGCATTTATATACTTAACAATCATTGGCTGAAATCAGATCTCCTCAGTGTTATAAGAAGTCTCTTCTCCACACCCTAAAGAGGGGCTCCCTGGCAAGCATCTGCTGGTAACTCCAAAGCAGACTACACTGGGGCTCTGAAGATTTTGACTTCTCTCCAGTCATAACTGAACTGGATCCCAGTAACACCGCGAGGCTCACCTCTGGTAGTAACACGAGCACGAAACACAACACAGCAAAGTGAACCAGTACAGCAAGAATAACGGAGGCAAACAGCAGCCTAAAAGATGCCAGCAAAATGCTATTACTTTTTATTATGGAAGATGTGAAGTTCATTTATGGCTTTGGTGTTCATACATATAAAATGTGGGCATTTTACAGTCGCAGCAATAAAACTTTACAGCACCAAATACCCCTGTATTCCACCAGCTGTTACAGACACGGGAAACAAAGACAGAACAAGAGGCTACACATTTATGAGATTCACCAGTCAGCATTTTTCCAGCCCATCTAGAGTTCTGGAGTCTCACAAACACGTTACTCTTTCATGACTCTTACCGTTTCAGCCAGGCAGCTGTCTGAATGTTCCAGTTTTCAATGTACATTTTAAAACTTGTCGCAGTCTAAGAAAGAAGTTCACATGAAAAGTTAGCACTGAAACCTGTACAAAAGTACTTGAGTTTTAAATCGGAGAGAAAATCCTCTTGTGAGGACTGTGCCACGGTCCATCTAACTAATACATTCTGGGAGGGACATGAGTTAGTCTGATTGCTCACCGCTAACACTTGGCACTTGCTGTAAAATCTCACTGTTTTGTAAAAGTAAGTAAAATGTTTGGTTATTTTTTTAATTAAATTAAATCTGAATAGTATTCTTGTATTAAATGCTTTGCCTTCCTTTTGGTCCATTAACAGTTCCATTTTTTGGAAGAGATATCTTGCCACTCACTACGCAGTCTGGACTTCCCTAAAGTGCTATTAAAACAAAGTGTTAAACCAAAAAGAAATGCTTTCTTACTTGGAGAAAGAAAGGGAGAAGATTGAAAAATGTGGACCAAAAATTTCAGGACTAAATTTAGAAGCCAAGTCTCAGCCTACTGCTCAGCTTGACAAACCAGAGTGGACTCCAGGGTGCTGGAAGACCCACCTGTACCTTCTCACAGCACCAGTTCCCCCAGCGTGATGGGACTGCTGGACTCCTTCCAGCATCAGTTACTCTAATCCTCATCAACCTCCAGCTTCCCATCCCCACTTCCCCTTGTTCCTCGTCTGCTGAATGAAACCTCCAAGGACCTCCTCACCAAGCAGGGACATGATTCAGTGACACCACGTTATCTCCCTGTATCAGCTGAGGGCAAGGGCACACTGCAAAGGTGGATTAAAAGCAGAAGTTTCCAAGGGGAATATGCAGATATTTTTGGACTGCCATGCAGAATCCTGAAGGCCAGCACTTCATCCTCTGTGTTTAAGGAGTTCAATTTACTAGCAATTCCCAATGCAGTACTGCCACATTTTAATTGTATTACTGCACTAAGAGAAGCCAAGAAAAATATAATTTCTCTTCCAACTCATATTGTCACTCTCTGGTGGCCTCCTTTAAGTACCCCTGTTACATTACCAGGAGAGAAAGCAGTCACTGGCTGTCAAAATACACATGCTGCCAAGGCTTTCAAGTCCCCCATGTGAGTTTAGCCCTTGTCACATTTTAATGCCCCTCACAACTCCTGCCACGTGTTTATCTTTAGGACAGATTAGGTCATTTCTTAGCCACATTTAGCACTCAAGTTCCCAACTCTTAAGCAATTTTACGCATGCAGGTGGCCATACCTGCTGAAAAAGCACTGTACAATCACACTTGAAACTAACTCCTGGAATTGGTGGTGGTGAATAAAGTAACAGTGCAAGCCTTACCCGAAGTAAGGGTCTGTGTAGCCTCTCTTTTCTCACTGCACACATGATCAAGTCACTGGAGAGCACTCTGTTTTATGCTCCTGGAAATTATTTCTCCACCCTGATCTCTATTGCACATATGACCAGTAAAGGAAAAAGGGTTTTGGGGGGCTTTACAGCTCAGTGGGTAGAGAGGAGCAAAGGCTCCCATGTCCTTAATTTGGCTTGCCTAAAGAGCACTGCCTGCACTTCACCTGTCTCCTTCAAGCAGGAACTGTCTCAGCCCATCAAGGTAGGAATCATCTCCTGCCCCAAAAGTGAATCAGATATTGATTCAAGATCTCAGGATATCGATTCAAGATCTCAGAGTGATACCTAACGTGCTGCTGCCATTGAGGAGTAGAAAGTGTTTCTGGGCTGTGTACTCTGTACCACTCAAGGAGAGAGGTATACTGAGGATTAAAAAATGGTTAAAAAATTGAAGGTTAAAAAAAAAACAAGAAAGAGAAAGGATGTTGAGAAAGAGAGAATGTATAATGATACTTCCAGCTTTGGAACCTTTCAATGAAGAATTACAGGGGCTTTCATTTTTGAGAAGAGCTATTACAGCACATTCACTTAGTCACAGTTCATTCAGTAATAAAGCAGTCAACTTGTTTTCATCTGCTCTTCCTTTTAAAATCATGACTACAGAATTACAGGGGGAAGCTCCTCGTATTTCTGAAGAAAAGAAGCCTTTAGAAAGCAGTCTCAGTCACATAAGCATTTTCACATCCCACTGGCGTTCACAATATACTCTTTGGGGCAAACAAATTACATTGGCCATCTTCTGCATTAGAGAAACAAACAGAAACAGCTTACAAAGGACTCGGGGATGTTAAAAGTACACTGCAGTCACAAGAAACACGTGTGACAGATGTTTTAGGAAGGAGTGTGGTTTGCTGGATAAGGCACTAGATCAGCAGCCATCTAAGCTCGGTGAGGCCCTGCCAGCTCCCAGGTAGGTTGCTGGGTTTGGACCTGTTACCTCCAACCCTTGCATTTCTCTGTTTACAAGAGGCACTTCAGGCACGTGCAGGGACCCAGCCTTTCCAAGCTCTGTGGCAGCTTGTTTTACTACCACCACCCATCTCAACTGGGTGACAAAAGTGGAAGCCTGTTAGAAGTAAATAAACAGAACACACCACAGATGGTGGAGAATCATAGCTGTGAGCAACGTATTGACCCGCTGAACTCGGTTACCATCTACAGTAATTGACTGCTCAGTTATTAAACATCTGATTAATCATTTATTAGCCCTCTGTAAACTATTTAGAAACGCAACCTGAATCTAGAGCGTGGCAAAGGCCACGTGACAGATGCTTTTTATCTGCCCAACAGATAAAAGACAAAACCTCTCCACGTTAAAGAGAGGCAGGCTGCTGGCAGGGACTTGCTCTCCTTTCAGCAAAGCTTCTCCCCAGTATTATGCCCATTTCTCTAAAATTATGCCAATGGAGCCGCTCCTTTAACTCACCTCAATCTTCCAGATATTTAAATTGGACAGGAGGTCCCAGCGGAAAGTGCCTCTCTCATCAACTCCACTGAATCCATAGCCAGCTGCATTGTTCACTGCATCTGCTGCAATGCCAAAGGAAAACGGGTCACAGCGGATCGCAGGAGGAAACGTTTCCTTACAAGTCAGTATGGCACCAAACAGACATTCAAGCCAGCTTTGTAGCAATTACCACCTTCTCTTTCAAAGAGATGCTTCCTCTTGGCAAAGGGGCATTGCTCTAATGCAACACAAGAGTCGCTTCCCCAAGAGGAAAGATGATACTCCTCGGGTGAAAGGAAATAATTAAATAAACCAACAATGGGTAGAACTGACTACTCACGTTATTTTGCCTTTATTATCCATCTGAGATGGATACACAAGAGTTGCTGTAAAATGAGGTAGCTTTTTCCTCACAACTGAGGGTACCTGGATGTCACAGCATTTCCCAGAATTTAGAACAACTGTAGTGTGGCAAAGATGCCTTTACCATTTCAGAGTTAATTAAGACTTTAATTCATGCTTCTGCGGACAAAGCCTTCGGCCATTCCTGTTGCTCAGTATCTCCTCAAGCACCTCACCATCTCTACAAATCAAGTATCAAGTAACTTCAATTAAAGACTTAACTACTTCAAGTGCAAAGGAAAGCTGGGCTAACAGAAGGCACTTTACATGCTGTACTCTTGCTCCTTCTCAGGGCTCTGCTCAGCTACCTCCCAGCTCAGCCCTGCCTGGGAACCACCTCTGCACTGTGTCTCAAGACCCTGCTTTTAACACACCACTGCCAGAAATCATCTTTCACTGTACTAAGAAAACAGCAGGGACTCATTACCTCTGGATCACCAGGTGCAGCCAACACTAAGGATTATTGGAAGAAAAAAGAAAGCAAAAGTACAGGTGAGGTTTTTGCTTCTAGATCATTTACAAAACACAAGGCAGGCTGGTTAAGTTACGCTGTAAAAAGGTCAGCGTTTCTTTCCCAAGAATGACAATGGATTTTGCTTTGTAAGTGCTATGAATACAAGCATAAGCTCATGGAGGAATCCCAAAGCACAAAACTAAGGAGAGAACCTAATTAAAAGCTACAAGAGCAACAATAAATAAATAAATGAGCGACCTTCTCTAACCCCAAACTTTCCATTTTATTTTCCACTTCACTAAATGAGCTAGATTTTACTGATGGAAAGAAAGATCTCCAAGTCTTTCATTCTTTCCCTGTTAAAATACCAAAAAACAAACCCACCCCCCCCCCAAAAAAAACCAAACAAATCACCAAACAGACAACAAACCCAACCTTGTCTGAAATTTCTACCTCCCAGCCTGCCCATGTCTTGCTATGAGATCAGTAAGAAGCTGTGAGGCCCAGAGGACCCTGCCCAGTGGCAGAAGTGGAGCTGCACCATGACTGTCACCCCAGCGCAGGTGGATCTGCTCCTCCAAGAGTGGCAGGGACCATTTACCGTTCCTTTGCCAAAAGCAAGACACCAGAAATGCAGCCTCCCAAGCTGCAGAGCAAGGCGTGAAGGGCAGAAGAGTCGGAACTGTCCACCCTTGGACTGCTGGTGACACCCCAACCTAGCGAAGCCCAGCAGGGGGTTCCCTGCTGACCTGGGAACAGCTCTGGCCCAGGGCTTTCCCAGCTCCGCGGGTGCAGGTGCCCAGTCCCAAACTGGTTTCATCGGCAGCTGGCAGTTGGGTTTACAGCCACGTTCCCGTGACTGCGGCTAAAGCAGCGAGAAGCCGAATTTTCCATCCTTGCAGGGATCTGGAGGAATTGAGCAGCGTGGCTCCTGCACAATAGCCTCACTGTCCCTGCCTGAGGACAGGAAGCGCCTATCGGGGTGGCTTCAGCAGCAGCTTTTGTAATACCCCGGGCCATGCCACGGGGAGATAAACTGCCAGAGGATAAAGTGTCTGCTGTTCTCCTGCCTGGGTTTGCAATGTGAGTAACAGCGGCCTCAGCCTCCAGCACGCTGTGTGTGCTTTGCCCAAACCCCCTCATTTGTAAGATATTTCCACAGCCTCCACGGCTTAGTCATGTCACAAATCCGAGCTCAGTTTATCTCTTTGATAAGGGACTGTTAGTTAATTCTAAAGCCAGGGGAAAAAAAATGAAGGCAACAATTTAACGCTGGATCCCACGAAAAATAAGTTTCTGAGCAAGGAATTCTTTACCCCAAAGCCTTTCTCATCCCACACATGCCAGTGCTGGCTGTCTTCCCTCGATCTGTCAGTTGTATTCCCAGCAGTTCAATCACAGCCTCACAATAAGTCTCCCTGGCTCTTTCATTCCCACCTCAATGGCACTCTTCTCAGGTTCAGGTGCATGCGGTGCTGGCTGGCCTTTCAGGATCTCCCCTACACACAGTCTTGGAACACCAGAAAAAAATTCAGTCTCTTAATTTTCAGCCTGACCTAGAAGGATTTGACTCCTCACACACAGAAATCACCTTTCCTATCTAAAAGGAAGAAGGTAAAACACAAAAAGATGATTTTGAGCACTGGTCTAGCTGGCTCCCAATAAGAGAAGTTTGCTGCTCTCTATAATGAGCTTCTCCTCTCCTCTCCTCTCCTCTCCTCTCCTCTCCTCTCCTCTCCTCTCCTCTCCGGTCCTTCCCATCACGTCCTTCATTCCCCACTTTCCTCCCATAGTTCTCCAATCCCTTTTCTTGCCTGCTCCAAGCTGAGGTGTGTGCAGGATCACACAGTGCCTTAGAGACCACGCCTAACCTCAGCCAAGCCCGGCAGCTTTCCAATACAGATGCATGTGCTACAGATGTGCCTCAAGGAAGAGAGAGGTCTGTTTGCACTGTAACACACTCGTGAAGCCTGAGCCAGTGTGACCAGTTTTAACCTCTCAACCCCAGATATAAGTAGCAAATTATCAACAAAGCATAAAAATCAGGGTTTAGAGGAGGCAAACATTTCTTTTCTTTTTTTGCTCCCCTAAGAGCCCATGTAAAAATTATATTGGTACAAAGCTTTAAGTAAGAGGTAACTGGAAGCTGAAAAGCAGCTTTGGTTCCAAAGGCAGGGAATGTCAGACAAGCTAGAAGAGATTTTACGCACAATTCTCACCACTTTGGACATCTCCTCAGTTCAGTGAGGTCCCACTGCCTACAGGAACATGCGTCCATCTCCCAGGGGAACCACAGCTATAGGGACTAATTTAGTTTTAATTCCACATCCATGTTTCAGACCCTCTCCCCAGTTTATGAACTTGTTTGTTATCCACAAAATAAAAAGAAGTGCTGTAGCCAGACTTACCTAACGTCCACGCAAAGTAATACTTTGGTTTTGCTGCCTGTGTTACAACATACAGGTAACCAAGTCTTGACAGGAAGGGTGTTTTATCAAGAAATTCATTATCAATAATATATGCCATAGGAAAGTTCTTGGTAAGTGTCAAGAATAAAATGAGAGATACTAGTGTGATACACAGCTTGTACATCACTGCTCCCTAAAAAGCAGAAACAACAGCGAAACCTTCATTAGGAACATTTGCTTAAGAGAAAAAAAAAAGGCAGTACTCATGACATACAAAAACAATGCACTTCAGGAACCAATAAAGTTAGCAGTGACAAAAGGTGATAATCATGAACTTAGAGGAAGTAACAAAGAAAAAGCCACAGTTAAGGCTTTGGTTTAATTTGTTTTACTGAGCTACCTATAAGTACAAAGGGCAATTAGAAGTCAAAACTGGCGATGGACTTTATAAGACTCCTACATCAGGTAGTAAAGGTCCTAAAATGAGAAAGGAAATAAACAAAAACCCAAACCCAAACATATAAAAGAGAACTCTTCCCTATATGGACTGTCATCTCCTGGAAGTAAAGACTGGATTCCTCCTGGAAGCCCAAACCATCTGGTATTCAGTACAATAACTGGTCTTATTGCCCAGCTACCACCCAGAGGTCTTGCTAAAAATCACTTGTCCAAAAAGCAGCCACCTTACCCAGCATGCAGAACCTTCCCAGGATCCAGGCCATCCTGTTCTCTGTCACTGCCCCCTCGCTTTCCATACCCTACTATTATTGACCACCATGTCAGCAGCTAGAAGCTTGATTTCACACACACATCAGGACTGAACTCTCTGTAATACTGTACCCTGGTTTCAGCTGGGATGGAGTTAATTTTCTTCCTAGTAGCTGGTACATTGCTGTGCTTTGGATTTCGTATGAGAGCTGCAGTGTTAACACACTGATGTTTTCGGTTGTTGCTAAGCAGTGTTTATACTAAGTCAAGAATTTTTCAGCTTCTCATGCCCTGCCAGCAAAAAGGCTGGAGGGGCACAAGAAGCTGGGAGAGGACACAACCGGGACAGCTGACTCTAACTGACCAAAAGCATATTTCACACCGTATGATGTCATGTCCAGTGTATAAACTGGGGGGAGGTGGCCAGGAGGGGTAGATCAATGCCTGGGGTCTGGCTGAGCATCCATCAGCAATTGCATTATGCATCACTTTTCTTTCTTGGGTTTTATTTCACTTTCTTCATGTTATCTTCCTTTTCATTACAATTATCATTATTACTATTATATTTTATTTCTATTTGAAGTATTAAAACTGTTCTTCTCTCAACCCAGGAGTTTTACTTGCGTTTGATTCTCCTTCCCACCCCGCTCAGGGAGAGGAGCAAGCGGCCTCGTGGTGCTTTACTGCCTGCTGGGCTTAAACCACAACACCCAGTCCTAACTCAAGAGATAAATCTGGCCCGTGGGTACCCTGTAAAATTAGCTTATGTTCTGAAAAGACTAATAAAAGTGCAATATAATATTGAAACAAGAATACCTTTTTTGATCCCTAGTAGTCTTTTTTGTATCTTCTTCATATTCAAGCATAAATTAAACGTGCAATTATCTTTAAATGGTTATAATGTAAATTTTAATACTCTCTGCTGACTTGCACCTAACACAACACGGGCCTTATTCTGACCTCAGTCAGAACTAATCTATGGCAGAAGTAACTCCACTGAAGTGAGTAGAAATGCAGTTGTGTGCAACAGGAATTGGGCATATATACCCAGTTCAGAGGGGATGTTCCGGGCACGCTCACAAAGCTGCACATCCAGTGTCACCTTAAGGTGAGAGAGAAGAATCCGGTTCTCATGCTATGTTATCCTGCCTCACAAGAAGGTCATCTTATAAGGTCTTAAGTAATATTCAAAAATAGTAATAGTAGTGTTAACTGTATGTGAAAAATGACCTCCAAGTCATCTTGAAGTGCTACAATCTCTTGCAGAGCACCTGGACAAGCTACAGTGTCTAATTAGCCATGGTTCATGTAACAGTAACATCTCCTGCACTACGGGTGAGATGAGACCTTGGTTTTTTTTATTCCAACACATCCTCTTCTGTTTGGTGTTGAACTGCAACTTCTCACTGTCAGAACCTGCAGACCATTCCCAGCACTGCACAAAGGACACCCAGTCACCAGTGACCCTTTCTGCAAGTCAAACACATTGGGGGAATACAAGAGGAAGGCATCAGCCCCTTCACCCCTGACCCTGCGATAAAACCAGCAGCTGCTTCACAGAAAAAAAAAAACCCCACTGTAACATTTACTGGGAAGATAATCCAAAACTGGTTTTTCTTCTTAATTTTGACTTATGAGAATGATGTACAAAGCTATACTCTCCCGCCCCTTGCAATAAATCTTTGTCATTTTAAAACTTACAGTTGGAGAAGGATCAGGAAGTCTGTCATAACCCTTCTGCTTCCAGTTCACTTCTAACAGTTTCATGTGCACGTGCCTCCCTTCAATGAAGGCTATATAATCCTTGTAATTGCTGCAAGGCCCAGCTATGATGCTCATAAAATTGAGAAGATAACTTAAATACTCCAGTAAAGAAGGTCTTGTCCTGTAAAAAGCATCCACATGTGACAGAACAAAAACAAAACAAAAAAAACAACGAAAGACCACCAAGGTGAAACACAGCAAAGGCTTTCACAAACGTTTTTTGTTGTTCTGTCTGCCTCAGTCCCCACCTGTCTCTCCTACCACCTTTTCCCCAGCTGAAAGCTCACTAGGTGTGTTCTGGAGCATGTGAAGCACAGCTTCTCTTATATCCCAGTGCTGTCTGGCAGATGGCAGTCAGAACAAGGGTAACGTGGCAGTGCTTCAGCTACAGGTCTGATCTGAAAAGTTCCAATCTTATTCCTAGAAACTTCAGTCAAAACCAGTCTGTAAGTTTAAATATCCACTCTCAAACAAACTGACTTGTGCATTTTGAACAGGTCAGCAGTACCAGGAGTGAGAAGCTGGTTTTGGACATCTGTGCAGTATGTCAGGGACCAGTAACAGCTGGCAGACCACAGGCTGAGCAACACTGGTCTCACCAAGCTGTGCAGTGCAGCACCTCACCTTCCACTCAAACCACAAGGCATTTACAGCCAGGACTCTCAGGCCTCTCAGCCACCCTGCAGTTCAGCCTTTTGAAAAATGGGAAGTGTGATCTGAGCCATAGAGGAAGAGAATGAATAGGCACTCTGTCCTGCTGTGCAATTAAAGGAAGCAATTGCCTGTATTGCATCATGAACAGGAAAAGGAACTAGGGGGAAAAAAACACATAAGTCAATAGATAGCTGAAGATGAAAGTCAAAGGAGAGTCCATCGTGTTAGTTACTTCCATCTTGCAAGTGCGTATCACTTAAGTTCCTTGGGGGGTTTTATACTGGATGTAAAATGAAGAAGATCCACTGTCCTTGCCACAGAGCAGTAGGTTGGAAAAGAAAGATGCAGAGGCCTCTCTCACTGCTCATGTAATTCGTAAACTGTCGGGCTTGCTTTATTTATGTGGCAGAAACCACCACCATCTAAATTCTGCACTGAAATACACAGTGCTCTCCACAAATGTGTTAACAGCCACCATCCAAGTAAACGAGGAGTCCCCACATGAGGACAGAAACTAGGGCACAGTGTTTCAACAGTCCTGTTTGAGACAGATGGACACGCACAAACCAAAACCCACTTAAAGTCTCTCAGGTCAAAATCTAAACTGCTAGCAGAAAAACTAAGCAACAGTTAAACATTTGCTGTTGCCTGCTTTTATTCTGAAGCAGAATTAGTTTGAATAAACAGTTAGCTTAGCCAGGATTTTCTGCATTCACCCTGCTGGTTACCGTAGATGTTAGTGCCTGAATGACATGTTCTCTGGTGACAGCATTTGACAGAAAGGTGCAGCAGTTTGGGGTTAGGTTCATCTTTCTGTTCTGCAAAACTGAGTCCATTCTTTAGGCTTCTGAGCTCCACGGTACGATTAAAAATAAAGTCATCGGTTTCAAGTGAGATTCTGCACATGGGTGGGTGGGGAGACATGAGCAATGCACGAAGGAATGTACAGAGAATGAGTGAGAAACAAAAACAGACCAAGAACAGGAGGGAAGACAAAAGGCTGTATTACCAAAAGGGATTTAAACTCTTCAGTTATGACTTGTCTGCACCGACACTTGAGCTATTGGCATGTACTTTTCTATTATGAGCTCATCTACTGTACAAGGAAAAGAAAAGAAAAAAAAAAAAAGCCTGTTTGGTGAGAATTTGACTAGAATTAATCATATGGTCACAAGGGCCCAGAGTAGTTAAACATTATGCTGTGAGCTTTTAAAATAGACATAAAATAAAGTCACGACAAAGTTATATGAATCTCCCTACAGGATTTTTGCTCTTCAAGAAATTACTCCCTTCTTACTTTTAGAAGCTCACAGGAAGACATTCTGATAGCTGAATCTTCTGCCTTGAAAAGGAAGGAAAACACTTCCTTGGCCTTAAATGAACACTTCATTGGGAAATGTAGTTAATAAGTCTAAGATGAATTCTGTAACACTGATTTTTCTAATGAGGAAAAAAACGGTGCTCAAACACAGGATCAACATGCTATCTCCAGATGAAAAATGAGGACTAGTCACATCATGTGAAGGACTAAGAGTCTTAACATTGCAGAGGGAGACAGGAAAAATGAAATTTCAGTGTCCCAAAATGATGGCAGAGAAAAGCAGTACCTGAAGCCTCAGTCAAACCAACATGTATTTTTGCTACACTTTGGTTTGCTGACAGAGGAGGAGCATTCTATTTGGAAAAATAACACATCACAGGTAGGATAAAGGCAAGGGCCAAAAAGTCCATCTAGTACAGTAGCAGCCTGACTATAAAAGAGTTGATTCCATGAGGACGAGTTTTGTTGCATGTGGAGTATATATTTAAGACAATGAGATGTTGCCAAGTACTTCAGTGCTTTACTAACCAGCAATGGGTGGTAAAAGCTAAAGTCCTGGACTGACAAAATATGGAATAGAGCAGAGAAACCACGTTTGTGTAAGGAGGGCCCTGACAGCAACGTTACTAAACCAAAACTGCTCAAGCAAATACAAAAAGCTGGTAGGACATTTGGCTTATTGTGGACTGGGAAGAAGCAGGGAACATTTGCATGGCCAGACCATTAAGCTGGTCCTGACATTGCAAAGGAAAAGCAAACAAAACCACACCAAACCCAAGCCTTAAACTTCTTTGGATGAAATTAAACACAAATCCCTAGGGGAATGAAATTCTTACTTTACAGCAAGCCGATTTTGCTCAGCGGTGAGTTCCTCAGCTTGTCGCCCTATTCCTAGAGAGAAAGAAAAGTCACATCAAATGTTTCCAGAAGTCAAACAGCGAAAGCTATCCCCAAAGCCCTGCGTTTGCATCCCACGGAGAACTTCCCACAAGCTTCAAGATTTCTTTGTCACAGGCAGTTGTTTTGCAGCTCAATTGCTAACTTTTAGCTCAAGTATATTCATGTTTTACTCAGTTCCTTGCTTCATCTCCCCGCTTCTCACCCCTGCTACACTTTCAGGAAGAGCAGCCCTAGCATCCCCCCCCCACGATGCACATCACAATGCCACCAACTGGCAGTGACCCCCCAGCAGCCTCCACAAACAGTCCTGGGTTGGAAAAAACTGTTCCCAGAAGCCGCTGGCTCATTGAAACACAAACCTCCCGCTGGCTCCGTGGTGAGAAATGGAGCATTTCCCAGCAGGAGGAGGCGGCACTGGAAGAGAACTGGGCTCTCGGGGAACAGAAGCTCCACTGGTGTGCAGGAGGATCCTGGCTGCCTGCTGCTGGAAGAAGCCTAAACACCACGCATCCACGGGAATCTGGACTTGTACAAGGTGCACACTGGAAGAAGGGTGACCTCCTGTTGAGCGCACAAGACCTTTGGGGCCAGAGGTGGAGCACAGACTCACTGTCCCAGGGAAACCGTGGAAAAACCTTGTCTGCTGGCCAGTTCACAGCATGGATGTTAAAAACTTCCTCTGAAGCTTTAGCTTTAGTGAGGAATCCCACTGGCTTCAGCAGAACACCTCACCATGGGCCGAGTCACAGTCACTTGATGCTGAGTCTGCGTATATCCAGCATCACAAGATGAGGAGCTTGGCACCGATTAACGCTGCTGTTCTAAACACACTGGCCATAATTCCCAGTACACACACACAAGACCCATTTCCTCAAAAGACTGCTGATAAGCTGCTCATTTCCATTCTCCCTCTGCTATTTCAGTCTGTAAATACTGGGAGGGTGTGAGTTCCAGGAAAACAATTAAGTGCATAATTACTTATAGGGTTGGGTACTCTGGCTGTCTGGTTGCCATTTACGGGCAGCTGAGTTAAATTTTTACAGCTAGACATTTGTCACTGATGCTTGAACTGCAAGCTGCCTCCATGTGATCAGCTGCTCCATACATGGACGTGCACAACGTAATGAGCCTTTCCTACAGAAACCTGTAGGATTTCTGGTTGCTTTCAAATGCCCCTGCCTCTGCTGTTATCTTTTCCTTTCTGTCTGTTGGTTTACCTTCAATGTTCAAGGTGTGCACCTAGGCCATGGCACGCAGCAGTACCTGAGCTGGCTAGCATCAATAAGAGGGGCAGAAAAGCCCTAGCAACATGCATGTCAACGACGAGGTCCATTAGCCAAGCTTCAAGCTGCACCCACTCCAGACAGGTAAAAGCATTAGACCCACTCGTGTAAACTTGGCTTGTGAATAATGCCAGACCCTGCAGCCTGCGGTGTGGCCACCACCTAGATCATAACAGCTCTACAGCAGGCTACTTAATTCATCACACAGAGCTTATAATGCAATGGGCTTCAGACCATCAGTAGACATGAGCAGTATCAGTATTGATGACAACTGACAGCTCTAGCTTTTGCACTGTACTAGACAGAGGCTTTTTACCAGGAAATAATAGTGCTCTTTGTCACAGCAGAGCACAAGACTGACAACGATGTTATTTTGCTTACAACTGTGCTTCTCCCTGCGGTGGGAACAGGCCATTGAATTCCATCTCTCACAACTGATGGAGTATATTGTCACTGAATGTATCAGCAGTAGAGCATTTTTCCTACATTAACGTTAATAACTGAACCTATGCATGGAACAGAACTCTTTGTTTCCGAGAAACAGGAACAGCTTCAGTGAGCTTAATGGAGATGCACTGTAGCATCTAAGCAGGAGATACTGGTACTAGCTAAAATCCAAATTGAGCCCCAAGGGAGTGGAGCATCCAAAACGGAAAACAGTTGTCTTTTGTTAGTGCAAAGATAGTTTAATCCTAGAGAACTAATCAAAACTCAGAAGTTTTGGGTTTTCTTCCATAAAGCATTTTTCTTCTTGATTTGAAGCAGCTCACTGAATTGCATACATCTACTTTGTAACAACCACAGAATGCACTGGAATAAAAAAGCTGTCTTCAGGACATGGAAAGAGATTCCTTTTCTTACCATCATGTAACTGGCACGCCAGTGTCGTGATCTTCTGTGTAATTATCATCAGTGGACTACAACAAAGGCAGAAACAACAGTTACATGTCCTGCAACACAAAGTACTCCCAACTTTCCTACTAAATGTCTCTATCCCTTTAAAAGGCATAACTGTATTAGCACCAAGTGGAAAACATCCAATTAAAGCTGAAGGAGGAACTCAGGCATAAGACAACTGCCTGAGCTCAAAACAACCCGGCAGTAACTTGCACTGGAGTCGGTAATTGCTAAGTGCCCACACAAAGCCCTGTTTTACATCTCCCACCCCGCAGCGGTGCAAACCGCAACGCGGAAGAAACCGCAGCACTAGGAAATACCAGTGTCTGCAGCCCACTGGGCTTGCTTCCAGGCAAAGCCCACATCCAAGCCCCGTGTGATGCAACACTAGAGCCCAGCACTGCTGCTGTAACGTAACTCTCCCGGTGTTTGCCTCCTTGGTGCCCTACACTTGTCTCCTCTGCGGACGCACATGAACAGCCCTCCCAACATGGGCTGCATGCAAATACCAGAAGAGCTGCCAGCACAGAAGTTTCCCACTTGTTTCTTGGCCGTGCAACTCTGTGTCCAAGATGTACTATCCAACTGGGAGTGTTTGGGATCTGGAGATTCCCAGCTGTACCTGAGCCACGCTTACAGGGGACAGGCACCCAGCAGCTCTGGGGCTAACCAAGCACGCAGGGGAGGAAGAGCTGCTCAGTAGGGTTCAACAGGGCTGCTTATACTTCCCAGACCCAGCTCTACAGAGCTGCTTAGCACTGCAGGCAAATGTGAGCTGCTGCAGCTAAGGAATAGAAAAAAGGCAAAATTCAGCTTGGTGGCATCAGGAACTGGTCCCCGGGAGGGCAAAGGACACGGCCAGGAGCATTCAGAGGTATGTAAAGAAAGATGGGTGGTAAACCACGGGGAGAGCTAACCAGCTGAGGCAGAGGCTCCAGGGCTAACTGTGGTCCATATACAGCTTCCAAGGGCTGGGGAGCCCTAACCGCAAAACACAGCACTGACCATCTGGAAGGATCCACAGCAGGCAAAGCAAGGGATGAGCACCTGCTAACACCAACTCTTCCCAGCTCTCTGCCACTGGGGACACTGGGAGGAGCACAGGGTACCAGATCTCACACCAGACCTTCACAGCCACAACAGCCAGGAGGTTGTAATGGGCAATGAGGACGCATCATTATTTTAAAAGCATTAATTGTGATGATTATGTGTGAAACCAGTTCCACAGGAGAGATGTGTCTTCTCTGAGGATTAACACAACGGGCCGGTTCTTGATTTGGTGGGAAATGATCAGCATAAAGCGTACAGAGGTTTCTGCCTGAACACAAATGATGTCTTCAGCATGGAAATAAAACCCTGAGCTTGTGTACATGCTGCTTACAGAGTCTGACAGGTAAACGGATCTTTGTAAAGGGACATAGATGATTACTCCAACTATTATGGCTATTTGTACTATTGTAGTACATTTTCTGGAATTCAATGAAAGAAAAAAAGCCGAAGGCTTTTTTTTTTTTTTAGTTCAAGCACTTCATTTTTCCCACCAATTTCTCAAGGTGAGGAAAAAAAAAAAGTGCAAGTTACAGTCGACGATAACTCTGTCTAAAATAACAGTCCCATTTTCATGTTCTGCAGAGATTTTGGAGAGATCAACCTCAGCCACATCAACCTACTGGTTACAATCACATGTAACCCCAATGGCTAAGATAAACTGCAATCTGATTATCCCACCGTGAGAAATCAAACTGATTTTCAAGATAATTAATCTGCTGACCATAGTAAACACAAGAATACTGGAAAAGGACATTCTTTCATCATAAGTGGTCTTTTTTTTCCTTTTTAATACTAAATATGGCTGATCTTTTTCAAGAGTCCACATGAAATTTTGCGTGGGTGGAGTAATTTGCATTTTCTACCCAAAAAAGAGAACACGCAGTATCAGCCAATTGCTTAATCAGAAACTGGTTTTGTCATTTCACCAGTTTCTGCTTGAAATGTCAGTTAAAAAGCTTGCACACAAAATCCAGAACAAGCTTAAATATACAGAGATCTGGAATGCAATCCTAACACAAGGGTTTGTACAGCGGCTCTCCTTGGGTCACCCAGACCTCTGCTTGCAGCTAAGGAATGGACAAACTCAACAATGATTTTTCACCTTCCACTCAGCGTTCTGAAATAGCGATTCTACTTTTTTTTTCAATTCATCTTTCAAGAAAAGTTATTTATAAGATGTTTTCACCATTATCTCAACATCCTATCTCTCAAAGCAGCTTTTCCCATTTAGCTTTGCTTTCAAAAAATAAATATGCTTTCAACATAAATCCCAATCCTTTCAGCATACAAAAAAGCAGATTTTTTTTTTAATCCTCATGAGAGTCAAAGGCTGTCAGTTAACCAGCAAGTGCTGCTGCAATAAACACAGATTTTTACTTTGTCAATGTTTGACCTTATAGTAGATGGGTGAACACTATCTCTTGTTTGAAATTGGGTCAATTTGTTGCATATG
Organism: Actenoides hombroni; assembly: GCA_024336885.1. Lineage (NCBI taxonomy): Eukaryota > Metazoa > Chordata > Aves > Coraciiformes > Alcedinidae > Actenoides > Actenoides hombroni. The sequence goes on from WUAM01000323.1 coordinate 1,583,162, forward strand.
TTTCTTACAGCAAGCACTTTATGCCAGTACTGAAGTGGGTAACTTTAAACCTCGGGCTCAGAGCCAATTCTGTATGCCTTTAAGTGCCTAAATTTAGACACTTGTCTTAGAAAATTGGGCCTCCTGCTGCAAGGCAGAGAGAACCCAAGTGCAAACAATCCCGATGTGCTGATTAAGCAAGGGAAGCAGAAGTGCAGCCTGCACTGAAGTCATGCAATGTATAAAAATGGGGGAGAGAGAGGTTCTCTTCAGCTCTGTGAGGAATCCATCGCCTCAGTGACGGCACAGCGGAACCCAGCGGAACGAGCCAGCCTCTCCTGCATTTTAGCCAGAGAAATGGACTGTCCTCCCTCAAATCCCAACTCCAGAGACAAATGGGCACACAAAAGTGATGCTGCTGATGCCACGGGTGGAAGGGAGATCCACAAAGTGCATCTGAGATACCTTCAGTTCGCTCTCCAGTTCTATTACACACCTACATATCTTTTCTGTACGTTACTCAGGAAGGTGGAAACCTGCTGGAGATTGGCAATGGGATGGCACCCTCTAAATCCTTCACAACATCAGTATCAGATACCAGTAAACACCTCACACAAAGGGTAAGCAAGGTTTCAGGTGAACAAGGAACATTTTCCTCTTCCCTCACCCATCTACCATTCCCCCACTGACTTGACTTCACTGGGGACCAAGCCTTCTGTGCAGGAAAGGGCAGAGCACAGGAAAACAACCACAGCACTGGAGCTCTCCTCTCTTCTGGTACCCCTTTGGGCTGTGGAAGTCCTCACCTTCTACACACCCACACCTGCCTCACTCCTCCCTGGGGCCTCACCAATCTCACCTCATCAAACACGCACAAAGCCTAAGCCTGAGACTGCTTTTGTTTTTTCAGAATGCAAAACAATCCTTTCCCCCATATTTGCAGAACAATGCATGAGGACACAAGTCTTGAACCAGTATTAAATATTAGACAAGAAAAATACATTTACTTTAGGGGGAAAAATAGTATCATCATTTCCTAAGTACACATAATGAGTTTTGATTATTAGAACTTGGCAATATCAGAGTATTAAGCTGTCATTTCTACTCAGCCTTTCAGGCAAGCTCTAATTTTAAACAGCAAGAAAACACTGAGTAAGTTAATACATAAAACACAGCATCCCATCACATGATAGACTGTGTCTACTACACTTGCTTTTACAAAGCATGGAGACCTACCCCCTAGGGAGGAAACATTTGAAATAAAACACATTTAAGAAGCCCAAATGACTTGAAGTCCATCGTATCTGAATTGCTTTGCAGCCACATGCAGAGTGCTGAATCTACATCCTCTCCTCCTCACCTGTCCTGCTCAGTACCACAGTTACAAACTAGCACAGAAACACAGAATTTGATTTATATCTGTGGTGACTTTCCCCTTCCCTCTGTGCTTAGAGTTTAATCTCAGCTTGTAGCTGCATTTTACCTCCTACACACAAACCACAGTGGCCAACTTTTAATAAAGAAAACCCCACAGAACAAACCAAACACAAAACGACAACAAAAAACCCCAATAAATTGTCCCAGGGAGTCAGTATGAAATAGGAAATTTCAACAAATGAAAAACCACCCCAAAGCATCTTTTCCTTATGTTAGATGCCTTGAAAAATAACAAAAGACAAAGACACAGGAGTTTACAGAGAATGCTCAGTAGAGGTTTTCACTCCCCTAATGAAACCTTCTAAAAGAAAACATACCAGTTAATGTCATTGTTAAACAGGGCTTGCCCCAGTGTCATAAACTGTCCCAGAAGTACAGGCCAGTGGAAGTGAAGATGTCAGCAGGGGTTGTATCCTGCTGCAGGGATCTTCCCCGTAGCACAGGCTGGATTCTGCACCGACCAAGCTTTGCTACTTATGAGAGAGAAAGACGTTTAGCGAGCAGAGTCTGCCTGACCTTAGGTAATCCCGCGGAGGAGCCTGGCACACGCTCGCTAGAAATAGTTTCCACTGACCTGATTTCACTAAGAGAGGAGGTGGAGTCAAAAGGCTCGTTGCCGACCAGACTCCAGACCAGCAAACATTTATTCCAGGTTTATGTCTGTAGCCCTGAAGCCACGAGGAGAAGTTCACATGGTCCTGCTCTTCGCCGACACGAACCGCGCTGCCGCGGAGCTCACCGAGCGACGGCTTCGCCGGCAGCGGGCTCTCGCTGCTGCTTTCGACAGCCAAAGGAAGAAGTGATGAAGCACACAGAGGAAAAATACTGCACTAAACATGCTCGTGCAGTGCAACTTCCAGTTTGCTTCGTGTGGTTTCTTCGGTGAGAGCTCCCAAAGACCACTCCTAATGCCTTCACGATAGAAGCATTTCTCTTGAAAGAGTGTTTACTGCTGGCACGCTCTGTGTGGAGCTCTCTAGCAGCAACTGCCTGCTTCAATTCTGGCTAATTCCCACACTGCAGCTCTTGCAGGGCTTTTGTGTAACCAAGTGGAACACACACCGCAGCAACGTACTCTGCTTCATGCATCTAAAAGACAAGGAACTAAACCCAGCCAACTGACCTGGCAGGATGAGTAAGTATTTCTGCACCGTGCTTTAACGTGGTCACAAAGAACATCTACGTTTCCATCAGCAAATGTATTTCCTTTGTAAAAACAGGCTGTTGGAGCTTTGTTCCTTTCTTATGTGGTTGATACTAAGCCTCTGAGAGGGGAAAAAGCATCAGTGAAGCACTAACCACCCGACAAAAAATCACTGCCTGAAGTGACACTTGTTCCTGAAGTATCTGCTTATATGGCTTTTCGAGAGGGCTCTTCCAACCACCACCTCTCTCTAAGCAGCTTGCTGAGAATGTTGCCGCTGTCCTGCACTTGGGAGAGAGCAAGCACATAAAGATGCCCTTTCCTTCTGGAGTGATGTCCACCAAAACATTCGTGTAAGCTGTACAGATTGGACATCTGTAGGGAGGAAAACTGCTCGAATCTCCCGGAGAATTCAGCTCTGGTCTCTCTAAGACCAACAGAGGACTGAAAGCAATGACAGTGTGTGTGGTGATTTTCACAAACCGAGTTTCTGTTCGATAAGCAACAGCACCAAGAAACTCACAGATGCACAATGAATCCATGACATTTACCAAGTAAGATGTAACATTAGGAAATTTTGCTCAGACGATACAAGAATTCAAAGAGGAAACCAAAAAAGCTCTGTGGTCTTAATCAAGTAAAAGATTAAACACAAACACAACTTCATATGGATGAGAAGGTCCTCTGAATTCCATCCAGATGATCAAATGCATACGGCATTTGTTCATGTAGCTTGCTGGATTGAAACCCTACCTATTACTAGTTTCCAAAAACCCCAATCAAGATCCTTGGATTTATTTTAAACTGATTTCTCCCCAAAGCCATAATACTACTATCCGCAGCCTGAGTCCATCATACTAAGGAAAAAAACCCCAAACTGTATGTTAGTATTACCATTTCTACAAAGTTGTATAGAAACCAGGCAACTTACCAGCATAATCCTCTTAGCATAAAGAAGAAGAAATAAAAGAGAGAAAAAGAGAGAGACAGAGTTAGGATTTAGTTTTCCTACATACAATGTATAAATGCCATGGAAAAGCAAGCAAAATAAAACACGCACGTTTCTCTCAAAGACTGATCTGAGCTACGGGAGAGGCACGGTGTTTAGTTATTTTACAATTAGTGTTCAAAAATGAATAGTTTTCTTTGAGAAATTAGCCAAAAGAAAATCCCTGAAGTATGCCACCACATTTTTGTGAAAGAACATAAATGAAAGAACTTGGATAAAACACATTTATCTTTTAAAAGGTAAAGTGTATCAAACTGGAACTGGTTCTAATTAAAACCTGGCACCTAGTTTAAAAAAAACCAAAATGTTTTCACTGAAGTACTAAGCATTTTCAAAAATGAAAAACTCTTGCTGCAAGCAGCTTGAGTACAGTTTTGATTGTGGGAGTCAGTGAACCAACCTGCCCTTTGCATGAGTTAGAAGAATTAACCAGTCACCAGTAAGGAGAAAGTTCCCTTCCTTCTTAACTTTGCAGTGATGAGTCACAGTCTGACCTTTCATCTTCCAGTTTACTTAAGACGTGACTCAAAAGTTACCTTGTTCTTTCCATATCCACCTGCATTTTACAAGATGCAATCTCAAAACTGGGGGACTCCAAACACATTGCACACTGGACTGTAACTAAGAAGGAGGAGAAAAAACCCAAATGTATTTGCAAGCTCACATCGAAAGGGTTACGCACGCAAGCTGTAAGTGCACACAGCAGGGTGAAAGAGCAAAGGAGGTAGGCCAGCTTCCAGCACCCACACTGGGAAACACCCATTTATCATCTGGCTTGTCATTTTAGGCAACTGACGTTGGAAAGCTGATGGCACTAGAACTGGTGATGTGCCTATGTGCTGTGATTAAAACTTCCTCTTTGCAATCAGGTATCAGCAGGTGACAGGCTTTTCATTCCCTCTGAAAGATGCCCTCACATCCAGTGTTGTGTCCTCTCAATGTATATCCCCAGCCACATTTGCCCAAAAGGGTGGAGAGAGATGGGCATCATGCCACGGATTGTCTTGCTCTTTTCTCAAGCCCTGAGGGAGAACTCTAAAGCCATCCTTCCAGCCAGGAGCCTGTCTGAATACCCTCCTATGCAACAGATGTGGAACCATCAAACATGGGAGGACAAGCAAGAGGAGGTTCAGTTGCTGTTCCTACATGGTAAAAGTGTGGTTGGGGAGTATATTTTGTCTCACTAGGTCATCACATCTTTAGGTATGTGCATAAAGCCTCAGCAGGCACACACACATTATTTACAGGTTTTAAGACAGATTTATGAGGTTTCAGCCCTTTGGATTGCAAGCTTTTATTAATACCACTAAAATATTTTTAGTTATTCTTAGTTTTTAAAATACACCATGAGGACGCAGTTCACATCCATCCTACATTTTCCAGTTGTTCACTACTTGGCAGTTTTATGTTCGACTGAATCTTAGGAATTGGTTCACTTCCTGAAGCATCAGGACAAAAGTCAAATAACAAAGTTCAGATATTGTTCTTTCAATACCATTATTATCCTCAAGCTCACCATTAGATAAGAGAAGCTCCTTTTTCAGCAAGAGAGCAGAAAATGCTACGTAGTCTATAACAGAAACAACCACCATTGCTCTTCTACCCCCAGTCTCAGCTAGAAAAACCCTCAGAAGTTTCACAAAAACTTTCCCCCTGCCCCCTGAAATTTAATTAACTGCTTAAACCTACCAGCTCACACAGAGACACATGCACAAAGACAGCAAAAACTTTCAGTCTCCTACTCTATGCCTATAAGAAGACAGGGGCTTGGAAGAGGCATCTCCAACTTACTGTACCAGTTTACAGAAATTTTTCATCGTATGTTACTCATTACTCTGTACTCAGACTTTAATTAAAGGAGCAGAATACAGATTAGCAGACTGTATTTAAATCATGCAAAAGCATACCCTCCTCTCAGGAATGCTATCTATAGGGTTAGCTGGCTGTATTTTTGCAATTCATCTTCTGCCACTCCAGCGAAGTTGGACAGTACACATGACAACCACTGCTCCACAGAAATGCATGGCATATAAAAAGTTGTGCTATTGACACAGCAGCCACAACCTGTCCCCATCAGACAACCTGTAAGACCAGCACGAGCAGCAAAACCTGATCTTGCGTCTCTCTGCCTGGGTTACCCACCCACCTCCCAGTTCTCCCAGCCACTCACCTCCTGACCAAGTCCTCCCCTCCCACCCGCTGGAGTGCCTGGGGTAGGAAACACCTTCCCAGTTGGGGCATCAAGATAAATGAGAACGGGAGAATGGATGACCTGGAGCCTGTGGTTGTGCCTCGGAAGGTGGAAGGAGAGCAGCCCAGCCCACCTCTCAGGACAGACCACCAGGGACCAGAGCACCAGCCGCGTGCTGCCCAGGGCACTCTCCAGCTCCAGTGAGCAACGGTGCAGAATTATCCTCCCAGGCTGCTCTAGGTGGCAATCTAGCTAACCAAGCTCTACCCTGCTAACTAGACAGTGCCTAGCAAGAATACAGCAGAAACAGTGCACGAATGCAAAAATCACACAGTGTTTATTCCTTCCTTAAAAAAAACCCCAAACAACAAACAAAACAAACGACCAAAACTTAGAAAAAGCTTAAGGGAAACAAAATTGCAAGTGCTCCACAGATAACATAAAAAAAAAAATTCTTAAACTGTACTGAATTCAACTAATAGCAATCGACAGAGGGCCCAGCTTGCAGACTCACTCACCCGGAAAAATCTGTAGTGAGAATACCATAATGAAATATGTATATTCGGCTTACGTGGCACAACGTGAGGTATCCCATAGCTACGACAAAGGAGTACCTAAAAACATAACACACAGAACACAGAGTTACCAACACAAGTACCAGCAAGGACCAGAATCACTCAGATTGGGTTTGGGCTTGTTGAGTTTGATTTTTTGCAAGTTAGGTCGTTAACAAGTCTGAAGTTGTGGTACAAGATCTGGCAGAACTTTTGAGAGGACTGATGGTTTTGTGTACCCAGGTGAGAGGTGTCTCCTCACACTGGGGGTGGGAGAAAGGAAAGAAACAGGATCACTTCCAGTTGTGTGTTTCAGAGCTCCCATTCTCACACATTATTCTGAAATTTCCAACTCCAGAATTTGCAGCCAGGTAATACTGTATGTGTGTCACTGAAGTTACATCCACTGCCCTTTTTATCTCTAAATGTACAACTCAGAGACACCAGAAACTAAAATATTTCAAGTTTAAGATATTTTCTCTCTTCTGATTTTGTATCAAGGCAGATAATGACACATGGCCTAATCTTTGCAGCTCTACATGCCCAGAGATGCCTCCTTCCAGAAGAAGCATTCCTTAAGTGGAGCTTGACAAATTCACTCTGTTCTTAAAGATGACCACAAAACTGTTGGGCAGGACAGCAGCATCACTCTTTCTACCTTCAGAGTCACATCGTCCGAGGACTGGAGGTGATGCAGATGCAGCCTTGCCCACAAACTTCTCCCCATATGTAGCTGAGAGCAAGAAAGGGGATACTGGGGAGGTAAGAAGCAGACGGGTATTTGGAAACAAGACTCACAAATGAAGCAAACAAGAGAAAAGTGCAACAGTGAGCTGAGACACCAGAAAGAAAGGCTTGCATCCCATGGACAGGATGGGATGGGGTCTACTGGTGTCCCCTGCATCAGGAGGATAGCCATGTGAAGGAGAGGATGGAAAAACCTACAGAGGAATGAGACTGCACATCCTGTACACCCAGCAGAGCTGAGCCATGGGAGGTCTGGCAGGCTGGGAGCACACACTGCCAAAGGGATCCCCCCAGACCCATGGTGGGGATCTAAAGGTGAAATCAAACAGGAGGAACAGTCACCAGACAACTGAAAATGAGCCAGGCCTTTGTCAAATCATGGCTGGCTTGAAAAGAAATGAGTTAGTCCTCCCCAAGGACTAATAACATGCAGTGTGACTGACAGTGATGGATCACGAGGCAACCTGCAGGTCCCGCAGCAGAGCAAACAGCTGGATGAAAGGCAGACTGAGGGCACACGACAGCTTCTTCAGGAGATTCAGGGAAGAATTTGTCTTATTTTATCTGGCTCAGGCATCCAGCCCAGCCTCAGCAAGGTCCTTAGGACAGAGAACAGCAAGCATCCCTCCAAAGGCAAGGCACCCAGCTCAGACATGTAATGGTGACAGATGGGATGAAGCATCTAAACTAAGCCTCCATGCTGAAGTGTAAAGCACCTAGACTGAAAGAGGGGATACACTGAATTGCTGCTGCAGCTGGGAACATTTCTGATGCTGGATTGGTTTGTCCATATATAGCCCTTGATGGCTGGCAGCCTCACCAGAGAGCAAAGCAGCAGGAAATAACCAGGGAAAGAAGCATGCAGGTTAAAGTATGTAGTTTCTTTACTTCATCTGTTCACTTCCACTTGCATTTCAGGGGGGGAAAAGCCAAGTCTTGGAGGCCAACTATGAAGGATCTCATGCTATTACAGGCCCTCTATATGAACAGGTCCAGCCCTTAAACTGGCATTTTTCAAGGTTATTCTCAAGCAGCTTGAATATGCTGTTATTTTGCCAAAAGTAATAATGTGGATGTGGTCTGAGTCCCACCGCTGTCACTAGTGGGTACAGTAGAATAGTCCCAAGCCAGTCCTCCCAGCTGAAAGGTTTGTCAGCGTGCTGGATTGCTATTTCACGTCGACTCAAATCAACACCTGACTATTTCAGAGCAGGGGGTGACATTACACAAACCAGTTCAATCTGTGTTGCAGTATACAGCTATTTTTCCTGGTGTGACTAATTGGCTAAACAGTAAGAGTGAGGGGGTTTCCTGCTGAAACTGTGCCTGTTTCCCTACCACCACCTCAACTTGTCTGTGAAGAGCTAAGTGTTGGATGATTCCTTCTGTAGACTTGCTTCCTCTGATCTACAATCAATAAATCCTGCATTTCTCTAAGCGATGGGCAGGAGACAAGTAATAGATGTTTTTAGCTCCTTTTCCTTCTGGTGTCTGGATGGTACTTCTTTCATAAATATTGTCCAATTATTTTTTTTAAAAAAGATGTCAAATACCTCTGGACTTCCAGGCTTTGCACTCTGTGAAGGGGTGGAAAAAACCTCCTTGATTAATATCTGTTTCGATGGTGCAAAATGCTAAATGACTGGTATAGACAGGCCTGCTGTTTATAGTTCATGTTTCTAAACAACCCCAGAGAAATCCTAAGTGATGGTTTCCATTTGGATATTAGAAAGGGGTCGCCTTAAGAAGTGAAAAAGAAGAAGAGGAGATTATTTTCTGAGTATCAGATCTCAGACAGCCCTGGCCCCGGAGCCAAGCAATGAAAGGGTTTCCATTCCCCTGTCCAGACCAATGTGGTTGTGAGCGTTCAGCAGCAGCTACAGAGACAGCCACACAGCACAGAGACAGAAATCACCCGTAACACACCCAAACCAAACCACCCCACACCACAGGATTGACCACAGGCTGTTAGAGAGACCAACACAAGAGTAAAGAAGCGGGAAGAACTGCCAGCTCGTCCTTCCAGAGGGTTTACAAATAAAAATGCCTGTTTGTGGCAACTGATGGGAAGCAAATGACTCCAGTTAGACAATATTGAAGAAAATAGCAGAAACAATGAGTCAGTGCAAAAATCACACACTCCCACGTGCTGAGCAGAGAGTATGGTACCCACACGAGACTGAGTGAGCTCAGTGACTGAGCAGAGAAGTTCTTCTACAAGAACTTCCTCTTAGTGAAAGAAGCAGATAGAACTAGCATGTCATTTTCATTTTCATGTGAAAGAGCTTTTTTTCTTTCGGCCAGGAAGGCACTAATTTGATAAAGCACTTTGGGAGTCTTAGGTGTCTTCCTTCCTCTCAGGTGTTTGTACAGGGAAAATAAAGATCCCACGAGAGGAGACCTTCTCATGACGATGCCATAAACTTCTGCTCCAAGGCAATGACGTTGCTGGTCCTTTCTATTTTCTAAGCTCAAAGCCCAGTACCAAATGCAAGACTGAATTTTGTAGATTGCTAAATTAAGCTGCCACAGTGACCTTATTTTAACTACCTAACTCAAGTGGAAAATCCCTAAAGGCCAAACAGTAAGGGGGAAAACACATTGAAAGGGATTATCAAAAGCGATCCTCAAGGACACAAGACTAAGGAGAATATGACTTCATTATGTTTAAGAAACCAGAGGTTTGGGAATAAATTATTAAGCCTGCAAAAGCCAATTTTTGAGGACAGCAATTTCACAGGGCAATGCAATATAGCAATGCAAAACCCACAAATTGAGATTACAGCTGCTTCTGTAACTGAATGAACAAAGCTCCTGCAAGTAACTGGCAAAGAAAAGTGGGAAAGAAAAGCAGTAAAGAGAAGGTGGTCCTAAAAACCCCCTCGTGCTTCTCCACGAAAGGAGAGCTGTGGTCAGAGGGGCAGCTCCAGACCTGCAGCCACATCAGCTCACCTGTGGATGTTGGGAATACTCGCCATATTCATAATGCCATAGTTCATCATCACCAGGACAAAAAGATGAATGGAATACCTTGAAGACAATAAAGTGAATATTTAGATCATTTCTCCATGACCTGGAAGGGCTGGCAGTTCAGAGTGAGGGAATATTTCCCCGTGCAGATGACATAACTGAGATGTCATATCAGGGTATCAGTGACCGTGGATTATCACAACTACATCTTTATAACCTGAATATCCAACAGAGATTAATACTCTGTGACATGATATTGTCTGCTTCACTGAGAGAAAGAGCAACCTGGCTTGAAATGCACATTCCAACTGGAGGCAACCTTTCCAGAAGAGATTACCTTTACAGCAGACTGGTGTGGCTTTAACTTCCAGAACAAACATCACAGATTAAACACTTCACTTACAAATACTTTCGGGGCTCATTTTACTTTGAGGGTTTGGGATGGTTACACTGGTGAGGATTGATGGGGTTTTTTAGGATAACTTAGAAAGTGCCTTAAGATTTTAAAAATGCAATGTTTAAAAATATTTTTACCCAAGCCTTGTCTAAATACTCACCACCCAAAGCAGAAGACAGCAAAGTATATCCCAAAGAGGGTGGCAAACGCGTGGCGAACAGCAGAGCTGGCATGACTGGGACCCAAGTAAATACGAAACCAAAACGCAGCCAAAAGTGCAAACAGTTGACAGGCTACAAAATTGATCTGTAAAAGACAAACAAAACAAAAAATGGTTGTGATTCTTGGGAGGAGGGGCGGAAGGAGTCTCTCCATTCTCAGAACAGTAAAGAGCAGAGCTGTGAAAAGATGGGGAGGGGGAATGAGAGCACTGAATCTTGTTTCTTAGCATTCTCACATGTGAGCTGCTCAGCCAGCCCCAGCAGGGATGAAAGGAGCTTGTAGCCACCCAGAATCTCAGAGGAGGGGAAGAGCAGGCTCCAGCCACCCCAGGTATGGGCAGGCTCTGGGCAGCTCTCACCTTCCCCAGGGCAGGCTCTGCTCTGCTGCCAGCCCAGCCCTGGTAGAGGGGCCATCACCCCTCTCTCTGTGTCTCGGTGGGAGGCAGAGGCCAGGCAGCAGACTGGGACACTGAAGCATTGTCCCAGTGCCCGACTTTCTCCACAAGCCCCAAAACAAGGGCAAAACCCAACGATCCCCATGTGATGCTGCTTCACCAGCAGTAACTGTACAGCCTGCTCAGCCTTCGCAGCAGCCTCCCAGCAGCCTTTCAACCTACCAGTTTTTTGCAGTTCAGGAGTGCAAAGAAAAGCACTTTGCTCTACTGCAAACCGCTCAAGGAAACTGCTCCTCAATTGTTCCTTGGCTACCATGTGTCTCTACAGAGCACGGGAGGCAGTCTGGTCACACGGGGACCTGATGGCAGTGGGAGCACAAGACAGATATATGTGGAGAGCCACTTCTATCAGACACAAGAGCAAGCAAAAGCTTCAGTGTCCTCAGAGCAAAACTGACATCAAGCTGCCTTCTTCAAGTCACCTTCTCCTTGACAGCCTCAGCAACAATCCCACAAGTCAGAAGAACAACAGAACTCAGGAGCCACCTCAAATGGAGCAGTACAGCATTAGGATAAGACATCTCTAAGTCCAGCCTGGACTCCAGACAGCTAGAGTTAAACTCATTTATTCACCTGCAATCCATTTTCAAATAAAAATAAATAAATAAATAAATAAATAAATAAAATTTAAAATCACCCTGAGCTCTCCAGCAGCAAGTCATCCTAGACAGAGCAAAACTAAATAGACTGTAAGATTTAAGCAGTCACTTGGATCAGAGGATTATCCAAAGCTATCAGCCCAGGACAGGATGATGTATCTCACTCAGAAATGCTCTGACATGCTGGCTGTCCAGAGGTGCTTGGCTTCAGCCAGGCTTCTTGTCAAAATCATTTACAATGCATTTAATAAGACACAACAGCCCCAAATTGCTTTTCTTCTGGTGGACTATATCCAACATGGTGCTGTTCAAAGAAATGCTTTTATTAAAGGTTTGTTTGCTCCATCACTGCAGTTCCTTTATCTCAGTGAGGCAGGCAGCCACGCAGCAGAAAAATGCAGTAATTGAAATAACTTCGATATGATGAACTTGAGCTGTTTGGAGCAGAGAAAACACGTTTCTTTCTCCTTTGTGTCAGTAACCAGCATTTGTAACAGACAATATCAGAGAGCTATCCCCAAAAGCAAGTCATTAGCAATGTCTGATGACAATACTTTATGCTTTATTTAAGGCAGTTCTTATTTTCTGTGTAAGAGAACAAAATTGCACTACTCTCACAAACCCCAGGTGCTGTAGTACAAATCCCAAACTCTCACCTGGTTTGTTACCACAGAGTTACACACAGAACACCAACTCCCCCCTCCCCTCCTTCCACAGCAGAGGTCCTGCAGAAGTAGCTGGAGAGAGGACAAGCCCTGCAGGGCTGCTCTGATCCCAGCCTTTCTAAGCAGGGTCCCAGGACTGATGGATAGCAGTTCATCAGTGACAATCCAGTGAACCTCAATCCCACCTCAGCCTGCGTACCATTTATGGTCATACTGGTACACCCAGTGCAGCTCAACTGTGTGGCTCTAATTCAGTATAAAAGAAAGCTACAAGAAAGCTGGGGAGGGACTTGTTAGGCTGTGGGGCAGTGATAGGACTGGAGGGAATGGATTAAAACTAGAG
>WUAM01000323.1:1597471-1616755 GCA_024336885.1 Actenoides hombroni
CCCCCCTGCCAGAGCAGGGTCACCCAGGGCAGCCCACACAGGAACAGAGCCAGGTGGGTCTTGAAAGTCTCCAGAGACTTTCCAGAGTCCAGAGGAGACTCCACAGCCTCTCTGGGCAGCCTGTTCCAGGCTCTGTCACTCTCACAGGGAAGAAGTTTTTCCTCATGCTGAGGGGGACTTGCCTGTGTTTCACTTTGCTACCATCACCTCTCATCCTATCCCAGGGCACCACTGACAAGAGCCTGGCCCCTTCTGCTTGACCCACACCCTGCAGATATTTATAAGATGTGGCACTTAGGGACATGGTTTAGTGGTGACCTGGCAGTGCTGGGTTGACAGCTGGACGTGATGATCTTGAGGGTCTCCTCCAACCAGATTCTATGATTCAAGACAGTTTCTTCTCTGCATGGCTTTGGTAGGTGCTGGGGTAAGTCCTCGTACCAGCACAAAGGCGAGAGTCCACGCCAGCCGTGTGCTCCAATCAGCTCTCAATTGGTAAGGGTTGTCCTGGTTTGAGAGAGAACGGACCCTAAACCATGACAAGGGTGGTTTCTGCAGAGCAGCCAAACATCACAGCTCCAATATACTCAGCAAGCACTAATCTCAGAGCACCAGTTTTCATTTACCCTCGTTGTATCGAATTAAACTAGAAAGTGCTTCAGGGAGGAATGGCTACAACACACCATCAACAGTCACAGACACGACTGAAAGCATCTACAGATCAACCTTCCTTTTCAAGATCTGTAAACGACAGCAACGGTCTCAAAGAGACTCAAGCACACCTCTGGATTCCTAAGTGCTGCTTGAACATTACCTGACCTACCACAACAGCACGAAGGAAGAGAGAAGGCTGCACCCAATGCATCGCTTTAGAGGTTGACTCGGAGATAAAACCCACGCAGTCTGAAATGCAGGAAGAGTTTTGCTCATGGGCTGAGGACACTGATGCCTTTGCCCTCCTTTCTGAACTGCAACCACCACAGCTCTTCAGCAGCAGCTTGCCAGCTTCCTTTCCCCCACAGCCTTGTTTTTTCTGACAGACAGCACTGCCTCTAAGCATAACATGCTGCATTTGTTTTAATTTGTTTATAATTAAGTCTTTCGGGGTTGGTTTTTGTGTGTGTATTTACAGTAACACAAACAATGTGGTTGGATTAAAAGGATTCATCAGCAGAAGGGTTGGGAGAGGGAAAGCAAGGAACAAGAAAGCCAGGCAAGAACAACAATTCCTGATGAAACCTTCCTGACATCCATCAGGTATTTGGTACCTATTGGACAAAACCAGTGGGGAACAGCAGTGGAGAATACTTCCTGCATCTGCCCACCTAAAGCCTGCACTTGGAGTGGGAATGCACCAACATCACTTCTGATCTCTGCGGGGTCCAGGCTGACGATCAAACTTAGCTGGGCAGAGCTCACTGCACGTTCTGGCCCATAGCTTACAGCAAGCCTGACTTTCAGAGGTGCTAAGTGATTTCAGAACACTTCTGCAGATCGATCCCTTCTGAGTTTCCCTGAGCCAAAGCTGAAAGCGTGAATGAAGCAGGTCACATCGTAACTATGACCTGTCACAAAGAGAGGGAGGGAGGTTGGTTGTTCCTTGGTTTGGGGAATGTAAGACAACTGTCAAGGCACCAGGAAAGCTGAGAAGCTCCTTTCCAAGTGCTAGGAAATTTTTTTTCTGCCTGGCTGGCTGAACTGTATTTAAAACTGAGCACTAACTCTGGTACCAGAGCAGTTCTGGTCTGTTCTCTGCAGTCACAGAGAGGTGTGATAGCTTTTCATGTGCCTATCACCTCTATTTAATTATTTAAATGTAACACTTCAAACACACGCAGCATTCACATGCATACACACAAAGACTGCCATACGACAGTGACTTCACTACATTCCACTTAAGATGAATTTCATTCTTCACTCTACATGTTTAAGGCACCTAAGTAAGCAGATCCCTAAGATTTTAAGAAATGTTGCCCTGCATCACAAGTGAAGTAACAGTCACAGTTTCCTCCCCTTCCCTTCCCAAAGGGGAAAGGTTTCATATTAATCCTTTTTGGTTATTTCCACTGTTGCTAAAAACACTTTGTAAACAGTAAATTGCAGGCTTCTGAACACTAATGAATGGTGCCCACACAAAAATAACATGGGAGTAGAAAAGACATTCTAAGAGAATTAACTCTTCTCATTCTGACCATTCATTGTAAGTCATTTAACCCAGGTTTTTTTTAGCTAGTCACATCTATTTAGTGCTTCCACCAAAATTTTTTCACATCTGGTTTCAACTTTGCCAGCAGAGAAGAAACACCTTTGCTTTTCACAGTCATTTTCTTCCATGCTCTAGCGAGAAGATGTAATGAAATGAGGAATCAGAGCGCACGATACCTTGCCAAAACAACACACTATCTTCCTTTCCTTTTCCATGATTAAAGCCTGGAAGGCAGAGAGGCAGTCTCATCACAGTGTCCTGCACTAACATCTGGAAGACTCGTACCTGAGTCACAGCCAGCTGAAGACAGCCTTGCAATGCAAAAACAAGATACCTGCACTTTCAGAGAGAGAGAAAATTTGGAACAGCTCCAGCCCAAACGTCTTGATAGTTGTTGTTATTATTAAAGAATTCCTTAACCTGACAATATCTAATAGTCTCAACTTTAAAAGGCCAGAGGGATGCAGAGCATGTAACCACCAGGTATGAACAAGAAAAAACAACAGACTGTAGTTCTTTCCTTCACCTATTCAAATTCTGGTGTAACAATAACTCAACTGCAAATCTGAGTTTTATACGAAGCTGGCAGTCAGGTCAAACCAACCAACCCAGCAGCTCTGGTATTGACACAAGACTAACCAAGCATAATGGTTTCAAGATCCCCATATACTGTTTTGCTAAAGCAAAGCCCTCAAAGCACACAAAAGGTTAGTTCCATCTCCCTCAAGCCTTTGCACCTTCTCCCATTTTCAGTAGTGTGAAAGCAACTTGGCAACTGTTGGGCTGGTAGTGCAGGAAGGGGAAGCACTAATCCCGAGGCATCTGGAGTCACCTTTCCAGTCATCTCCATCAACAGGCAGTTGGGGAAGTCTTCTCTTCAACTTCCTAACCATTCGCAGAGGAAAAACACAAACCTTTTTGGTCTGTCTTTTATTGGGTCCATTAACCATCTCCAGGTGGGAACTTTTAAGGGCAACAGCCAGTTGGCAAGTCACAAAATACAAGTTCCAAATATCTGGCATTTCATACGTGTCTCTCAAAATCTCAGCATTTGGAGGACACGAGGCCATTGCCAGTAACAGAGTGGGAATAATTATCACCTTTTGCCTGTGACTGAACCCCCCTTCCAAAGTATCCTACACACAGAAAATGGAAAGTGTTTTCCCTAGCTAGAACTAGTTCTTGAGATGGGAAATTCAAAATACAAGAGGAAGGAAAACCTGGCTTTATAGCCTTCCACCAATCATCACAAATAACTTTGCTCACCACTTAGCTACTAATCACCCACTTCAGGAAGTTTCTATTCCCCTCATCCCACAAGCCTTGCATCTGTAAATCTCCCTATTTAAGGAAGTGGTGATAGACATTTGAGAGTTATTAGATCACATTCTAGAAAGAGATAAGAACTAAGATTAAGCATGCAGTCTGTTATTTTAGTGCTCTTCACATTTCCTTACAGTTAAGTATCACGAAGAAAAATCCTGCATTCTGTTGTGACCACAAAAATACTTTGCTTCTCCTTCACTACTTTTTTTTCCCCTCCCTTGTACTAGCAGGAAAACTGATCTCACTTTCCAAAAATCTAGGAGGATATAACAAATGGACCATGCAATTTTCTCTGCTCTTTCAATGGCAATTAAGTCTCTTACCCAAACCAGCCAGTCCTCTGTAAGCAAAATACCAATGAATGCTAGAATTCATTAGCTACAAAAATCACTATGAGAAATCACAGTGCTAACTTGTCACTTGTTGGATGGCAAGGTGCTGATGGGTGCCCCCCAACACGCAGCCTCTGGACAAAAAGCAGGCACGTTGCACTTTCAGACGTGTTCACAGACAGAGGTACAAGTGTGTTACAGCACAGCCAGACTGCCAGAATATTCCCAGCTAGCATCCAGGTCCGTGCCCAGTTCAGCGTGCAGGAGATGATGCAGAATGTCCTCAGATCACAGAGAGAGCAGAAAATGCCTCTACTTTTACTCCAGGCCTTGTGCTTAGCAGGCAAAGGAGAGAATAAGGCTTTAAATCTGCATTTCATCTGCTGGACAAAAGAAAGTGTCTGAGCAGGGGCCTCTCATGGTGGCTTAGTATAAAGATGAAGTGGTAGCCCATGATCAAGATGCTCCCTATTTGCTGCTACCTACTAATGAGCTACTGAGCATTCGTTTAGGAGGCTGCCTCAAGGGTTTTATCTGGTAAATTAGATTTTCTCTTCTATTCCCCAGCTTACCACAGATTCACCAAACATCTGTTTTGAGTATTTGGAAAAGCATAAGGAACAAACCATGTTAACAGAAACTACTGACAGCAACTCCTTCTCCAGTCAAACCACTGTCTGTGGAGTCCAGGGTAGTATTTTGGAAAGGGGATGCCATAATAAACCATTCCACTTTGCCAGAGATTGGCCCCATCTTCCAGGGTGTTGTCTTTCTTGCAAAGAATAAAGCTGGAACTACAGAAGTGCCATAACTTGTTTTCTCTGTTTAAAAGATTATTTTGCACGTATAACCAAAGGCACCTGGCAAATAACGTGTTTGAGTTCACTGTGCTGAAGACATTTCTGCTTTGGTGTCGAAAACCAGACCTGCTGCTACGATAGCATTTCACAATATCCACATTGTGATATTTAAAATGGGTGTGTTCAGCATGAGAGATGGAATATCCTTTAATCAGATCATCTCAAAGATATCTGATACTTTCTGTAATTTTTCAAAATATTTTTGTCTTCCAGACTATTTTTATGAACCATAAGGACAAATACTCTCTGCAGAGATCACTTAACTCTATGCAGGGACGTGACAAACACCCCCAAAAAGAGGGTGAGTTTTCCACTGCTAGAATTTTCACTTGGGATTCCACAAAGGAAAAGTTATTCCCTTAACATCATCTGTGCAGCTCCCCTGATTACCCACAGTGGTATTGCTTTGCACAGAGCTCAGTACACCGAGTGCCAGCACAAACAGGCATCTGGGAAGAGATCAGACTTGACTGTCACTTGCAAGATGCTGTATTTTCTGCCTGCAGCCAGGCACTGTGAGTTGCAAACACCACGGATCAAAGAAGAGACAAATTCATCTACACTGGGGAACTACTGACATGACTACTGAGAAGTCACAACTCCACTGTACTGAAACAACTCCCTCCGCTGACTCGGTGTTGTAGGAATCCTGAGGAAGATTTTGAGGGGTCGGAAGTAAAGGTTTTAAAATAGAATTTCTCTCATGGGAGAAAGAGAAGCGTATATGCACAACTCATTTAAGATCACTGTCCTCTTCAGAAGCAGCACTGGGTTCTCACAGCCCTGGCTTTTTTGCTGCTGTTGCATGCAGGATACGAAGTTGGTAAAGCAGAATATGCCAAATTGACAGTATTTTGGCCTGTCGTGCTGTTTTCCTGGGTAAATTCTGCTGTTTCCCTGCTCACAGGGTCAAATAGCCTTCCACAATTTAAACTACAAACGTGAAACAGATGTTCTTTCTGGATTACCTCTACGAAGCCACTAGCAGAATAATCACTAGCAGGACACACATATAGAGCCACAGAACAGATGAAACCCTTAGTCATCAGAAACGTTAAAAGACAAACAATTTAAGTCAAAAGTAAGCTTAAGAAGTCAAATCTACATCACAATGCTAAGTCACACAGCCATACATTCACCTTTGATGGCTGATAAATTGCAAGTGCGGACCCGATCCAAATCCAGCTTTAGCTTGCTGTCAGCAGCTCTTCCCCCAAGCTGGAATGACTCTGGATGTTGAACAGATGTTTCAGCAGTCAGCATTTACGCGCAGCGATGTTCTGCCACTACCTGTAACTCAGTAATTACTGCTCTCTCCGCGTGCAGTGCCAAAACACGGCGTGATGGCATTCCCTTGTACCCAAAATAATTCCTACCTGTAACAGAGGCAGCAGGAAAATCAAACAAGCTGTTGCCTTTAGCCATTCGGGTGGGTTTTCTCAAACCAGAATGCCTTTAGTTTGTTAAAGAGCTGCCTCGTTTCTTCAGACTACTCAGCAGTGAGGTAGCACACTAATTATAGTACCTTCACCCAAAAAGAGTACTTTTAAAAGAATAATTTGACATATCTGTGTGCAGGTATAATATCTCGTGGTATAACATGGCAGACATCTCTAAAAGCAGAACTACAGCCAGCAGGTTTGAGTATAGAGAATATTTAAAAGGAAAAGAGGAGTGAAATGTCATTATCCAAATGGGAATTTTGACAGGAAGAAGAGCACAAAAAGCCAACAACACCAGGACTGCCAGCTTTGATTTGCCAAAGGCTTCCATGCAAAGTAGGAAGTCACTGGGATCTTGTACTTACAGTAGGAAAGATGGCATCTTGTACCACCTACCCTCCTTGTCAATGTACAGATTCATACTGTTGCAGAGGGAACAGGCTGACCTTATCATCACACTACTCCATCTCTCCAGCTCTTCTCAAAGGGTCTACTCAGAAGACCAGACTTAAGCTTACATGAAGTTAGGAGATAGATACTGAAGTGAAAACGAATGGAAACAAGGAAAACAACAGCTCCATGAGAGTAAACCACAACAAAGCAGAGACTTGGGTGCCTGCAAAGCCTTCTCTGGAAGTCCCTAGAACTGCAAGAAGAACTCTGCCCACCCCATGATGGAACACCACAGCAATGCTTCCCCCCTCTCTTTGCCACCTCTGGGGCTGAGGCAACTAACTGGAGCTTACAGCCTTTGTTTTCATAATCATTAGGTCAGCAAAAAAAAAAAAAGATGCAGGACCAGGACAGGTTTCACTGGGTATGCTCCAGAGATTTCAGTCTGGTTTCTACTTCAGCGTTCTTCAGTAACCAACTTCAAAGCAGCAGCACTAAGAACAGCATCACAGATCTGCAGTATTCCCCCCAGATTTAAAGGTTTCGCTTTTAAAATCTTAGAACATGGCACAGCAAGTCAAGCACCTCTTCACTGTGTCTGTGTGACTGACATAAGGACATAGTTGATCTATTCGAAATGCAAAGAATACAGACACCCCATCTTTCTATGGCTTCAATGTAAATCACTTCCCCCGGCTACCAACGGGAGCTGCAGGAACATAGGAAAGGCAAGATCCTTACAGCAATCTTTCTGAAGTCCCGAGTCAGAAACACACTTAACTTTCAGGCCACGTGAAAGCCCAGCATCTATCTGTACATAGTCACAATTTTAAAATACAACAGTAGGTTCAAGTGCCATCCTTCCCCAGAAGGGGCACTGGCACATCTAAAGCGACGTGCCCTGTTGCTGCTGTTGCAAGGTCTGGGCAATTCTATTTTCACATCCTTTTCTATGTGTCAGTGCTCTTTAAAAATACACACCAATACAAACAGCAGTTTTGTTCACATCATCCCAGTGATATCCCAGTAAGTGCCCACAACAGAAAGGAACAAACGTTGGTAAGGGGAAAAAAGTGCCAACCCACAAGTTATTCTAACCCAAAAGAAAGTTGAGCCTGCTTTCCCCACTGTAGAAACTGTCAGCACTGTGTTAAGTTTAGGCACATTATCCTTGGAATTAAGTAGCTCAGTCAAAGACTAAAGCTTTCAGACACGACAATGGCATTATATAAGAATTTATTAGGCCCTTACATACTGAAAATCTGGAACATCCTGTATTTAAACACTCAATCATGCTCACAGCAACTTAAAATGAGGGCACTGTAATAATCAGCATATTAGGACATGCTTAAAAAATTTATGCAAGGCTTTTTGCTAGATGAAAGGGTAGAATTTATCTGTCCTAACACTGATGTCAATACCTGAGCTAATCCAACTAAATTTCTTCTAATGCCAACGGGGGAAAAAAAGGCAGTTCCAAGATGCAGTTCATCTAATTGTAAAAAACAAGTCTAAACCAGGTACTTCTACTACAAAAGTGATCTAGGTAAGTTTAGATTTAGCAACGTACCCTGCAGACATACAAAGATAAACAGTAGCAAATGAAAATTCACTTGAACAGAAGCAAAAAAGGAATCTCTGGACCGTGAAATTGGATTTCCCTTTAGTTGTCAGAGATGACATTTTCAAAAATAACCTGCACGTCTTGGTTTACCACCTAAAGACACTGTAAAATAGCACCATATTCCAGGAGTGGGTATTCTGCAACAAACTAAGCCCACTTCAAGTGCCTGAAATAGAGCTGGGGTGGGGAGAAAGAAAGAAAAAAGTGCCAATCAGGAGGCACTTGTAAAAAACCCAATTCCTAGTATATTTACTGCCAGATAGGTGTGGAGGAGTTGTAGGGTAACAAGGCTCCTATGTGACGGGTGTAGTGAAACACACCCAGCTTCTGTAAGCAGGTGCTGCAAACCTCAGTTCTTCCTGTCCTCTTCCTTCTCTAAGCAGCTGTGCATCTCCAAAACACCCAGTAACATCACTTGAGGAAGAAGAGAAGGAAAACCCTTGTGGATGACAAAGAAAATGCTTTTGGTTGAGCTTAAAAACATCTCTTCTGGGTACTTCAACACGGAGAGGTGAAGATCTATGTTTTTCTGACCAATATCTCAACCTAGCAAATTATTGGGCACAGATCTCAGGGTGCCACTGCGCCCTTTCCAACACTGCCGAGCCACAGAACTTGCTAAAAGAGGTACAGAAAATATTCCCAGCTACATTCTTACGGGCATAGGAGGACACACAAGATTTGGGGAAGCCATCAGTAAAGGCCGGGCAAAATCTGCAGTGAATCTGCTCAGATTTTTATTACTTTTTTGGTAGAGTTAATTTTTAGCCAGCTCAACCTTTGCAGATGCACAATGGAGATTTTTCATAAGAGAAGAAAAAGAAGCATGGCACAAGGAGAGGGAATTTACCCAGAACCACCATTTTTTAGTAGTAAACTTCAGTCTGAGTCATTTATTTGACTGGGAAAATCCCATTTTCTCCTTGTATTTTGGCAATTATCCTTGCAAACATAACTGTTTGTAATTCACTCTCTCTGCGTCTGTAGGCAATGAAAACTTCACATTCTGCAGTTGCTTGCAGAGTCCCCCGTTTCTGCCGTGGCCCTTGATTCTGCTGGCAAGCAAAATTTCTAGATTGCTTTTTTTCCTTCCTTTTTCAGCCTGTTTCCAAAGAGCTGTGTTGGTTGGTTGTGGTTTTAATCCGAGCACAATTATCTTTGTTTCATTCCTTCGCGGTAACGGTGACTGTGTAGCGTTAGCACTGCCAGCTCAGATACTCCCTTTCATAACCATGAGATTTCACAGTCATAAAGTGCTGCTCTTCCCTATTGTTCCACGGTTTAAAAGGAAAACTATTGCTCTGTGCTGTTTATTATAAGATATGTTTATCTAACCTTCATTCATGTGGGCTACAGACTTATTTTTAGTCCCTTCAGAAGGGTGGCAGGAAGAGAAGCCACCAAGAAAACGGGTACAGCAACAATACCCCGTTGTGACTGGTTTTTCCTTCCTTATTTCTGCTCAGAATTTGCTGCCTGCTCACTCTGTGCTCATTTATTCTGGATCTTGAGCCACGCAAGGGGATGAGAACATAGCCCCAGCTCTTTAGTTACGCCTGCCTTACAAGCACCTTACATCTACAGCAAGCATCTCTGGAAGCTGAACTCTGGAGCGTGTCTAATTTTAGGCATCCAGCTTCAGACAGCACTGAAAACAAGCAACTTGGAGATGGCAAGCACTCAGGACTTGGCACAAATCAAACATCTCAGCCGCCACTAAACTGAAATATCTGGAAATCCTTAGTATCTTTTCAAAAAGTCATGCTCTGGATGGGTTAACTCCTTAAAAAAAAAAAAAAAAAAAAAAAAAAAGAAAAGATTTCCTAGTTTTCAAGCTTAGCAACCAAATCAAAACAAAAACTCCAACAACACAGCACAAGCAAGTGTCGGTGAATAGGCATAAAGAAATGTAAAGTAAACAATAAAAAAAAAGAGGAGATACTTGGGTTCTGCTATAAATTAATTTCATTAGCACTAAACTATCTTGGAAGAAAAAAGATCTCATTTCCTTGCCTCTTTAAAAGCCTCTTGCTTTCTTTCTAGATCCCCCCCTAGAGTCCCATGCAGTACAGCAGAACTTTATTAACTGATATTTTCCGAAGATAAATGCTGTATCAGGAGGAAAAAAATCCACCCACGTTAGTATTACTTAACCACAGTTTTTTATTTTTCCCCAGGCATATTCTTGCCATGCTTATGAATCAGCAACAGCAGAAACTTAACTTGCCTTCCTTTACAAAGGACAGCAATCATTATGCAACAGGAATCGGTCTGATTTTTTCCCTCTTAACAGCTTGGAAAAAGAGAAAAGAATGCTTTTACATTTTAGAACGATTACAGGGATGCTCCTACTATGCAGTGACAGGCAACGTATTGTCCAAGAAACAAAGTACAGCAACAAAATTCCAGAAACGCCAAGTGAGCTCTTCTCAAAACACCCTATGAACTTGAACACAGCCAGGGAAAAGAAACTCAACAATCCTTTAAGTTGCATAAATAATTACAACTTGCTGTTCAAACAAGCCCTTTACACCTGAAGCCTAAAAAACCCCATGCTTTAAAAGAAACAGGACATTGCATGACTTGAGACTGCATGCTTGAAAACTTATTTTCACCTCTCTTTCTATCACGAGGTTTCATACCATTAACACCTGCCTATCTCAGAAGGGCTTTGAGAAAGCATTTCAGGTTTGATTTGTAGCAAACTTGAGACATTCCCAACTGCAGATGGAGTTTTTCCCACTGTTACAGCACAATGTGGTAGCATCTCAGCTTCCCTGATGCTCGAAGGCAGCCGAGCAATAAGCAGCACATATTTTGTACAGGATGATGAAGAGGATAATTGGAAGGGGATGACCAGGGACCTGGGTCCCCAGTGACTGCTCAAAGTCTCTTCAGGGCACAAGCCAGTAGTTCCACCTGCCAGCAAACGAGTGAGGTCAGCGTTTTATAGGTGGAAATTGTCCAAGCAATTGGAAAAACCTGGTCTTAGAGGAATCAGAGGCAAATCTGTCATTTAGCATCTTCTAAACTGGTCTGGTATGTTGCCCTATGATCAAAAACTGAAGTGTCAGAGAAAAAGGAAAAAGAGGAGGCAGAATCAATTTTCTCCTAATAATCATTTCAAACCCTGACACACTCTCTCCAGGCCAAGACAAACAGGAAGCATGACTGAGATAGTTAGGCAACCGAGGAAATGGCACACGTAAAATGTGTGATTGATAAACAGATAACAGACTGCTTATCAAGATGTCAGAACTCTATCAAAGGATGATGGGAGAGTCTGCATGTGTAGTCTCTTCAAAGAGAATATGCAGATCACAAAGCTCCTAAATACAGCATTAAAAACACACAGCATGAACTGAACAGAGAATAAATGCTCAGCATATAGACAAAAAAAATACCCCAACAGTTAAAAATCAGATCAGACAAGTAAGAGAACAACCAAGACAGAAACCAGTGCCTGCAGAGGGGACTGGCCTTGGAAGGAGCCAGCAAGAGTGTGGACTTCCAAAAGCTTTCCCTTGTAAGCTATTAAGTACCTTAGTCTAGATACTCACCATTTTCATAAAAACATGCAAGTCCATGCTGGCTCTGGCCAAGTTCTTGACCTGAGCAGCCTCCTGTTGCAATGGGTTTCACAGTCCAGTTCTGGACTGCATAAAAAAGACCATTTTAATCACTGCTAAATCTGCAGCCTTCCAACTCTATCACGTTTTTCTCCTCGTGTGGAGAAACACTGGGAGATAGAGAGAAGTCTGATGTCTTTTACGTTTACGCTGCTCACAAATACTTTCACCATGATCTCTGAACAAACACATTTCTGAAGCAAACAACCTAGTTCCTTCACTTTGCTTTTGCATGTTTAAGAAGTCTGCCATGCAATTTTTTCTCTTCCACCTTGTTTGTATTTTCATTCTGGCTTCATGGCAAAGAGCAGCGACAGTCATCTTTCAATGTACAAGAGTAACTACAGTGGGACAGAAACATAACTATGCCACCTCTTGCCCTCCTCCCTGGACCGTTCTTTGTTCTAATCCACATTTTATTTACTGGTTAGCATCAGCAGAACATCTCTAAAACTTGGGTCTTTCCAGACTGCTGAGCCCATTTTCCTCTCTGCAATGGGACATTTGCAACTGGGAACCAGCGCCCTGACAAGAGAAGTAGCAAGAAAGGTAACACGAAATTGAAATGACATTCTCGGAATAAAAAGCAAACAAATGTTTCCTCTCTCAAGAGTCTATCATATTTCACAACATCCCACAGCAATATGCCTACACTTTCAACATACTTGTATAAAGCAGGCAAAACCCACCCCTACACCGAGTGCAGTGTTATTGTTGCTCTGGCAACTACAGACCACAATTTTTTGCCTCAAGAGAATTCGCATGAACACAAACACACACGCAAAGGCATCAGCAGCTGTGGGTGCAAACAGTCTCTACGGCTCACTGTGGATGTGTAATGATGCCATCAAAACCTGGATTTAACTGAAAAAGTCCTTGAACTTCCCAGTCACTGTCACCAAATCGTTTTGTTTTTCACCTTCAACGCAGCATCGTTGGCAAAGCATCCTGAGAAACTCCACCACGTCACAAGTACCTGTGCGAGGCAACTTAAACTCTGCTCCTGAGTGAAGAAAGTGATTCCAAAAGCCTCTCTCAAACAGACAAATCATTGATCTGTCAGCTGGAATTTGCTGGTATAAACACTTACTGCAAACTGTAGGAGTCGGTGATTTGAACCTGCCCTCTGCATGTGCTCCCAGGAGATAAACAAAGTCAACACTGCACTACTCTTTAACGCTCCCTCGCACTGATAACAAGAAAGAAAACCCTACTTTCACCAGTTTACAATGTCATTTAAGTTAGGTGTAAGAGTTAATAATTAAATCTTTTCTACTCAGTGGTCCTTTAAAAAAAAAAAGCTGGAAATAAAAATGATAGACAAGCATGAAAACAATCACGGAAGCTACGTGAGAAATGCTGGGAGCAGGGGTTCCCCAAAGGTCTCAGGTTTTTGCCTTTGTCGTTCTGCCTTCCCCATTCCTGCCCTATCTGTGTACCAGTGCCAGCCTGCACTTGAATGAGAAACCACACACGAAAAAATTGCTCAAGTCCAACCAGAGCTTTTGTCACAGGACCAGGGCCTGTAGAAGAAGCAAACGCTCACCCTGGGCACAGCACCCAGCAATTGAAGTTTCTTTCTTAGCCTGAAATGATGTATTTTTTTAGTATTCTGAATGCAATGCAAGAGACTGATCTAAAGGAGTATTTTCTTGCCTCCTTTTTCCCTCCCAGCCAGCCCCAGCCCGACACACTCACTGAACTTGAAGACCACAGAGTATAATCTGACACTCACCACTCATTTTTAAAGTTGCTGTTTCATAGGATTGCCAGATTTTTGTCTGGGACTTACCAGGCAGATAGAGACACTCAGGTCTATCTGCCCTTTCCATAAGTCATGCAGGTAGGTATCTCACATGCTTTCAGACAGCATCCCACCCACCATGCTGCAGGTGTCACATGAGGACACAGGTAAAATTCCCCTTCTCAAGCCACCCAATCACCTAGCAACACCAGGAAAACATTCAGAGTCCTCAAATCCCACCTGGACAAAGCATCCAGAAAGAGGAAACTCAAGAAAGAAGAATCGTTCTAACACTTCGTATTTGTTGTGTCTAAGACCATGTAGCTTGGCAAGTCATGTTATAGACTAACTGGTTAATTAAATAGTTTTCAGAGTAATGATCACCATTGCCCATTATGAAAAAATAAAAATAGTAATTCCAGGCTGGTGAAGCTGTCTAATTAATATTTTGAATTTTAATTCTTTTTTTTTTTGTTTTTCATTTGGGTATTTTGCTAAACCAGAGGAATGATTGAGAGCAAAGCCTTTGGGAATTTGAAAATGTTTTGGTCTATTTAATTCAAAAACAAGTTTAGAAGGATTTTTTCCTCACCTTATTGAGATTTCTTTTTTTCAAGTCTGAAGTTTTCTGCCCAAAACACAGTAGAAAATTATTTCCCACCCAACTCCATTAAGGATGCAACATACTTTGAGTAGATCCCCCAAAAATTTCTAAAGAAGTGTTTATGTCAAAATCTACTACTTGTGCTTCTTTTTTTTGCTTCGGTGCTCACAGTTTCATAAGAGCTGTCTGAAATGCCTTAAGCCAGGAAAAAAAGGACTGGTGAAAACGAACATTACCAATCAAGATCTTAAGAAGGGAGAAGGATCACATCTCACTGTGCTCTGGGGAAGGACCACCCAAAGGGCTTCCCCTTGGCTGTTTTTCTCCACGTGCTGTTCTCCCCGTCCGCAGAGGCAGGACAGGCTGACCCAGCTGAGCCCTGTGCAGAGTGGACTGGATTCCACGTTGTCAGAAGTGACCAAACAAGCCTGACCAGTGCTATTCTCTGAAGAAACCACCAAAGGAAGGTCAGAGATTTCCACTCTGCCTATCTTCACAAGCACTGTGGTGCAGCAGAAGTGGGTCTGAAGGGCAAACCAGCTGAGGATGAAGACCCCACGTTCAGGTGGCTCATTGTCTGGAGGGTCTCTTTTCAGAGGAGCTGAACTCTGGTTCCACAGGCTCAGCCCTGCAGCAGCTGAAGCACCACAGGCTCCCGGGATGTATCCGCTCCCGGGATGCATCCTTCGGCTTCAGTTCTCAGAGAGCCAACCTGTGTAGATGCTCTGGGGTCACTTCACGTACAAAGTGTGCTAAGTGGGGACAATCAAGGGATTGACTCCCAAGGCACAGTCTAGATCCAAAGTACATGTGAACATAAACACTCCCACTGCTAATAAAGGACAGCAGAAATATATGCATCAGGATGTATGTATGCAAACAGCAAGCTTCAGCTTCTGGAAGCTCTCCTTTAGTATCCTCACTAGACTATGTAAGCATCCAGGTTTGGTTCCCTCAGAATTACCTGCAAATTCTAGGTCACGTACAGAGGGATTTTTTCACTCCAAAGAGAAACATGGCCCATCGACATCAGGCTTTTTACTTGCTCTTGGACAAGTGCAAAAGCTTGGATTCACCTCCGTGCTGATGCCAAGCCCGGCGTTGTAGCCTCCCCTGCCCAGGGATTACCAGCACCACTTACAGTTTGGCAAGTCTGCCTCGAACACTGCCCATTCTCCTGAACTGTAACAGGAGCCAGGGCATTAAATACTGTGCCAGGCTGGCCAACGCTCAGTAAATCCCAAGAATCAGGGCCTCCCCAAAAAGCACAGAGCCAGCTCTGTGCTCGGTGCCTAGACCCCCAGGCTAGAGCCCAAGAGTCTTCGTCATTACTTTATATTGTCTCAAAATAGCTGCAGAGCACCACTGAATCAGTGCTGGGGTAATTAATGTGCAGCAAGGGTTTCAGGAAACTTTGTGCAGCACTTCAACGTTTATTTTTCCAGCTCTTGTTTAATACAAATGAGAAGGAAAGTGCTTAAAAGAGGGAAAATTGCAAGCGGCTGATTCCAGTTGCACTTTTGTCCCTTGCCAAACGAAAACCTTAATAGGTCAGACTTTATTTTCAAGGCATGAGGGATGTGGAAATATTTACACCCATAGTATCGAGACATCAGCCGTGAGGTCCACGACTGCAGAGCCAAACTGAGTGAGAAGAGGTTGAGAAAGGCAGCACGTGTTTCCAGGGCAGAGGAAACTCTGTATCACAGCAACTGTTAGTAATGGCTGACCTGCACAGGAAGAAATGCTTTGGAGACAGCCTTTATCTTTAGAAAGTACTGTACCTCTGTCTCAGGAGCACATAAATCTTTGGGCCCAGTGAAAGCGGGTGCAGCAAGTTCAGGGAGTGGATTTGCTCTCAGTGCACAGAAAAGCCCCGCAGCCCACGAGCACTGTGAACTGCTCTGCTCACGGGGACCTGTTTAACTGAGGACCCCAAAGAGGGCCAGTGAAATTATCTCTGTTCTTTAAATCAAGTCTAAGTCCTTCATGGCATTATTGTAAATAGCTAATGATTTCTTTTAAGGACAACAGTTTCACACAACCTGGGTACTCAAAAGTCAGAAAATAACAAAATTACAGTTGGTTTTGGCAACCTCAGTAATATCTCTCTATAAAAGTGGTCTAAGATGCTGATTTCAAAATTCATTTTTCCTTACCGTTTCTCAAAAGTTACACAGCTTTATTTTTTGCAGCTGAGGGTGTCAGGCAGGGAGGCATTAAACCTGACAAGTGCTGCTGCAATTCAAAATGAAAGCCCAGAATTATCAATTGCAAAACGAGTGGCATTAGGAAATTAAAATGTAGCATAACTCATACTAACCTGGACGGGTTTTGCTGCTGCCTTAGAGTAGCTGTTTTTGGATAATAAACCCACTCACATCTTCAATGAACTTCCATCTTCAGTGACCTTACATCAGTCGGTACCAAATTACCTTTTTTTCCTCAGCATTACATGTTCTCATGCCCCGACTGACAACCGTTAAAGGAACCCCAAAGTTACCAGCCTCAGTCTGTTGAGTTTCTAGAAAGCTAATTTTTAATTTGACTTTTCCCTGCCCAAAAGGTGATTAGAAAGGTCATGCTAAGAGGCTTGGGACTGACACATCTGCTGAGTAGCTAAACTAGAAAGCATAGAAGTAAAACTGAAGTTGGACAGCAAAAAAAAGACAAAAAATGTGAAAATTAACAAAACAACCTCTGATTTTGGGTTTAGAATTCATATTGATTTTTATAAAAGGAAAAAAAAATCCATCAACTATGTTCTTCTTTCTCCTTTTTAAAACCAAATCATCAGTATGCTTTGGGCAGAGCTATTCAAACTCAAGGGATGGTGAGAAGACATCCCTAATACTTCAAGTATCCCAAGACTCAGAGGCATGTCCCACAGTCCCCCTCTAGAGCCAGTGTTCTATTGAAACTGCTGCCAAAATACAAATATGTAGGCCAGATACAATGAAAGGATTAAAATGAAAAAGTAGGTGTACAACCAGCAGCCAGAGCATCCAAAATTAAGTTTAAATGCACATTTTTTTCCCCCGTGGGGAAAGACAGCTGGCTTCATCAATGAAAACAATAAACTAAAATCTAAACATGAGAAGATGCTCATAATATTTTTTTCCTCTTTTTTTTTTGAGAGCGAGAAAGCCGCTGAACACAGAACATATTTTCCTGTTTCCCTGAAAGTCAACAACTTGGTGCTCTCTGACATAGGTCAGCCTGTTAAACGGTAGGGTTTATTGTATGGCAGTTGAAGATTTGCATTTGGGCTGCTCCTTCGAAGGCAACAGGTAAGCTGGGATATCAAGGGGACTGCAAAATAACCTTGAGAAAGGAAACGTTTTAATTGTACGTCGTAGCCCTTTGAATCAGGACTACTTCTAGAGGTGCCTACAACTTAGGAAGGAGTGGTAAAACTACATACAGATAAACAATACCAGTACATTTACTTTTAATATACCTTTAAATAGCACATTTATTTCTTCACTGTATTTACACACACATGCACTCTGCTTACAGAAATGACACTATTAAAAGGTTAATGTTTAACTTCCCATATCTCACTGATGTATGGTAGAGGACGCTGTACCAAAATTGGTGATTTGGGGCACATGTGACCAAAAAAAAGTCTACACTTCGACGCAAGTTACTGTGTAAGCACACTGGAGAGATGTTCCACAGTCACTGATTTGGGGTATATGTGATATGGAAAAAAAAAAACCCTCAAAACTCTTTTGCACATGGTGCTGGAGGTATGTCATTGACCTAGCCAGATATTTTTAGAACACCAGTCGGCTAAACTTCAAAGTCTGCTTTCCTGGGATAGGAGGATAAATTGAAGACAGAGTCTTTTCATCCTCTTTCAAGCTCATTAATCTTGTTACCGAATATAGCACTTCTTAAAAAATAATGTTTCAGTGGTAAATTCAAAGATAAATCATCCATGAAAGAGATATGCAAATACACCCAGAGACATTGGGATTATTTCAGCATCCAAAGCAGAAAACACCACTGTGTTCTCCCGCAGCACACTGTCTACTAAATACCATGGGAAGAGTCTGCCAGGTACACGACTCTGATGGGAACTGCACCTTCTGTAATTCTGCACAGTTTTTGAACTGAAGTTGCAATTTTTTTTTCAAATCATGCAAACAACCAATGTGAAAAATGACGCTTTCATATTCACCCATGCTCCCCCTAAGTGACACAATAGCTGCTTATAAGATGACAAAACATTTTCCACTTACCATCACTACAGCTTTTCTACTGTTTAGGAAATGGTAATTATTATGACTTTCATTTTTCAGCCTTTCAGTTCAACTCTGTTTTTCTGGTGGACTGAAATCTCACTCACAGCACAGACCTCACGGAAAACCATCTCTAGAACAGAAGGGACAAGTCCTCCGTGGGCTTAACACAGGGGGGAACACGCACGGCTTTCAAGTGCCACGGTGACTGGGAGGCTCTAAACTCCACCGATGTGCCTTTGCCTCTCACTCTCCGGGCACTTCTTGGCATTTTTGGAGGCTCAGGGCCAGCCATGGGGAACCACCCGTCACACAGATCAGAGGGAGATTTAGGCTGTCACCATCCAACAGGCCGAGCACGGTGCCGCTGACAAACGAACCAGAGATTAGCTCCCCTGCTGCAGCCTAGTCACCGAGACCGAGGCACAGAGAGACTGTTATCACTGCCATAAGGGACTTGTATAAAACCAGTCCCTGCTACACCTGAATCTCACAAAACAGTCTTTCCTATGCAGAGCTCTGTTCTGCACAGAGGAGCGAGTGAACTTTTCTCCCTCAGCAAAAGCCACCCACAAAGAGCTTTGTGAAAGTGTTGAGAGTGGTTTGTTCTGAGGGCATTAGCACTGCAGGTCAGAGTTGAAACTCCTGTCATTTGAGGGGACAGCAGCAATCTGGGGATTTCCTACCTCAGGGCAGCAGAAATCCTTGATGCTTGGCATGGTTCAGCACATTGCAGTGGGGCAAGAGAGGTGGGGGAGGCTTTTTGAAATCATAGAATCATAGAATTGTCAGGGTTGGAAAGGGACCTTAAAGATCATCTCATTCCAACCCCCCTGCCATGGGCAGGGACACCTCCCACTAGAGCAGGTTGCTCACA
>WUAM01000323.1:1620704-1643468 GCA_024336885.1 Actenoides hombroni
GCGCGTCCCGTCCCCGTCCCGTCCCCGTCCCCCCCCCGGGGGTCCTCCCGCCCCGCTGCGCTCCCCTCCAGCAGCCCCGGGCCGGGGGCCGGCAGAGCGGCTGGAGCCGTGGTGTGGGTGCTCGGCAGCGGGAGGAGCGGAGCGGAGCGCGGAGCTGTACGCGGGGCGCTTGGCGAAGGCGCGCTGTCCGTGTGGTGACAGCGAGCGGGCCTGGGACGGGGGCACCGCACCCGTTTCCCGGGCTTGCTGTGGGCCGGGTGAGCTGGGCTCAGCCGAGTTCGCACCAGCAGTCCCAGCTAAAACGCTCTTGCCAGCAGCGCTAAAGTCTCTGACACCGGCAGGGCCGAGGTGCCAGCTCACAGGGGTCCCAAGCGGTCGGTGCTCTTCTGATGGAGAATCACCAAGCGTTCGGCCTGGGGCTCACATTGCTGGAAACGAAGCTGCTTGTGATTTGGGGAAATAGTGACTCTTCCCTTGACAAGGGGGAAAATTAAAAAAGAGTAGAAGTTTTACCTGAACTGTTTATCTTCTAAGGCAAATATGGCCATTAGAAAGGAATTTCTGCCAAGATCACCTGTGTAGGAATGTTCTTCTGCTCGCCCCAGACCACAGTGTTGTGTTGCAAGAAGAGCTCAAGCAGCAGTACAAAGTCTTCTGTTCACCTCATGCTCCTGACGTGCTTAGAACCTGAAATACCCCAGAGCTTCTTTCCAGGCTCAGTTTCAGGCCTTTTAATAGGCCCATCGTTTTCTTTTCTTCAAATAATTGCCAGCTGTGGTAGCTGAAACTGTAGCAGTGGCTTAAAATGGGAGTGTGCAGTGTTCAAAGTGTCCTGCTTACACTGTGCCAGCCAGTGCTGTGCTCGAAAACCTGGGCAAAAATTGTTCAGTAGAGCAGGAGTTTCACAGCAACACCATTCTCTTAGTACTACTGGTTTAGTGCTGCCAGTGTGAAGAGATATATAAATATATATATACACACACATACATATAATTTGAGTAGGGAAAGTAAGCCGTTTAGAAAGACTGGGTAGCCATGCGTAAAAGTTCCTAACATTTTCCATTAGAAACCCATCTTTCCAGTTGTTGAAATTCGCCAGCCTGAAAGTATGCGGGTGGAACTTTCCATGGGCTGTGTCCACTACAAGCAGGCTGCTTGTTGAGCTTCGACTAAAACCATTGACCTGCTTTTGGGAAAGGAATGAAAGTGATTTTTTTTATGCCCCTGCTGCAGATATTCTCAAAGCTTTTTCCCTGTGGAAGTCTTGTACCTCTGGGATGGTGACTTCAAGTTTAGACATGATAGTTTTCCTGGAATCGAGGAAAGACCTTTCATTGTCTATGTGAAACTGCTCAGGAGTGACCAACTGCCAGAGTTCTGGGGGAAGAGCCCCATGTAATCCATGTGGAGCCTCAGAGGTTCAGTACAGAACATTTCTGAAGACCATAAGCATTCTTCAGCCCTTTGCATTTCCTCCACGAGACTGGACTCCATCCATTTCTGCCACTACAGGAGCAGAGTGGGATATCCCATGGCTCCAGGCACAGGAACTGAGAAGAGCACGCCTGTCTCTCTACAGTCGGTACTTGGCCATCTGGGCGCTGTGCAGTGGTGGAAGCAGCTGGAAGGAGAAAAAGGCAGATGGAGAAAGCTGGGAGCAAGAGCACAGGAAGGAGGAAGGTGGCGATTCTGAAGCAGGTTAGCATGAGAAGCCTGGTGAAGGGAACTAGAGCGAAGGTGGCTGCAGATAGAAAGGAAAAGAAGCAAAGGGAGCTGTGGTTAGGAGAGCAGAATTGGTGAGGGAAGTATATCAGCAAGAAGGAGGGGGGACAGAAGTTTGGGAAGAAAGGCAAGATAGTGTTAAGATGATGGGTGATGTATTAAGATGTATGTCACTGTCTGTTGCCCCCTTCTCCACTGACAAGACCACCTACATGGTGTCAAAGTAGCCACCACCTGTCAGATCAAAAGGCCATTTAGGTCTCTTGTTTCTGACAGTGAAAATTGCAGCTACCTAAATAAGGTGTACAAGAAAAGTTACAAATACAGAGCAATCCTTTTACTGTGGATACTCTCCCATCAGGACATCTCTAGCCATCAGGACTTCCCAAGATGGAAATCCCATCTAGACTATCATGTTTAATAGACACTCATGGGCCTGTGTTATGTCTAATATTTTTTGAATTCACTTATATTTTTGACCCCCACAGTACCCCACGAGTTCCGCTATTTAGTTACGTGCCGTATGAAAAAGTACTTCCTTTGGCTTGTTTCAAAGCAGCTGCCTTGTAATTTCATTGGGTGCTGTCTTGTGCTGTAAGAAATAAGTGAGTAATCATTGCTTAATCACCTCCCCCAAGCTATTCATAACTTTATATACCCTTGGTTGTCTCTTGTCCTCACTGAGGAATCCAGTTAATCATTATAGGGAAGTTACTGGTGTCTTGGTTCTTCCATTTCACCCCTTTCTGTTTCTGTTTGTGAAAGGGAGAGACTAGAGGTTCATGTGGTAACATCATGTTTTGTTCTCTGTTCCTTTACCAAGAATTCATACCATCATCCCCAGCAACTTCAAAGCCTATTTTCTTAAAGGTAATAGGTAACTTACAGCCTGACATTTACGTATAATCAAGAGGAGCTTTTTCCTGTTTATATTTACCAATACTGAGTGTTAACAGTCTTTACACTTCCCCACAGCACAGCATTGTGAAATCTGTTGCAACTCTATAATGAACCTTTAGTTATCCTGAATTATTTTGTATCCTTGCTAACTTTGTCGTCTCATCTCCTTTTCCAAAACCATAATGTGTTGAACAGGACAGATTCCTTCATATTAATTTCCAACTCAACATTTATTCTCATCCTATATTTATTTCTCTGTAAACAGCCATTAATCCAGGAGGGAGTATTCCCTACTATTCTGTGACTGTTTAACTTCTGTGGGTGTGAAACCTTAACCCCAATGATCTTGAAATGCAAATACACTTTCTTCACGGGATCACCCTTAGCATTCAGAGAACTGTAGTGGATTTATGATGTATAACTTCAGCACGAGGGCTATAGTTGCCCTATTGTATCATAGTTCCCTGGGTGTCTGCTCATTTCATCGTTTGCTGTACAGTTTCTACCAGTTTGTGTATGAAGTGAGTGCTGCTCTCTGATTCCCTGACCCTGCCTGGTTGACACAGTTCCATATGTGTTACTCTTCAGTGGAAGGTTTTATTCTATGTTTTAAACAGCAGAAGACAATTCACTGGACAATGTAGAGAAGTCACAAAGGCAGTCATTTAATAGTTAGAAAACGCAGGAATGAAGGTTGTTGCTGCAGCACCCGAGCACAGTGCAGCAATGTTGTAAGACATCTAGAATGGTCCCAGCAATAGCAGTGTTAGTCTGTCACTAAAAAGTCCCTTTTGTCTTTGCACGGGTGTTTTACACTTTGGCTTTGCCAACACTGATTTTGGAAGGATCCAGAAAAGTTTGGAAAAGGGGAGGGGGAAGGAGGAAAAACCAAGAATCTGGTTCCACAGTTAAGGAAATAATGATGTGAAAGTGCCAGAAAGTATCCTACAGGTCTGAATGGAACTCACCAGAGATGAGCTGGAAATTAGTCCTGTGCTCCTTTTGCTTCACAATGAAGGGGAATGGGTTTGTTTTCAAATCTTGGTTCCTTTTGAGATTGGAAACACCGGCACAGGGATCACAGTGACCTGTGGATGAACTGCAGTCTAGAAGACACACAATATTGCAAGAAACAAAGCTGAGCAACTGAGAGAGAAAGTGGTTGGGTATTTTTTTCTAGGCAACATCCATACATCCACATGACTGTCAAGTCATAGCACTGATGGCCTTCACCATTATCAAAAGAGAATGTTACCTGATGAAGGAGAATTCAGAGATCATCGGATAATGATTTTTCATGTTTTCAAATAATACTGAATTAAAACCAGGACCTATTGATGCAAAATTAAAGACAATAGAAGACAATGAACAGAGGTTTATATGTACTTTGTAGCTTGTGATTCATCCTACCAACACGAGGCCTTCTGTGTCTAGACTTGAGATAATTTTGCAGCCTCATTTCTTTTCCTGCTGCTGAGAGGGCTCTGTTGATTTTAATAAAACCAGTGGTCATAAGGCAGGCACCTGTAAATATAAAAAGATTCTTTTTTCCATTTACTACTGATTTGAATAGAAGAAGGTTTATATCAGATCTTTTTGCAAGCTCTTCATTCAGGAACACTGAAAGATGTAGAAGACGCTGTGTAATACAGCTTGAAACTAAAAACCTGGGAAGGCATTTTGTGATTGACAAAATAAGAAATTGAAAGAATTGAAGTTTAATAAGAATTACTCACAGCTAATATTAAAAAGGTAAAGGTTCATGGAAATAGTTCAGGATCCAGGCAGTAACTACTGGACGTCTGGCCATTTCAGTTCAGCTATATTTAAGGAAATTAAGAGAAGGATTTTAGAAAGGAAACAGAAACTTTCCGGGACTATTGAAAAAATGTTTCATATTTAAAAACACTATTCGAATAGTGATGTGTGTGTCCTTGAGAAAAGATTTGCAGACCAGTCATGTGAAGGGGAATCGTAGCGCATGGAAGTTCTCGATAGTAACATTCATTCAAACTTCCAGGTTTAAATTCACTAGCAGACATCACTCTGTGCGGCATAACTCCTCTTACCTATGTCAAATGAAAATAGAACACAAAGAAAATTTCATATACCATGACCTTTCAGCTTCTTTGCATTGTACTTCGCCGGCAGCACTGTTTTTCTTATAGACCATCCCTGTATTCACCGTGCAGGTACCTTAGGGTTTGTTCTCTGCTACCATCTAGAGGGGAAACTGTACAACACAGAGAAAAGGCGTTTTAACTTGGCCAGGAAGTCAGAGTTCCATTTCCTTAGATCATAATTATTTCCTATTCATCCTTTTTGCAGTAAATATAATAACATGGGGGGAAAAAAAAGTTAAAACGAGTCAAGACGGTCAGCAGAAAGCTATTCTAGTGTTTGTAAAGTTGTAAGTGTAATACTACAATTTTATATTAAACAAAACAGAACAAAACAATAAAAGTTGCGTACGCAAACAAGCCCTTCCAGCTGTAGTTCAAAGTCATATGGAAAAGATTAAATTACACTGCAGGACTCACTCAGTACTGGTTCATGGATTTAGAGAGCCAAGATCCAAGAAGTTTTTTGTCCACTGATGCTATCAAATAGCGCTGTTGGCTGAACCCACTGCTCTGCAACACATATAGCCCGAGTAAGAGATCTAGTACCACTAGTGCTGACTGAACACTTTGTCCTACAGTAGTACACTGGTACAGAGGTCTAATTGTATGTCCTACTGTTCTAGTTGTGAGAAGTCATGACTTATTCAAACACTGCCCAAAGTAAAGAAGAAATTAAGGATAAGTATGATTTGAAGCCGATGAGTGGTATTTTAAGATGACCAAGAAATATATTGATTGTGTAACGACAAGAAATTCTGGATTGTAAAGATTTTCCAATCTATTTGGTTCATAGAAATTGCTTTTTGTACTTTAAATTGGTACTTCATTACACTATGTGAGTGAATATCTGTAGAGATCTAGTCAACACATGCTCAGCTAAAATCTCATCCAGGCTTTCATTGTCTCTTTTTTTGATTACTGAATTGTTTTTTTTTTTTCCCTATGCAGCACTGGTAAATTTACACTTGTGCAATCAGAATGCCACTGCAACGTGTATTTCCCAAATTCACCTCTTCAAACGTGTCACTCCTGGGTTTGCATAATCTGTTTTCCTCCATCCTGTGTCATTCTTCCTTTTCTAGGTTCCCATTGTCTACCCATCCACCCTACAACAAGCGTTAGCCCTTATGTCAGATTTTCAAACAAGCACTCCTGGGTCTTCTTCTGAACTTGCCCTTTTACAATTAGGAGTTGACCTCAATAAACATGCAAGATTAATATACTATCTTCTTTTTAATTACTTAAAACTTTTTTTTTTCCTTATTGTTTCGAGGGGGGGTGGACACTGCTACTGGAAGCTTGTCAACAGAGAGTTGTTATGCTGAGATCACAGCATAGTCACTGATTAGTGATGTCTTATTGTTTCCTTGGCCTCCTAATGCCAGCTGGTCTATATCCAGCTTTGAATCCTGCCTCCAACTTAGATCATTAGCCCCTTCAGCCAGGGCTGCCTGCTTTATTCTGGGCTTCTGTAACATCCAGCAGAATAGGGTCTTCCTCTGTGAATGCAGCTGCTTGGTGCAGTGATAATAAACATAACAAATGTATTGCTGCTGTGATTATTATTATTATGAATATAATATTTACATGCATGGGGGAAAGGACTGAATTCCACAGTCAGTAAGCTCCACCAGAACAAACATGACCCAATTAACAATGGGACCTTTAGGTGTATTTTCATCACTGGCACAGGCAGAACCCCTGCTGGCTGATCTGTAAAGCATTGATGATGTTTGTTTTAAAGGCAGCCACTTAACAGACCCTCCTGGGTGGATCAGTTATGTCACTGCCTCAAGCCAGGGTCATCAAAGAGAGGTTTTGGATACTACAAGGAAGAGAAACTGAGACCTTCGCCTTCGAAGTCTCCTATCAATTGCATCTGTCAGCAGATATTTTGTAAACTTATGTGGATGCTGACACAACTTCTGGTGGTCCTGTAAGTGCAAGGCTACTTCTGGAGGAAAAAGGAGACCTGGTTAAGAAAACAATTCGAATGAAGTTGAGCACTGTCTGCTTTAGCAGAGACAGTGCCATGCCTACAGTATGAAGTGACTGTATGTGAATGAATTCCAGGTTTCATAGCAGTGCAGGAAAAAAAAAAAAGATTATCATCTGCTTTACTCTAAAGCCAGACATCCACATAAGAGTGAAGTTTTATTAGTGGTCCAACTCGTAACACAGCCCGCACTTCTCCCAAGGCTGAGATGGTGCAGATGCATAGAAAACTGGGCCTCCAAGTGCCATTGCAAGGCTGCAGCAGGAGAGTGCACAAAGATTATTTGCACTGAGGGGCTTGATGTTTCATGGATAACACGATCACATGTATTGAAAAGATGTTTGAATGGTACTGGGTCTGCCTCAGTCCTGCCATTTAGCTCCTCTTTCAAAAGCCAGCTCCCTTACCACTAGCAACAAGGCCTTTGCCCAAGCTGGCAGAAGGGTGGGGAGATGGTCTTTGCTGGGTGTTTTCCATTGTGTATTTTACAGGCTCATCTAAGAAATGGATTGATTGGCAATGATGCGGTCTGCGAGATTAACC
This sequence comes from Actenoides hombroni, assembly GCA_024336885.1. Lineage (NCBI taxonomy): Eukaryota > Metazoa > Chordata > Aves > Coraciiformes > Alcedinidae > Actenoides > Actenoides hombroni. The sequence continues at coordinate 1,627,989 of WUAM01000323.1, forward strand.
CAGACGTTAAGGAGTTTCAGCAACTGCAGTCTTGGTTCAAGTGATGACTCTGTTAAATACCTTGGGTGATTTTAAAGTCCAGTGTGAAAAAAAAAGTGATGGAAATGGCTGATGTAGCTGAAAGCTCCACTCACACATTGTTGGCAGTGGAGATTCATTGGACGTAAAGCCAGAAGTGACCCTGGTGGGCACAAAGTCTGAACTAGTGGGAGACTACGATGTATGAAGCTCTGTTTTAGAAGGTTCCAACTTTCCTTTTGTCTTCCTCCTTTATCTGTCTTTCCACTAAATCAGTTTTTGTATGTGTTTTTGGTGCGTTATCTCTAACAAAGCTGGAAGATGCTTCCCTTATGTTTGAGGAGGAGTTTTGATTAGTTTCTCAGCTTGTTTTACATATTTGCAATATATCTGTGCAAGAAGATGTTGAGTTGCACTACAAAAAGTTCTTACTTGACGTTGTACTGAAGGCCTCATGGACACCTGAACTCTCATGAACTCATTCTGTACGCATAGTAATGGAGCTTGTCTCAGAAGAGCAAAGTAAGAGGTTACAGGGGTTCAAGGTGGAAAAAAAAAATCCACTCTGATAAGGTCACATAAGCTTTTTGTAACAATTATTTCTTGTTGCCTAACTATAAGAAAGACAGATACTCCAGTTTTTAAAATTGCTAGGGATAGAGAAAAGTTGTAATTCTAGCAAAGTTATTCTAATGGGTGGTTGCCCTGAAAGGGAAGGCAAGGGAACAGAAGGAAAGGAAATACTTAATGCAGAGGAAGGTCTGATTCTCCTGCCTTGAACAGATAAAATAGGAGTTATAGCTTTGTCATTTTTGTAACCAAAAATGTGATTATATTTAATTCCGAAACCAGCTCTGTTATTAACTCTTGTTAAAAAGGAAACTCCAAATTAAAACTGCTAACCTTAAAATTTCAGATATACCAATACCTTCCCAGTATAATTTTTTCACATGGGCAGAAACTGGTGTTAACAGAAGGATGCTGAAGCTGGTGATTTGTGGTGCTTGACAGAAAGACATCTAGTGCTGGCAACCCTCTCTTTAGGTAGGTTGCAGTCCCCCCTTTCATGATAACTTGCAGAATCCTTTTCCTTATTTTCCTTCAGTTTGATTTCTGAGCTGCAATCAGAGCTGCTCCAGAGCCTCAGTTGAACACGTGCCTGATGGAGGTCTGCTGTTTCCAGTTGGTTCCATAGGAATATTTTCTTTGCTCTATCCCATTGTTAGATTCCCTGGTTTGACACAGGCTTTCTTCACATGAGGTCATTGCTTCTGTCACTACAGGAGCAAAGCAGCTTCTTCTGAAGTGGATGACCCAATTACTGTGGTAACAGATGGGCCAGTGTAAAATGCACTTGCCAGCTGACTGCTTGCAAACATGGTTTTAAACAGATATCATCATCATTTGCTGCACAGGAACAGACAAATTACATTCTACTGGCCAGATTGTGATATGGATCTGCTGCATGTGACAGCCTCCTATAGAGTTAACCAAGGTCTCCTTTCCCATCCCAGGCGTAGCCCAGGCTGATAATGGTGATCACCACTAGGTAGTTACTGAACTCCTGTGATTTCCATTGAAGTCTGATGCTTGCCTGAGTTACCCCTGTAAGGAAGCATTTCGGCTTGTGATCTAACCTGAATTTATCTTCTCTAGCTAGGTTGTAGATTTGTCTTCCAGCCTGCTGCTATCGCTCGCTGCTGAGTGCCACTATGTGTGACACATTCGAGCTATGGGTTTTTTTTCAAATGCCACTACTGATTTTAGGGTCCTGGCCTGACATTTTTAGGGAGAGCTCCCTGATGTCTTGAAACCAAGCAGTGTAATGATTTTGCTTTAAGTTCAAACTGTAGAGGACTGCTGTTTAGGTCTACCATGGAAACAGAGGGATGCATCCAGGTGTTCTCCTTCTCTAGAGACTTTTAAGACCCGCCTAGATCTACTCCTGTGTGGCCTGCCCTGGGTGTTCCTGCACTGGCAAGGGGGTTGAACTCAATGATCTCCAGGAGTCCCTTCCAACCCCTACCATTCTATGATTCTATGATTCTTTGTCTTGAAAAAAGACAAAGAGTGGTTCCAGCTCTGCTGCTCCACTGTGTCTACCAACTGGAAACACCTCCGCATGCAGGCTGTGGGACCAGTGAGATGAAGAGACAGTGGGACAGTAGCTGAAGAAGAGCAATATACTCAGGACTCCAGTCCCAAACCGCCCATGTACGCAGGCAAAGCCCTCTCCTCAACCAGAGGAGCTCATTCAGTGTCTGTGTGTCATGGCCTGACTCTCCCCAGTAGGCACTCTGACCTCTGGGATGTGCAGAAGAAAACAATAGGGTGCAATAGAGAAATGACGCTGAAAGTTTATTAAATCTGAGTGTCCTTGCTCAGCAGTCCCTGCTGCCTCTTTCCATTGGATTTGCCAACTTTTCCACATGGCCTGATACTGTAGATTTGACATGGGGGGTGGGAAGGGAAGGCAAGGCTGTTTGTCCTCTCTGCATTGGCAAACTGTAGCTTTGCACAGCAGTTTTAACCTATGTGAGGTTTTTCTGGGCATGGGAGTGGAAGGGTAGGTTAGTAACAGCATCCTAGAGTTTCACATTAGACTTTTGGAAGCCTGAAACTAGCCTGTGCTGTATGGGATTATAAACCATGACCTAATATTGCAACTCGCATTCTAATTTGCCTCTGCTTGATTCAGCTCAGGTTGGGTGAGCAGATAATTAAGAGATGACTGCTTGCTCAAACTGTTCCATGTGTGGTTTCTCACTCATGCTGGTATCCTGAACTAAAAAGATTCTATCAGAACATCCAAATTTGTTTCGTTAAGATCCCTGCAGATAGAGCACCCATCTTCATTTTTGGATATGGGAAAGAGTGCAAAACACACAGATAATCCTAATATTCCCCAGGGACATACTGGAAAGTAAGCAAGAAAATGGAAACCACTAAATGATGGAAAGATTTGTTGTGATGTAAAGTTATTCCAGCTCACTAAGAAATCGGAAAAAAAAAGTGGATCCAAAAATCACAGTGTTCTAAAAGCAAGATCTTTTCAGTAGGTACTCTCTGTTGCATAACATACTCATTGCCATCTGCAAATTGCAATGGTTTTACTGGCAGGGATAATCCTTGCAGATAAACCAACCATCCTTTACCTCTGCAGGATGTGCCTGAGGCTGTTCCATGCATCAGTGAATAGCTTTCAAGCTTCTGGCACCATCTTTGGGGTTCCTCAGCCTGAGAGAGCTGAGCACAAGAAAAACCCAGCTACTGCTTCAGTGTCACATGGAAATGGCAGCAATTATTTCCTAATTATGTGACTACACTTGAAGATTTTGTTTGGCTTATATTTTATACAGTGCAAAGTTCTGTAACTTAGGAGATAGACAAAATTAATTACTGCTGGGAAGTAAAACCGAACAGCTTTGAGCACTTGAAGTTCATTTCTGAATTCAAGACTGTGAACAGGAAATGTGAGAAACTGCATGCTAGAAAATACTTATTACTCAAAGCAACTACTTCAAAAGCCTATTTAACACCTGACATGTAAAGAGGAAAGTCTATTGTAAATAGTGAGAAGTGAACATTGTATGTTATACATGGTCAGGAGTGTAACAGTGGAAACCTTTAGATGATTAGCAGCCGTGCTGAGAAGCAAATAATTGACCAGCTGAGCTAATAACAAAAAGAAATGGATTAGCCAGTTTTTTAAAAGCAGTGCTAATTGTTTATTTTGACTCTATAAACTATGTCTTTGGCCTCAGGAAACTTGAGAACCTTGAACTTCATGGAGGGCTCTTCTCTGTGTGTGAACAGATGAGGAGAAAAGTTTTAACTTCTCTTCAGTCTGGACTTACAATCAGACTTTGCTCCAGATTTATAACCAGTTACATTCATCAACTGCTACTTAAGGTGAATATTGTTGTTGTTGTCGTTTGTTTTGGTGGGTTTGCTTGTTTGGTTTGGTTTGGCTTGGTTTGGTTTGTGTGCATTTGTTTGTCTTGCTGGGTTTTGTTTTGTTTTGTTTTGTTGTTGGGTTTTTTCCTCCAATACATTGCTTTTTCAGTTTAGATGGATTCTTTATGAACGACTTTGGTGAGATACAGAATTAGCCCTCCTAAATACTAGCTGCGTTTTCAAATTCTATTTTCCTTGCCAGATAGCTCCATTTTGACATTGTTCCCTTGTAGTTTACAGGGAAACTGGCTCAGAATGTTCCTTTATTAAGGTTTTTCTAGTCTTGAGGAACTACTGCAAACTCACAGAAATCTGTCTCAAAGGTGCTGAAGCCTGGATGTCCTCATTAAGCACCTGATTTGTAGCAGCTCCTTAAATATATACTGAATGACTTCCTGTTTTAAGAAAAAAAATCCCATATTAACAACACAATGGGTAGTATTCAAATAAATGTTTAATAAATAGAAAATGGATGAAGAGATAACCCAATGTAGAATAAAAATTAAATATCAGAAATTTAGGAAATAAAGGTCAGTAAATTGCTGTTGACAGAAAGATACTTTTGCAGGGCCTTGTCAGGCCTCTGACATCTTTCTGATGTTTGTGGTTGTTTATTAAATTAAGAGAGGAAAATTGTTTCAAGGCCGTAAATAGCACTTCCCATAACATCTGTGGACAACACAGATTTGCCTGACTTAAGAGTTACTGCAGGGCACTTGTACAGAGTGATCTGAGTCATTCTGGGATGACCTGGACCTTTCCAAACAAACTGTAGCCAATTGCAGAAGAAAGAGAGGCTCTGCCTACAACATGGGAGGCTGTAGGCTGCCCAGCAGCCGCTCTGGGAGGAGTTGCAAGAGACAGTAGCTGCACAAAACCCCCGAGGAAAATGCTGAGAATTGGCACAGCTTGGAGATGAACGCTGAGAGAAATGGTAGGAAGGAGGGAGTGGAGAGCTGAGACTCTACTGGAAGGCTGCATAACTGCATTAGCTATCCTTATTCAAAAAGATGTTGAAAATGGGTGTTGGTACGGAAGAGAGCAGCAGTGTTTACTACAGAGCTGTAGAAAACACCTTGTGACCTGAAAAACACAATCTGTTCTAAAAATCAGGTTTGATTACAGTGATTACAGTCAAGTTTGATTACAGTCAAGTCACTGGGTGAACCAGTAGATCCATCAGTGACATTTAGGAGTCCGTATTATCCTCCAAAACAGGGCAGCCACATTCAGGTGGTTTACCAGGAATGGTCCCAGGCCCACAGAGACTCCTGAACTAAGCCCAGAAGAAGAACGGTAGTTAGTCTGGGCCAAAACCGTGCCAGCAGCTCTTCTAATAATTTTGAAGCTTTTTAAAAAGGAATAATAAAATCCATGTCCAGTAGAGTTCCTTGATGCTCTTTAAGTTCTTAGTAACACATACGTCTCTGGACAGATAACCTCACTTGAGACTTTTGCCTCTAGCTTTCTTTGTTTAGTTCTCCCTTTCTTACAGAAAAAAAAGGCACAAATTAGTTGCATTTTTAAAATTTAAGCCTGGAGAAATTAAGGTGAAACACCACATGATTCAGTAGCACACAAAAATTAAGCTCTTCCTCGGGAAAAATTATAAATTAGCCAGGAATCATGGGAAAGAATTACTCAGTGGAACAATTTCTGAGCACAGAACACTGAATTAACACACCCACACACCTCGTCCTACCTTCCCTGGGCCCACCTCCAGCCAATCACCCCTCCACGGGGAAGAAAAGAAAGAAGAAAAACCACCTCGCTTCCCAACGCCTTCCAACTCTTGCTTTCCAAACGTACCTCGCTCAGACGGTTAACGCTGCGCGCCGGGTGCCAAAAGATCTCGAGATACGCGTCGTCTGAACCGAAATGGGCCTTGTTGAAACAAAGGATGAGGAAACACCGAAACTCAGAAACAGGGGACGACTTTTTGTTCCTCAGCCTGCACCCCATCCCCTGCCTGGGAACAGCAGGGTTACTGCTGCTCTTCCTTTCGTTCACATCCTAATTTAAACTGCTGATTCTCGCGCATCGCTTTGCTGTAACCGGTTAACTCTGCGTGAAGGGTGACTTTGGTTTAACTTCGTCAGAGACTATCAGGTGCAGGAACACTTTTAAGGTGTTGTTAGCAGGTTTCTAAGTATTTTCTCAATACCAGCCCTTGCTCCCCTAAGTGCACAGTAGTTTAAACTGATTGTAAACCGAGTGGAAAGGGATTCTGAGCAGCAGTTGGATGTGTAGCTTGGTGTTTGTTGTTATTTCTCACGTTTGGATTTGGGTTTTTTTTTTGGTAGGGCTTTATAAATTGGAAATGAACACAGAGTTCTGAACTGAACTGAGGAGGGGGTGTGTGCGTAAGGTCATGACCAGTGTATCTGGCAGAAAACAGAATCTATACTTTGTTGTTGGGGAGCTGAGAATCAAGGGATTGTTCTTGCTGTCTGTCATGACATTTCCATCTCAAGGTCACATCTGATTTCATCCTGTCAGGCAATAGTTCAGCTTCAAGCAGGAGACTGACCTGCATAACCACCACATGTCCTGGCAGCCTTCTCTGCTTGTACAGCTCTCCGCTAAGTTATTGCCAGTATCCTCCATCAGCAGCACGGGAACCTGTCAAGCACATGCACATGATGCTTGGCTCTTTGCTCTGCAGCATGGCACCCTTTCAGAGGCTTCTGGCAGTCCTTAGATCAAGAAACCAATCTTCAGACAGCACATTTGGTAATGCTCCCTGGGCTTTGTGTGTACTTCAGCAGTGCTGCCCCACTGGGTAAATCAGGAGTGTGCAATTATCCCGTTGTCTTTTCTGCCCTTTACCTCAGAAATGAGATTTCTTGTATCTCTGAGAGATTGCATGTTTACCTGTGGTGGTGCCTGGAATGCAACGAGACATAACATTTGATACAACATTGATGGAGTTGTTGACTGGTTCATCAAGATCTCACTAATTTCAGTGCATCAGTCTCCAAAGTTTCCAAGCTCCTAAGGTTTCCCATCTGTCTCACAAGCTTAGAAATGGCATGCTGCAAAATCAGATGAATGTGAGATCTGAAGAAATCTTCTGGTTCCCAAATGATTTTCTGCCATCTCTTTCCCAGAAGGACAAGATCTTCCCAGATGAGTCAGACATAAAAGTGAATCGAGGACCAAACCAAGAATGCGTTTGTACCCCAGCACAGCTACCTCAACTTGCATCATACATTTTCTGAAACTGAAATGCTCAATTGTTTATGAAAACCAGAGCACGGGCCTCTATTTTCTGTTCTGCTGTGTTTGAAATTTAAATCTGAGACATGAATTATCTTTGTTCTGATTATGATAAGAAAGATATTTTACACAAAATTAAAAACAAAAAAGAAAAGAAAAGAAAAGAAAAGAAAAGAAAAGAAAAGAAAAAAAAGAAAAGAAAAAAGAGAGCTAGAATGAGAGGAGCATTTCCTTTCTGTTCACCTTGATAAGTAATAGTCTGCTTCACAAGTGTATGCTTCTTTCAACAGCTTCTCTCTTTAGTCTCAGAATATTGATGTCTGGCTAATGAGGATTTCCATGGACTTGAATCTCTTTGTTTTTGTAAAAGATGCATAGCAAGACTGATCATTCTGAGAATTGAATCCTAAAATCTTTATGCATAACCAGATCGTGCTTAAACCTGGGGACACACAGGGACCAGAAACCTGACAAGAGGTTTTCCCTGGGGGCAAGGACTGCATCACAACAGACACGATTCCCTCCTAGAAGTACAGAGCAATTTACATCAGTGTCTTGTCTCACAACTGTCCATTCCACGAGCTTCATCATTTTCTAAGACTTTGACAGCCACATCGTAGCACTCCCCCTTTGCATAAGGAAGTTCTCTAGAGGAATGGAGGAAGACTTGCTCATCTTTGTAATGTTCCTTGGAGTCCCTCCCATCTCACCACTGTCGCTCGCAGCCTCAACAGCCAGCTATTCTAATATGTATAATCCTTGTCCTTGCAGTGGTACCCCCAGAGTGCAATGACAGTGATAAAGAGATTGTTTTTGTTTTAAAGAGACAAAGAGTGGTGACATCAAAGCAAAGTCAACCACAACGAAGTGGTGTCAGGAAATGGCACGGTTTGGTAGGGAAAGGTTCTGAGAAATGCCATCTTAAGTAAAAAAACAAGAAATGTAGGGAAATAGGACCTTGCCAAGGATACGTGTAAATTAAAACTGAGATTAAGAGGCTGATGAGCAGCTGCTTCTGTAGCTCTTTGTCCCAGCTGCGTGTGCAGGTGGTTTTTCCCTCTAGTTTGGGGGCAGATGGTATCACCCCTATACACATTTTATGCAGAACAGTCCTGGAGAGAAGGACAATACCAGCTGGTGTCTACTATATCAGCTTCTACTGCCAGGTCTGAGGGAACCTGGATGTGCAGCTGCACTCCAACAGACCAAACACAGCCACGAAAGGAAGCACCAGCCCCATGAAGATTCCTTCCACAGTCACCACAATACAGAGACTGCTGTTTAGGAATGTGCAGTGTTGAGCAGTTTGTCCAGCTGTGGTTCAGCCAAGAGGAAGCCTATGGGGGGGTGTTGTGCTGATGGGGCAGAAGCTGTGAGGCCAAAGCTTCTTGGTGAAGGTCTCAGCGGTGGAAGGTGAGGTCTGGTTGGTTGCAATTTTCTCTTTGACCACCAGACTCCACTGTCCTGCCTGGGATGTAGGCAGTTGTGACAGCCAGATCTTCACTGAACTCAGTGCTCCCAGTGTCCCTCCTTGGAAGGCAGGAGTGGTAAAAGAAGCCCAGAGGAATGGGAAGTAGTGTAGATCACCTGTTATGCAGAGATGGATGAGGAGATGGAGGAACAATTGAAACATGGCAAAGCAGAAAAAAAAGTCAACTGACGTCATTAACTGAACTCCTGCAAAGCACGATGAAAAAAAGGCTGCAGTTTCATGAACTCTGAGCTGGTGGCATCTCAGGTCCTATTTTTCCAGGCACCTGAACCATCCATGCCTCCATATTGTCCCCTACCTTGTGATGACAAAAAAAAATTCAGTGCAGCCCTGCAGTGAAACAGATCAGGGACCCATACAAGCTTAGACTAACCCAGCCCAACTCATAGTTGGCTCTAACTCAGATCAGTTCCCCAGCCACAAGCAAAGGGAGGAGTAGCACAGGGACAGGAACAAATGATAAGTAAAAGGCAGGACTGCTTCTTCTGGTAGCAGTGGCAGCTTCTGCCTGCTCAAGCTGTGTATGCAACTACAACCTAAGAGCAGAGGCTCTTGGTGTCAGTGCTCAAGCCTGAATCAGCTGTGACTGATGTTGGAGCAATGTTGGATGGCCCTTCCTGGACCCCATGTTCATGTGTCTCCAAAAGGTACCTAATTTGAAGCTCTGGACAAAACAGAAGGCTAGAAGTCAGAAAACAGGACTTCCCAAAACGTCTTCATTAGCATCACAGTCTGTTAGCACCTAGCTCCTGACAGAGAAGGGAGATGATAGTTCCACAGGGATAGTTTGGACCACGCATGGAAACTTTGAGCTCTTGCTAACTTGGTTTCCACTGTAGTCTAAGTAGAATGGGTTTCCGAAGCGTTTATATGCTGAAATAATATTCAAGCATTATTTGGAAGCGTTCTTATTTGTTGTAAGTACTTCTGATGCCTCCAAAATGCCTATTTCACAGTTACACTCCTGTGATGATGAAGCGTGATGTTTTGGACCAGCTGCCAGGTATTGAGACATAAGGCCATATTCCTGCAAAAGCTGTATCACCAAAAAGAAACAAAGCAAAAGAAAATACTGATGTTATATCCAGGCATGCTAAAGAGGAAGATAAGGATGAATATAATTCTTCTTATAGAAACCCACTGTGAGGTGAAAGGTGGATTTATTTAAGAGAAATTTTAAAAGCCCAGTAAAGAAATGCCTCTTCAGAAGGCATCTAACAATGATCTGAAAGAGACCTTTACAAAAATTATTGATGCAACAAGAGTTGATGAAATATTAGAGAAGTTGGAAAGTGAAAAGAATAAAAAGGGTTTCCAGCTCCAAAACTGGTAATGACTATGACTGTCAAACCATAGATAATGAGAATTATGAATAAAAAACCCAAACAAAACTTGTAATTTTGGTAGCACGGTATACTTTGTGAAATTCTGTATCTTTCTAAAAGAAAGGGCTGTTGGTTTTCTGGTTAATAAATAATAAATCCAACCATTTTGCCAAAGCCTGTAAATAAAGAGTTGGTTCCAAAAGTCAGCCCATTATGAGAAACAGCCTCAGTGCGTAGACTCTTTAGGCAAGCATTCAATGAAGTAAATACAGCATGTGATTTATCTGATCTGGGTGAATGCAGGAAAGAAACCTAACAAACCTGGATTGAATTAAGACATTCCACTAGTTTTTCCATTCACTTTCCTACAACAAGCCCACTAGTTAAAGAAGGATAAAGGAGACCTTGTGTCCACAGAGATGAAAATCTTCTAGTTACAGAAAAGACAGAACCCTAATAAAGTAGTTCTGCTCTTGTCTACCCTACTAGGAGGTGATTTTGAGCTGGATTGATGGAAAGGCCCTGACCCAAGGAAGGAAACAATCCCCCAGCCACTCAGCCATCAATTCTCTTCCTTGTTCTTTGCCACCTGCCTGCCCTCAACCCCAGCCCGGGGTCCTGCCAGGGTAGCTGGGTTCTCAGCAGCTGTTCCTGTGCCACCTGGGAAACCTATGGATCTGAACCAAACACCCAAGCTATTCCTGTCCAGTGCATGGAGAGAAACAAGCACTCAAGATTAAGAGCTGTCCTTCCACACCCAACAAAAACCCCCACCAAAATAAGCAGGAAGATTCAAATGGGTCCTTACTCCAGCTCTTCACAGCAAGTGACCTACTGAGCAGAAGTTGACATTTTCTCTCCTTGTTTGCCCACAAGAAGATATATTGGAAGCCTGTGTTCAAACTTGTCTTCTGCTTGCTTTGGGAAGTGGGTCTGAACATGTATCTTAGGCCTAGGAGAGTGCACAGGCTGTGGGCACCCTCCAGCAGAGCTGTTCCACTGCCAGCCAGACCACTGTCAGAGCAACTTCTTGGCAAATGATTTCAAGTGATCGATCAGAGACCTGGATTGCTGCCCTTGCTCCAGTGAAGAAAGATGGAGAAAACTCCAGAAAACGAAATGGAAACAGATCCCTATCAGAATGCCCTAGAACTGCCTCTCACCCCAGAAGTCCCTAAATAACTTGCTCTTTAAAATCAAAACACTGAGGATAAAAACACACAAAAATGAACCAAATGATATTATCAATACCCTTAATACCCTTTTGAAGCCAGTTATTCTCCTGAAGTTAAGAGCATGGGAGGTTCAGGGCTTTGCATGGATAGCTGTCCCACAGACTTCTGCTTGCTCCAGAGGCCAGGAGCTGAGCAGAAGCAAAGTCCTCTGGGTGCAGAGTCTTTTCACAAACAGTTATTTAGGTGCTTGGTCATTACAAGGGGTTTGTTTGGTCTTTTGGAAGGCAATTGATTCAGTTGTACAAAGGCTGGAAGAACTTAAAAGATTGAAGGCCTGAGCAGCAGGCTACAGAGGGTTAGATGGTTTGAGAGCAGCTTTGAGTTGCTTTGTGTTTTAAATGGCACTTGATTGAGATAAACAAGGTTTCAGTTGATTGCTGTGTGAGGACAGGGTGCAGGAGGCTACCATGGGCATTAACTCTTTATGCAAAGTTGGACTGAGTTGACAAAAAGGATGGGACCTGGCCACAGAGGAACAGACCCTACGTCTCCTCTCCCTCCCAGTAAAACCCATTGCACTGGGCTGTCTTCTCAGGGGCTGAGAACTGTGAGGTGTGCTGTAATCCCACGAAAGGAAAGGCAGAAAGTTACAGCAGCAGGACCAACAGTCTGACGAGTAGCTGATCCCCTAATCCTGCAATACACAGACACTTCAAGTCACCTTGTGATAACTGGCCTGCACAAGGTCAAGTGTATGTTTCTGTCTTTCCGTGATAGGGGTGTAACACCCTCCCATCTCCTCAAGCAGATACTCAGTGTGCCTCACTGTGTGTGTAGGTAGTCAAATATAGAAATGGCAGACATTAACAAGTTATGGATATATAAAGGAGATTTTATTAAAACACAAATACATGGCTACATGCAAAGAATTGAGATTCTTACGGAATGCAAACATTCTGTGATGACCTTGCCAACAGTTAAAAAAAAAATCATTAACCCTGAAAAATGAACTCATGTCAACCAAGCAACCATTTCTCCACTACAAAGTTCTTTCCATAACTAGGATTGATGGATGTTACACAGGCACAACGAGGAGCTGCTACCCACTGATGCTGTGTTACTGGATGCTCTTGCTCCAGTTAGGTGGTTGGCTGCTTTCCCTGAAACCACCGAAACAGCTCGTTGGTAAAAATGTTGTGCCTGTGTCTAATTATTTTTTTACAGCAAAGTGACATTTCAAGGTTGATGAATCTTGAAAATTAAGGGATGATACTCCTGTAAATGTTTCCAGAAACTGTTAAGTAAATACACCCAGTGACTAGATCACATGTTGCCCCATAGGAGTCATTTCACTCCTAGATTCTCAGATCACATTCTTAGTAGATATTACAGAACAAGGAAGTCAGTTTAGTTTCTTTAGTTTCATTTCTCTGGTTATTTTTTTTTTGGTCTCTGTCATAGAAAATATATTATAATCCCTGTACATTTTATAAGTGCAAACATGGTTCATGAATTTGCCCAGGTTTTAGGAATTTACTTCACAAGGATTCTTTTATTATTTTTTTTTTTTGGTTAGTTGGATGTTTGTTTTTAACTCCGAGTTCCAGCTAAGAGGAAAAAGGGTCTAATGACATAAACTGTGTTCAAAGGTTGTGGAATCATATTAGATTGTTTCCAGTAATGTCCCAAGTGCACAAAAGCAGAATCTGCTATTGGCTTTACTGCAGCTCCGTCATGTTTACTCTCAAATTGCTCTCTGGAAGGGATGCATATGTGATTCTGTGACACGTGTTACTCTCTGGGTGAGTAGGCATGCCTGTGCTCAGGGTTATCCAGCATTTCCCATTCTGAGGCCCAGTCTTTCAATCACCTGTCGACTTCTACAAGCTAAGTCATTTGGTCTGAAATTTCACAAAGATGTTGGCCTCAGCCTGACGTTTTTGACCAGAACTATTAAACTACTTGAAAAACAGGGCAAAGGAACAAAAGCTGTGTTTTTAAAAAAACCTGGTGGGTTTTTCCTTGAAGCAAAGCCTTTCAATCGGGTCAAAGATAGTCCTAATAAAATTTTTATGAAAATTAATTTTTTTTCTGAGAAGTCAAATACACCAAAGATCACAGCTTGCAATTGTTTAGCGGAGATTCACTAATGCTTAGTAGCTGCTTCTGAGATGTTATCCTAAGATAACAATCATGAGTGGAGGGAGCAAGGCAAAAAGTAGGATCAGAACCCAGATTGTGAAAAAAAGCACGTTTTGGCTTTCTCAGGGATCTGCCTGGGAGATTGTCCAGAAGAGGAGACCAGAAGCCCAGTTGCTTTTCAGGGATGCCCTCCGTTGCGCTAGAGATTGGTCTGTCCCAATGAGCTGCAAATCAAGCAGAGGCAGCAAGTGGCTCTCAGAGATGAACAAGGAGCTCCTGACAAAACTGAAATGTCCAGCTGTAGGCTGGTCATTAGTGGTAGTAATTCAAGACTAGATCTCTTCCCTTTGATTATAAGGGGGTTGGGAGAAAGTGACTTGCAAACGGCTTAGGCTGGTCGGTGTCAATATTGGGGCCCACAGTGTTTAACATCTTCAGTGACCTGGATGATGGGAATGCACGCTTTCAGTGACAGCAAGAGGCACGTATCCCACCACTCTCAGTATTCCCTCCAGATGCCCATTTGCTCTCCTGCAGGTTGTGTTCCAGATGTGTGATTATGAGCACATAATCCCATCCCTCCCTTCTCAACTCTTCCTTGGATGCTCATGAGGCCAGGCTCCAAAATTTAACAAACCGAGCTCTTAAAGGCTACTAATTAGGAGAGTGGTTTTTTGTACAGTCTCGGTTCTGCCCCTTGCATGTCCTCATAGTGGTGCAGTCTCTCAGTATGTGAACATTGTTCCTGCAAAATTCTTCATTCAGTGTGCAGGATGGCAGGTCTCATGTAGTAAGTAGCTACTCAGTATTTTCTGTCCTCGTAATGATGCTCTGTGCAGGGCCGTACATTTATTTACTGTCTATTGCTATTCAACCCTTCTTAGAGACAGTTTTTTCTAATTCAGGAATTTTTTTGCAGTCTTCATTTTTACATTGTCCAGAAACTGCTTCGTGAGAGAAGTCACATTTAAAGCCCGGTTTCCAGGGCAGCTTTTAACCATTTTAACATCAAGGCAAAACTTACTCTCGGTTGTTGCTTCCACTATCTGCAACAACAGCCAGAATCCCAAAGAAAGCAATTCTCATGACACAGGTCCATCCATTTTTCAGGAGGAACATGGGCTTTTCCCTAAGTGGCACTTTGTAGGCAAAATTCTGTATCGTCATACACATAAAGACTATACTCCCAAGGATGGTGGTATAGTTCCATAGTTCTATATTCACAAGGAAAGACGAATCATAGCTGCACATCAGCTTAACTGTAGTATCTTCTAAGTGTTTTGAGTTCTGAAGGGTATTTTCTTTGCAATGGATACCTGGATGATGACATCCCAATAGGCTGCAATTTGGATTTTATAGACTAACAGAGGTTCTTGGGCCTGAAATTAGCTTCCTTTATACTCTCTGTATACTTCTTACTTATGTTTCACTTTCCATTTTCTTTAGGTTCCTTCCATTAGCTCGAGCAAGTGAATTACACAAGCAACGAGCTACTAGAAATGCAGCCAATGAAAGTGAGTTCTGCAGCGTACCATTGCCTTAGCCTGGGCACTGCCTCTTTGGCCCCCTCTGAGTGTGTTTTGTTTCTGCTCCTGGGATGCTGGCTATTTCTGCTGTATCTACATGGCTCTTCTGATTATTTGGGCTTTCTCAGTTCCTTTTCTTTCAAGTTCTGCTCTAAGGACTCTGTTTTTGCTGTGGTCACTCTGCTATGTTTGTACCTTTCCTTTCTTTATTGCTTTTCTTTCTTTACAATGTAACATCACGGCTCATGTTTCTTCTCTACATCTTGCAGGATCCTTGATTATTTCCATTTTCCCCCTTTTTTCTTTTTCTTTTTGTATTCTGTTGTCTTTATGCACATTGTTTCCTAGATGCCTTTTTTCCTCTCTGCTCTTTCCTGAAGAGTCCCTGTTACTCCTTTCTCAGCTGCCCACGGTTACCGTTCTTTCCTCTTATTTCCATTCCCTTTCCTCTACCATGTGCAGAAGCAATGTAGTGTTACCATTTCCATACATGGAAAAAAAAAATCTTTATTTTGCACGATAAGCAAGCTTACTGCCTGCCTGCCTGCCCACGCGTTTCTCTATATCTGGACTTTTCCCTCCCTCTTCACCTGCTCTCCTGTGCTCACACTTGTTCTGTGCTCCCA
>WUAM01000323.1:1647163-1657266 GCA_024336885.1 Actenoides hombroni
GTCACCTGCCCGTCGGAAGCGGGCAGGTGAGTCGTGTGTCCCGCCCCGAGAGCCCACGACCCCCGCCCGGCTGCTTGGGATCGCTGAATTCCCTCCTACCTCTTCCCCTCCGGTCCCGGTGCGCCCCTGCCCGGGCAGAAGGGGTTTTAACACCCCAGCCCCCCCTCCCCCCCCGACTCGAGTCGGAGATGGTCCAGTTATGGGATGCTGCTGTAATTCTGAAATACTTTTGTGAGAGCTTGGGGGCAAACATTTGCATCTTCATGTGACTGGGAGACCATGAGGATGGCAGGAGCTGCTTTTCACATGGGTTTTCACAGGTGTTGGTTGCTGCCGTAGTGATGGAAGTTTCGAGGCTGGTCAGATCCCATACAAACCTCTTTTGGTATTATTATTTATTTTTTTTAATAAGCATCTTTGCTATAAAAGATAATTGATTTTTAGGTGTCTCTGGTCTTCGGCATATCCTAACGGTCCTGTGTGAAGCAGGCTGGTTCAAGCTGCTTTGTAAATATTTGGCTGTCCTACCTGAAGGTTTGATTCCTCCAAGGTGGTGCTAAGCGGGTACGAAGAGGAGCATATGTTACAGTATAGTTCGGGGAGAATAACTGTACAGGCTTTTCCGGCTTTGGGTGTTGGTGACATAGGAGACATAAGATTTCTCCTTCATGGGTCCTACAAGACCTTCAAATATTAATTTACTGCCCTTGTTTTGGTTGTTGGGTTTTTTTTGGTATATCGTTCACTCATCTAATGGGAGGAAGTCCTGGCCATGAAACCCTAGGAAGGCATCTTTCCACCTTAAAAATTTGGAAACAGGAAGGCGATTTTGGACTGTACCTGGGTAAAAGTCCCTACTCAAGTTGTGAGTTTGTTGTATACCCTCAGCCCCTGTGTTTTCTCTGTGGGGAAGGCTGTGGGATGGAGGAGGAAGAGGGTGGTCAGGCTGGCGGTATCTGCAGGCTGGGGCTGGCCCGCTGGCAGGGCGATAACCAGCCATGGCACGGGCCAGGAAAGGGGCTGCGCATCCTGCCCGGTCCGGACAGCCGTGCTCATGGGACTGCCCCTCTCAGAGATGTGCTGGGCGGCTGCAGACCCCTCTCTCGAGGGGTGAGGCTGAAGTGCCCTAGTGCTCTGTCTCGACTTCCTGCTCCGCAGAGCGCTTTGGGAGGAGATGATCCAGCCCTTTCACACTTCTCTGGCTCCTACTTGGTCTTCTCCAAAACTCACAGAGGATTTTCTGGGACTGCAAGGCAAGGGTGTTTTCTTGGTTGGCTCTTAGCTGGGCGTTTTTGAGAAAATGGTATCGGAGACTGGTGAGAGGAGTGAGAAAATGCTGAGTAGTTGAGGCAGTGAGCTCAGGCAAGTAGAACCAATATAAATTTAGCACTTGATGAGTTGAGTTGCAAGTAGCACATGGAGTCTGGGACCCCCAGCTGAAAGCGAGGCCCTGCTATGCAAAAGACTGTAGGGATAAGTCTAAAATTTGCCCAGCACACCTGTGCTGGTGAGGGTTATGAAAATACTCGAGCTTTGCAGATGTAACTCCACTGGCAACCCACCCATGGCTTCCAAATATAAACTATGGTATGGCTGGAAAGGAGTGGGTACAGCGGCGTAGTTTAGGCCGGTCAGGGAGGTGTTTGACTGGACCAGCAAATGAGAAAGTTTCTTTTGCTGATGTAAGCTGCTTTTCCCCCTGGGAATTTGTTGGTTCTTCATCTATGGTTGTCGAAGTGTAACTGTCCTGGAAAAGCTCTAAAAAGTGGCCTAGTCCATAACAACTGGCAGCTCCAGCCCCAGAGTGGAGAGTTTGCACAGTCCTCCATCTCCCAAGCAGGTATCTCCATGGTGCCCCAAACCCGTCCCTTGCCGTGTCACCGCCTGTCATGGTGGCTCCCCTGGCTAAGGGTTGCTAACTGGGCCTTTGTACCCTGGTGAGCCCAGGCTCGGGCAGGCTGTGACCCAGGCTGCCCACCCTTTCAACTTGAGGAGCTTTTTCACAGTTCCTGTGGAGTTAATAGAAAGTGTTACCAGGCAGATCTGAACCCCTGCCATGGCTTAAACAGGAGCGGTAATGAAGAATTAACCCTTGCAAAGCAGCCATCAGCTTGTGCTCCTGGGGAAAGCTCCGGCCTCTGCAGATGGAATCGGTGCCGCTGCAAGGGGCAGGTGGTCCCGTGTCCTCCCTGCCCTCCTGGGCCTTGTTGGAGGCTGGTACTATGTCCTTTCTGGAAGCTCAGGCTTCCCAGGCTGGAATATTAACCGTGACCAAAATAAATGTTTGCTGCTGGGCAGACAGGTTGAACCAGCTAATGGAAGGCCTGGTAAGCACCAGGAACCATCAAGGGAAGGCAGTGGCTGGGGAGAGGGCACAGGAGCAGTGACACCGTGCTGTTATGGTGGCAGCGAGCTTGTGAATCGACTCGGCTCCTCGGGAAAACATGGGAGAAATGAATGTTTGGCGAGGTCCCCCAAAAGCATTCGTGCTGGTGTTGCCTTCTCGCTTGGTGTGAGAAAGTCACTACCATCTGCAAATCCCACTACTTAAAAATGGGGCTGCTATACAGGCAAGCTGCTCAAAATGTTTCTAATTCAAATAGAGAATTTCTTACTGTCTTTGGGTTATAAAGATAAGCCTTTAAGAAGAGGGCCATTTTCTTAGCCATGAGAAAATGCTTAAATGGAGACACCACCCACATGTTAAGTCCTTTTTAAAAGGGGCTAAATCCTCTTAACAAGAATATCTTTAGAGAACTCCTGTGGCCTTTAGATGACATGAGCTGTGGAGAGGCTGGTTCGGCATACTTCAGAAGGGGGCGGGAGGATTTACATTTCCAAACGGAATACTTAGCACCTCTCTCATTTTTTTTCTGCTGGTTCAGAAAGCACCTCTTCCTCCCTCCTCCTCCTCAGCAAGTCACAACTGGAAAGGGAGAAAACTGGGGTCATGTGCAATCTTTCTCCTAGGTGTTTATAGATAAAGGAGCAGGCCACATAGGGCGTAAATACCGAATGAGGACTTAATGTATGGGAGAAAAACCTCTAAGTTGCATAAAGGAAGTGGGTGGTTACCTCGAAGCTTTTCTTCATTCTGCAGGAATAAAAAGGTTTGTCTGTGAAGACACAGGTGGTTTCATGTTCAAACCCATTCTTGTATTTCTTTGCTGGATAGGTTGTTCCTAGGAATGAATGCGAGCGTGAGGCTGGAGCCTTGCCTTTTTGAATGGTATTTAAGGGAGTTTCTTTGGTTTAAATCCATCTTCTCCAGCAGCAGATTGCTTCGGAGCCCAGGGAAGGTACCACATGGTCCTTTGGCACAGCCGTCTGAGGAGAGTTCAAAGAGGTATAAATCCTGATTGCCCGAACAGTGCCAACAAGCATCTAGTGGCAAGCAGGCATCCTACTAAAAATGTCCAGGAATAGCTGGTAGCTTGCTGTGCTCGCTGACGGTGCTTCGCTCTCCTCTCCCAGGGTCCAGCTACGCTCTCGGGGCTCCGTCTGCACCACAGCTACTGAAGGTATGGTAGCACCATGATGATAAGGGCTTCTGGCAGGCTTCCATGAGCAGCTGAGCCACTCAAAGGCTTTGCTGTTTCTGGAAGGAGTAGCCTTGCTTCTACCTCACCATCTCTTCTCTAGCATCTCCTTTGCCCTGGCCAGGCAGAACTGTTCCCCTACTCTTTGCTTGGGGACCATCCAGCTGCACTGGTGTGTTGGTTTTCTTCTGCTTTAACAAGGTGAAATAGCTGGGTCTGATGAGCAGTAGATCTGACATGGGGATAGGTATTGGGCATACATGGCTCAAGATGGGATGAGTGAGATGAAGGAAGGAGACGGGAGTTTTTCCATGCTGTGGTGTTGAGGTGTTAAATCAGCTCATGGAGCCTCAGTTTGCAGAGGTTGGTCTTGTCTGTCCTTCCTTGGTACCTTCCTTGTGCCTCCAACCTGTTTGCCAAAGGCCAGATAGGGTCACTTTACATCCAATTTATTCTTATGTAGAGGCTGCTTCAACTGATTGAGCAATTAAAGGTGTTTTCTTTCCCCTCATTTTATCCCAGGTATGTTGGTGCTGCTCTGTTAATTTCTACAGCGTGTTCCTACGATTATGTGCAAGCATTGAAAAAAACCCCAAAAGTTTAAACATAGGAAGAGCTGTATTTTGCAAGATGAAAGGCTCTCTTGCTGCTTTTCTGATTATGGCCACGGCAAACGTATGAGGAAGGAACGCAAGAAGAGGGCTTGCACAGGACAGCCCTTCCACTTGCCTTGAGAGAACACTTCCTTGCTCAGGGGTTACGTTGGGTTTTATAGTTGCCAATGGCCTGTGATTTTTGTCTAATAATTGTTTGAATCTAATTGTAGTTCTGACCTTAGGTAGCAACAAGCTCTATGGTTAGTTATCTTGTATGGGAGAAAAAATAATTTGGTTTCTGCCTTTTTTTTTTTGTACTTGTCCATTTTGAACTTGCTGTCTATTGGGTGATCCTAGATACTGTGGTAGGGGGAAAAAGATTTTCTCATATATATTTCTCTACACAGTTTGATACATTATCACCTGTCCTCAGTTGTCTTCTCCAAGCAGAAGAGTGCTAGACCATTTAATTTCTCCTGACATGAAAGCCACTGACATTAAAATAAAGGTGTCCTTTTATAAAAGAACCACATGGGTGTGAAAACCAACACGTCCCTTAGTTGTGAGTTTTTACTTGTGAGGCTTTTGAGGATTGGCAGCTTTGAAAGACGTTTTGAAGATGTGGTAGACCCACTGTGCAGGCCGAGCAGGAGCCAGAGACCCTTTCAGAGCCAGCTTGTTTCACAAGGTCTTAACCTGGCCTTGGGGGGAAAAGCAGGAGGTGTGGAGCAGAGGAGATGAGTGTACCCGACTGCTGTGGGAACGGCTCGTTACAGAGCGTGGGTGGCAAAAAGGCAAGTGAAGTAGCACCCTTCCTCTTCGGAGCCCCTGTCCTGTGCAGGCCAGTAGGTCTGGTGTGGCTGTGGGAGGGGAATCCAGCCCACCCCTCCTGTCCAGAGAACCAAGAGGAGGATTGGGTGAGAAATGAAGATGTGAGCTTTTCTTAGTAGCTTCAAGTATGACACCTTTCAGACCTTCAGGCTTCACTGCTGAAGGTGTGTGCTGGGCTGCTGGCCATGGCTCTGCTAGCAGGGTTGGTCCTGGTGCTGGTGTGTAGGGGTGGGAGGGTGTCTTGGGCTGTAATCCTGGCTCGTGGAGGAGCTGCCTGTAAAGAATGGGTTGGAGACTGTGACTTTGGTGCAAAGGGGCTGATGGGTGGTAACATGGATCCAGCCTTGCCCAGGGCGAGACTTCAGCAGATGGAAAGCTCTTCTCAGTGTAACTAAATCTCCAGGTTTTACACTCTCTGCAAATAATCTCATTTACAGCTGGCAGCACGGAGTGTGTATATGTGGTGGCAACTCTCAGCCTTACAAGTGACTAAGTTGGACTTGAGGCTTTTGTTTTGGCTGGCAGAGTTAATCACTTCCTGCACTATTTTTCAGGAGCAGAATTGTGTTTGCTGCTATGGGGAGGAGAAACCCCCTTCGTGTGCCTGGGGACAGTGGTGGGAGGTGGGAGGGAGGCTGCTGGTGTCTCTGGACGGGGCTGCTGCAGTGCTGGAGGTGTTGCTGCTGAAGTATTTGGATTCAGTTTCAATTTCAGTTCTGTTTGAAGACGGACTTGGCAAAATTGCCCAATTTTTCACATCTTTAAAAGGGAACTATTTCACTTCTGTTTTCCTCGAGTAAGTTGGTCCAAAACCACACTTGGAAGTGCCGTGCCTGGCATGGGTGTCTCTTGCAGTACTATGCTGTCTGCTTGGATAGTGCTGCTTTTTGTTGGGTCTTGTGGCATTTGTGGGGTTCTTAAGGCCTTGTGGGCTTCAGGTGAGCTGTGATAAGTATTTCTGTCTGCAAGCTCTGTAAAGAGGGAAGAGAAAAGTTTGACTAGGTGTTGATGAAGCTAGAGCATGCTGAAAATGGCCTCTGCTATCTGGTAGGAGCCTTCTACTTCCTGCAGTTTAGCCTTCCTTTTGTACATACATGAATGCATCTCGAATGTGTCGGTAATTATTTGCAAACTGAACTTGCCGAAGGTCAATGGCACGTGTCCTGTCTCTCCTGTCCTGCTTCGAAGTGAAGAGTTGATGACTTGTTGGTGTGAGTACTGCACACTAACTCTGTCAGCGCTGCAGGTGCCTGCCCTGCAGCTCTCGGGCTTTTCGTGCCAAAGGTCTTTTGCTTAGGACCAAGTTAGGAGGGAACGGTGGAGCATTGAAGATCTGTTCAGAATCAGCTGGGCATCGGTGCTGTGACTGTGCTGAGTTAGCGGGGGCAGGCACAGCTTTCCTTTATACCGTGGGGATGGCAATCACCGACCTCCAAGTAAAACCCGTATCCTGTTTCATCACTTAGTTTAAGTAGGAGACTTAGTTTGATCACCTGCATCTACTTTGAAGGTTTCATCCCACGTGTGCATGGCTGTATCTAGGCCCAGAAGTGGCCGCGACCCGAGGCTGACAGCATTTGCAGGTGCCCCAACTCAAGGATCTAGGAGCTGCTTTGTAGTGAAATATTGGGTTCTTCCTCTGTTGTAGAACTGCAGATGTTGGGTCCTTGTACCTTTTTATATGAAAAAGCCACTGTTAAAAGCAGAGTCTGTTGTTACTTTGGCTTCCATTTCTGTATCTTTGCAATAGGATTTTATATTCTCATCGCATCGACGTTGGAAGCCGCTAGTTGTTTTGCAAAGGTGTGTGAAAAGGTGTAGAAAATTTCGAAGCAACTACTTTTGTCAAAAATAACTTGCATTGGGAAACTGGATACTGAGAAGCGTCTGCTTAGCCTTGGCTGCTTCAGCTCCAGCATTCCTGCTCCAAGTTGTGGTATGCGTGTGTCGGTTAATGTATGCATAGATTCTAGAAGTAATTTTCATTAATGAACTTCTTGAAAGACTTTCTCTTTACAATGCTATTCTGTTGGAGTTTTTTGTGTGTGGGTTTTGCTTTTTTTTTTTTCCTGGTTGTTGTACAGCTGTTGGTTCAAAGGTTGTTGCATATTGCATAACTCACTGCTAGAAAGTGGGGGGAGAAACTCATTGGCAAGCTTCCTTCCTTGTTAATTAAGGTGACGTTAAAAGTCTCTGGTTTAGGTCTCAATCGTGGCTGTCACCCTTCGGTGCAAGAGTGAAATTATTACATATTCATATATATTTTGTCAGGCTTATTAATCCACTCTACTAGTTCTCTCTAAATATTACTTTCTCTTAATATTAGTTCTACTGTTAATTACAAAACGTTACCGAAATTGGAGTGCAGCAACAGATCTAAATGTGTTTTTTCTGCAACCCACTGAATCTGCACTGTAGGATGTCATGATATTTTTTTATACATCTTAAAGTACAGATGTCATTTTAGAGAAGCACCTCTCCGTAGAGTGAGTGTACTATTCTCTCAATAAAATGTATCTTTCCGATTTGCCTTGCGTGTTGTTCAGAAAGAAGCTGGCACGTAGACTTGCTTGCGTCCTTTCTACTTCGATTCCCATTTAAAAGAGGTCATCTAGCAAATTTCATGTCTGGAAGTAAAAAAAGTAACCTCTTGGCCTGGCATTTCTATTGATAAAGTCCATCTAGGTTGACAGTAGGCTTCTGGCTTTTTGGGTGCTACCACTGTGTAAGTAGATAAGTAGGTGAAAACATAAAATGATGTGCAGAAAAGGTTTTGTCTTGTAGCATAGATGGAGTGGTGGCTCGTGTGTACTGGGCTGTCTACTGCCTACTGGAAAATTCTTGCTCTAAGGGGCAGGTCTGAGGGGTTTGCTGAGTTCTTGGACTGCTGCTGTAATGGAAACTGGGCTTTCCTTCACACTGCTTGGACTTTTTAACGTCTGCTGCTTTTAAAGTTGTTTTTCCAACCAGAAATGCTAGAAATGAAGAATTATATGGAATTATAATGTCGTGAGCGATGCTAGTAACTCAAAAGTGCCTTCAGTACTTGTTTTCTTGTGCTGCGAACTCTGGAATGAAATGGCAATTACCATGGCTATATGCTGGTGTTATTTTGTCTTGCCAGCGTTGTGTTTTTAGACGGCGTTGGTCCCGCACGTTGACAGTCAGTTTTTTGTCCCCATACAGTAAGCCAGTTCACACTTTGTCTAATGTCTTCGCGTAGCGGGAATTGATGCCGGTTACAGCTCTCACAGAAGGCTTTTGTGCGGCGATATCTGAAAGCTGTCTTGTTGGAGCTTTTATCAAGGCAGTGGCAGTGAGGCCATTATCCCCCTTTGTGGCCAACCTAAGATATTCGCAGAAATTTTTCTTATAATAATGCTTAGGAAATGGCCCGCTGGTAAAAAAAAGCGACAATGCCGGCGCGGTACAGAACTAATCCCCGAGGTGGCAGCTGTGGGGCGGCCGGGTGTTATCTGGCCCCGCAGCCCGGCCACGGGGTGGGAAGGGATCCGTGCGCGGGGCAGGCGGAGGGTGGTGATCGGGGCTATCGCGAGCGCGGATAATCCTGCCCGTCGGCTCAGCAGAAGAAAGGTTGAACTTTCCATGGTGAGGCTTTTATCGAGCAGCTCCAAGTAAGGCAGATCCAAATTGCTGGATAATGGTTCTGCACCTCGTCCTTTTAGGTTTGGGGTTTTTTTTTTTCTTCAGCTGTAGCCGAACTCTCGGGAGTTATGTAAAACTGGGAGTCGGGTGAGAGGGAGCCGAAACTTCACAACTCTGCTGTAGTACTCTTTTCATGCACAAAACTCTCGAGCCGGTAGAAAAGACAATTTAGTACTTGAGGTGGGGGCAGGGAGAGCTTGAAAAATTATAATAGCATTTTCACTGGCTGCTTTGTCTCAACAGTGGGTATTTCACTGGGTTTGTTCTTTTTTTTCCCCTCAGGAACTGGGGCTTAGAAAAAGCTCTCTTTGTAAAAGACAGTGTCCTGAAAGAATAAGTGAGTTGCTCATTTTCTTTCTCTGGTTCTTAATCATAAGAACTGCCTTGATGATTTTTCCCACCTCAAATTAGCAGTTTATTTATAACATGCTAATGTTCTGCATGCCCGTCGGTGTTACTGTTCTGTCGTGCTGAGCTGAGAATTGTTCTCTCTCCAACTGACACCACAGAGATGACACAAATGAACACGGGAAATTGTGTGTGATAGAGACAAATTCAGGTGGCTTTTGGTATGACTTTGGTTCAGACTTCTTTCTATAAAAGCGCTTCAGTTTCCTTTCTGACTTCAATTGATCGCCACATTTCTGTTGTTTGTTTTTATTTGTTAATTAAAGGAAAATGCAGACCGTTGCCTTTTTGGCATTCTCTCTAACCTTTCTTGCCTGTTGGCAAACTTCTCTGCGGTCGTCTTCTGTGTGGTGCCCCCAGCTGTCTTCTTGGGTTGCAGGCAGGGGAGTGAGGAACTTCATGGGGTACTTCCCCCCCCCCCCCCCCCTTGTCGGGGCCCTCACGACAACCACCTTGCAACCAAGAGCCTTCAAGGCCCCTGAAGGAAGGCTCTTCCACATCTAGGAATTAGCAGCATCCCTCCCCGTGGGTCTTCTGCTTCAGCTGCTCTATGAAAAGACCAGGAAGCATTCCAAGTCCAGACCACCCAACACAGGGTGTCCTGGGCACGGAGAAGGAAGTGGCCAAATAACACGTCCCGTGAGTTGCTGTAGTTGAAGCAATGTGCTTTATAGGTGTTGGAGAGAGATGTGATATCACGTGGGGGGCTTCTGACATTGTTTGCTTGTGACCCATTCTCTAAACACTCTCTTTGTGTTGCTGCTGGCCTTGGGGTGTTGAATTCCTTCCCTTTTCTCCTCTTGGGAACATCATGCTTCTGCTGAATATGGGGGAGATGAACTGCAGCGGTAGCGAGCAGGTTGGGAGCTGTTGGCTGGATATTAAGCTTGGGTACAGGCTTCTGTGGACAGAAATAAGTTGATACTTGTAAAGCATTTTTTTGTGATGTGGTTGCTGTTTTTTCGGGGGGGGAGAGGGGGCAAAACCCTATTTTGCTATGAAAGGGAATGTGTAGGGGATCCCAGAGACTGACATATTTAATTAAACAAAAAAACAATAGAGG
>WUAM01000323.1:1661177-1691233 GCA_024336885.1 Actenoides hombroni
GTTTAGGGGTTTTGTGAGCACATGGAGGAGAAAACATGGCTGAAAACGTTCTCAATTTGCGGAGGAAATCCACAGTTGCGTAAAATGAGAACCGGCGCTTTCTCAGCGCTGTGTTTGCACCGTGCCTCAGGTGCTTGGCTCCCAGGCCCTGACCGAGGCTCCCAGGCTATGTGTAATTGAATTAGTCTGCTGGATGGCATTAAAATAGGTGAAGATATAAGTGATTTGTGCCTAGAAGTTACGTGTGTAGCGAGCCTGTAATACTGGAGGCCTCCAAAATCGTTGCTGTTGGGAAATGCCTCCTGGGGAAGGACTGGCTGTGCTGCTTTGACAGGTCCAGTCCCTCCGAGCAGGGCTGTAATGTGACTGATGTTTAACAGGTGAAAGTAAAGGCGCTGTGGTCTTGCACGAGAGGTCACAGAATCCCTGGAGATAGTAGCTGGGATGGCTTTTACTGCCAGCAGCTGCAACCACAGCCGAGGGGCTTATCTTGACTGTGTTATGAATGTGGGTAGGCTCCTAGAACGTTTGGCCAGATGAGTGGCAATGAACACTGGTTACATGGGAAGTTCATCAAGGAAGGTTGAGTTTCGTGACCGTGCTCATGGCAAAGTCTCTTTTCTGCCCCTCAGGTGGAGAGGTGAAGCCAGCTTGTGTGGCAGCAAGAGCATGCGGGGCCCTGCTTCCATGCTGCCCCAGAATTTGGCCCTTGTGACCAAAACATGCTGCTGAATTTGGGCATCAGCTTAAAAGGAGATACTATTGTGGTCATAATGACACCTCCCCATGCAAAATCAACTAGTGGTGCTAACAAATGAACTCTGGAGGCAGCCTGTAACTAACAGGGCTGCAAAATAAGAGTTGTCATTTTAATCTGTCACCTCATTTCGAACATTTCATTATCGATTCCTTCAGCAAAAACCCTTTGGATGCGTTTATCTCCCAATCCTTCCACTGCCAGAAGCCTCAGCTCTCCCCACAGCAGCTGCCAAAATTTCAGTCTTTCTCCCTGTACTTTCTTTAGTACCATTGTGCACTGCAACGTTTGCAGGATAGTAAAATGTGAAAGCCGCGGAGCATTCCTGTTTATTTTGGAATTCAGTGTTTTGCACACGGAACACTGTCACTCTGCCATATTTACTTTCTTGTATTTAATTCAACAAAAATGTATTTACCTGAAGCGGACACGAAATTTCCAGTTTGCTGTGGAAAGTGTAGAGCCACGCTGCAGAACTTGTTCCAAGCGCGTGAGGGCTTCTTGCCAGCGCAAAGCGTGGGAGGGAAGTCAGGAGTAAGATGACTCTGGCTGCTATCATTAACAGTTGCCTATTGAAAGGGTAGAAGTTATGGATCTCGAGGCAAGGTGACAGGTTTTTGGGGTGGGTTTTTTTTTTTTGAGTTTTATACTTCCAAGACAAACAGATGACTGGCAAAGCAGGTTTCTTCCAAGACTATCTTTCAAGTGCTTTTGATTTACCTTGGATAAGAACTTGCAGTCTCAGATAGTGAAATGTCATCAAGTTTTCTTGGTAATCTTGACTTTACGCTTTGCTATAGCTTGGAATCGGGGTTGGCAAAACAATTAGTGTAGAAAATGAGGGGTTTTTTTGAGAATCTATCACTGTAGGCTTTTTAGGAATCTAGCAAGTCTACAATCTGATTGGGGCTGCCCTGTGTTGTCTTTTCTTTCCTCCTGCTGCTGAGAGAGTAAGACTGTCCCCTTTCTATCCATATACTGTTGAGAAAGGCCAGCATACACAGGCTATTTTTGATCCTATTCCTTTCCATAATTATATGTAGCTCTTATAAATCTGTCTGGATGGAAAGCTGCTGTGTACTTTGGAAGGGCTCATTTGATCTAAATTTAAGGATGTCTCATGTCCAGTTGTGAAACTTGCTATTTTAGTTTGCCCTACCTACAGCTTTTACTAAAGCAAGAGGAAAAGGATGAAAAGAAGAGGAGAGACTGAAAAGTGCATGAGAGAGGAGGGAGAGATGACTCATAACTGGGACTACATTTGAAAATGAAAAGGTTCAAGGTGTACTGGTCATAAGAGGAAAAGTGATGGGTTTTATGAAGAAGGCACAATTAAATCATCTAGTCATTTATCTTTGGAACAGATTAAGGTACATTTGAGGAAGAACCTGTGAGCTTGAACCGAGTAGATAATTTTGAAGTGAGAAGACATATTTAAAGAAAAGAATTTTTAGTGCAGCCTTTAATAGGTGATATTTAGTGCTAGATTCCACAGGAGGACATATTCTAGGATTCTGGAAAATCCCACTTATCTATCCATTGCCTACAGTTACATAGCAAGGCAGGCAGCAGAAAGGGGAAGAGGATGAAGGCAGCGAGAGTGCAAGAAGCCAGATGTGCTTTCCCTGAACTTTAGGCTCCAATGGTTAGAATTTAAAGCTCACAAATAGACACCTGAGCTTCTGCTTTCATCCTAGGTGTTGTCTCTTGCCTCTCTGCTCATGTTCTGCTCTTCCAGTCTGTCTGGCATCCATAAAACTTTCCTAAAATGTGGGATGTCCAACAATCTTGAAATAACCCTTTTTGTAGGGCTTAAGTAGTGTGCAATTGTAAGGATGGAATTCTTAGTATGCAGCCTTGCAAAAGTGCTTGTGCTGTCTCTTAAAATGTTTACTAATATTATCCAACAAACAGCTCTTCCCACCTTCACCCTTCTTTTCCTATCTTTCCTCCCCATCAGCTAAAAGCTAACAAAGATGAAGCTGTCCAACACGGGAGTGAAGCCGATAGAAAATGTTTAATTTTGTAAAGCATTTTAATTTAAAAAATAACCCCGCTTTAATCCAACGCCGTACAGACACATTGGCCAAGTGACAGCGAAAGGGTGGCTTTGATTGGCTCCAGTGAGCATCTGCACTAATCCCGATGCTATGGAGTGTGTTCATCACTGTCCCAGGAGTGAACACACAAACTGGTACTGATAGTAATTGCTGGCAGAACAGTAAATGATAACGGAGCTCTCCTAGCTTGCTCTGTAGGCACATTCAAACACGCTGCAGCTTTAACACGGCCGAAGGCCAAGCCGTATGCCAGGGAACAGGGAGTGCAGGCTGTGCCCGGTGAAAGGGGGACTGTATCCTGGAAAGCAGCACTTCTGAGAAGCCTGTAGTGGACGAGCAACTGCACACCAGCTTCCAGGCAATGCTGGGGAGTGCTGGCACCGAGATGTGTACCCTGGCATGTGTGTGGGGGGAAAAGGAACAGGAGAAGGGAACGTTACTGCCTCAGTGATCAGTGTTGGTGTGGCTGATATTTAGAGCGTATACAGTTGAGTGCTGGGGCTTGCTAGGGGAAAATGGTGAAAATAGAAGATGCTGTTAAATAGTGTAGCAGAATTTTGAGTGAGCCAGCTAGAGAAGACTAGACCTGTTGTTGTTTGCAAATAGCGAAGGACTTGTGGGTAATGTGAAGGTTGGAGGCTGTTTGGGCCATAGGGATTGTGAAATGGTAGAGCTTTCGATTCTTGGGAGAGGAAGGAGAGGGCTCAGTAGAACTGTCACCTTGGACTTCTGTAGGGCAGACATTGGTCTGTGCAGGAGACTGGCTGACAGGGTCCCTTGAAAGGCTGTCCTGAAAGGCAAAGGAGTCCAAGAAGGCTGAATGTTCCTCGGGACACAAATCTTTAAGGCATAGGAGCAGGCTGTCCCACTGTGATGTAAGATGAGCGGGTGAGGAGGAAGACCAGCCTGGCTAAACAGAATTTTAACTGGAATTCAGGAAAAAAAGGAAATTCTGTGGCCTGTGGAGGAAGGGACAGGCCACTCAGGAAGGCTACAAAGACTTTTGTGACCCAAAGTCCAACTAGAACTTAATGTAGCTACGGCCGTATAAGACAGTAAAAAATGTTTCTGTAAATACGTTAACAACAAAAGGAGGACTAAGGAGAATCTCCATCCTTTATTGGATGCAGGGGGTAATATAGTGACCAAGGATGAGGAGAAGGCTGAAGTACTGAATGACACCTTTTCATCAGTCTTTAATAGTAAGACCAGTTGCTCTCTGGGTGCCTAGCCCCATGAGTTAGATGACAAGGATGAAGCCTTAATACTGAAAGGTGAAACAATGCAATCTCCAAATGGAGATTAGACTTTTTTTTTAAGTGAGGTGAAAATAATGAGTTGATACCTTCAAGTTTTGACAGAACAAATGTTTTGCCCTCTAATTTCTCTGCAGAGTTATGCTCTATAATTTCAGCTCTGAACAGCCTTGAGGTCAGCAAGTCCATCGGCTTGCTTTGGGTTGGGAGGAATTGTGTTTATGGTTCCTCTTGACAGGTGTTTGCTTGTTTAACTTTCTCATACAGGAGATGCTAAAATAGCATGGACATCTCTTCCTATCCTTGGGTATAGGAAGCTCAATGTTACTCACGGCTTAAACTAGGGGAAATCTAGTGGTCTGTGGTATGGAGGAATGGTAATAGAAAGCTGGGTTCTTTTCTTTGGTCAAAAGGCAGATTAGAGAGTAATTCATTTAATTTTAAAATTTGAGACTTAAAGGTAGTATTCATTTTTCTGGAGCTGGTATTTAGTTCTCAAGGTATTTAGTTTAGGGGATCCATAGTAAAGAAGACAAATCAGAATGGACGGATTGTCTGGTGTGGGTCAGCTCTGGTAAGAGTCGAGTCTTTGCTTGACTATGACCCGAGATGTTCTGTTTCACCAGAGCCAAAAGGGATAATTTTTCTACATACAGCTCACAATCTGAGAGAGAACAGCAACTTTAACTTTTCCCCTAGAAATTTATTTCCTGTGATAACACATCTGTTTTGGATGTTGTCTTGTAAATGAGGCTATTACATCATCTTTTTAGCTTGTCCTGTCTGCGGCATAACACAAAAAGAAAGGATTTAGTCTACTACTGATTGAGTTTTCTTTTATCAACTGTTCTTGTCTTGTTTTTATTCCCTCTCCGTCAGTGGGAGTAAGGAAAGCTTACCATTTAAACCAAATAATTCATTTTTGCCAGCGCTTCCGGGGTGTTCCGCTCCCCGGTGTGGCTGATGGGGTGATAAATTGCTGTGGTGGTAGGGTGTGCATCATGGTGAAAGCTCCATGGATTGGTGGTTGTTGGTGCCATCACACCAGAACTCGGCTGCCTTTGTGCCCTGTCAGCCACATAAGCTGTCTGTCTGCTGCCAGACTGACCCGTGCAACAGCCGCCCACCTTGGGGTGGGGAGGGAGGAAAGTTTCCCTTCCCAGAGTTTAGCAACCCGGGCTGGGGGGAGAACATCAAGTTCAGGTTGTAGTCAATGTGCTGTGTAGAGACTTTCTGATGGCAGTAGGGGCTCCTGATCTAGGAGGAAGGGGACTGCCAGCCACAGCTGGGGGCTCTAGGTCCCTGCTGAGCTCTGATTCTCTCCCTCACTCTCTTCTTTTATGCTTTTACCTATTTCTGTGACTCTGCTGATTTGGAGCCTCCTTTCCAACTGCTTCTAGGAATAGTTGCTTTTGGACGCATAAACTGTGTTTCCTGTTTCTCGGGCACTTGTTATTTTTGTTACTCTGAGGTTTGGTATGTGGAGGACCTCATTGTGTTAACTTCTTCAATGTTACATAAGGAGTATTTTTTTTTAATGTGATACTATGAGTTTCATGTTCAGAACTGTAGCTAATTAGCTTGCCAAGGAAATTGATCTCTTCATGTGAAGTCAGCATTATAGTTACTTGTAGGTGCAGAAATAGCTTCTCGGGGCTAATCTGTTTGGACAGCGTTGGGACTTCCTTAAAGTGAACTAAAACCCCCCCAGTTTGCATAACATAAAGAACTATCCTTTATTACAGCAAATGCTTAGGACCTGTGTTATTTCTCATCACCTGGCTCTGTAGGTGCAAAGCATTTCATCTCTTCTGGGACTTGTGAAAGTTTTTTGTCAACTTTTATACCGTCCTTTGGAATCTGTGTAATACTTTTATCACTCTAAATGGATTCAAAGTATGTTTACTACTTACAGGGAATCCAGCTGCATGGTTTTATACTTGTATGAAACTAGGTTAAGGAAGTACCTATAAATAAAAGGTTTTAATACTTCAGGTCTGACTTCTCATAACTAATTACATGGATTGAAGTTAGATGTTAAGAACCATCGTGCCTCTGGCAGTGAATTAAAAATACGGAGTCAATGTTGATGCTGACTTACTTTAAAGAAAGGATTCCCCTCCTTTTGGGGGTATGAATACCCAACACTAATGCTCACGTGCTCCTGAGTGCTTGAAACTGCTGCCTCCCAGTTGTAGCTCTCTGCTATAGGTTCTGAAGTGTTTGCATATGGATCCTCTCTGTCAGTGATTTGGGAAAGAATGTGCAAGGTCGCTGGCTCCCCATGAATCACCTGTCAGTAAGTAAAGCAGCGGGGTCCCTTGCCCTGTGCTGCTCTAACTCAGCTGGGTGTTGGGTGTGGAATGCGGGGAGGTTTGGGGTGCCAGGGTGGGAAACCTCGAATTGCAAAGCTGTGCAGCCCAGAAGAGTTGTGCTCCAGGAACTTCACTGGTGTAATTCCACAGATGCCGTCCTTGCTCACAGGTGTCCTGTGTCCAAGAAAAATAAAGCTGGAGTTGCTGTGGCTTAGGCTGGCAATTTCGTGAGCCAACTTTGTGATGCAAGCCCGATCTTGCACCCACACTGAGGTAGCACTGGTGTGGCTTTGCAAGTGCTCCTCCTTCTCCTCCCTCTTTGCCTCGTACCTATCAGATCTTATTTGGTACATCTTTCTAGAGAGGTTTGTGACTGTACTTTATGTGGCTCTGTGAGGAAGGAGTAACTCTCCTGATTCCTATGTTGATACATGTGCCCAGTACATTATTGCTATGGTTCGTAACCTGTGTGTCCGATACTTGATGGCATTCACTGGAATTTCCTCCAAGGAAGTTCATCCTGTCCTCTTCTTCAGCTCCCTTCGCGTCCTTCCTCTCTCCTCCCAGGGTGCATCTGTTTAGAAGACAATTTGGCAGACAACTGATAGTATTTAAAAGTTTTTCTTTTTAAGTAGCTGGGCTAATTTCTACACATAGACTAGAAGCCACTCAGTGGAACTAATCCAATCACAGTCTTATTTTGAAGTTAATGACTGTTTGAAAAGAATACTTCTAAAAATAGTTGTTAAATACAAAATAAAAAGTAATTTTTAGGATATAATTTAAGACTTCCTGCTTTGTGGTGGTTTCTCTTTAGGACCAACCTTAAAGTGATGCAGAAGATTTATTTCCCTTGGTGCAGTTGAGTTTTGGGCTCACTAGTCAGGAGGCTGACAGTGTCCTGAAGGGCTGAAACACTGCAAGCAGGTCTGTTGCCACATGAAGTAGTGCCCTGTCATACCCCGTGTGAATTTAGACTATCACTTTCTTAGTTGGCTTATTTTGATCTCAGTGGGTAACATTAAAAGTAGACCTGTGTTGGTGCCATTGTTCCATAGAGATGCAAGACAAAGCAATTACACCAAGAAGTCCCTTACGGGGTCAGTCTGTTGTCACATCCTGCCCCTCACCATCAGTTAGAGAGTTCAGTGCCAGGCCTGTTTTGTGACAATCTTGTTTTCTTCAAAGGATGTCTGTGGTGAGAAATTACTGATGTGAACTGCAACTGAAAACCCTCGAGCTTTGCTCTGGAGGCAGCAGCCTGGCTGAGATGCCGTCCTAGGGAGCGAGAGCAGGCCAATGACGAGGAGCTTTGACATCAGCTGGTAGGACCAGGCTGGCTTTAAAGCCTGCTGGTGATGGGGCTGGCCTTGCCACCACCACCCTGGCTGTGCTTCCCAGGGAGTGGGAGAGAAACTGCCCTGCTGCACCCAACCCACCCCCACATCCTGCAGTCAGGACTCCACTGGCCCCCGTCCCCCGGACACTGGTTAGTCTCTGTGCTTCTGTGTGTGAGTCTGGGCTGTTTGGCAGCACGTTTTCTGGGATTTTGGTCTCCAGAGCTTCTACCTTAAGCAGGCAGGTGCAGCTCAGCCTCCAGCAGCCGTTGGAACGAAGGAGTAGCTGTCCCATGGAGCTGTTCTCAGGATTGCTCAGACACGTGCGCTCCTCACCTTGGGCAGTTAAGCAGTTGAGATGAAAACTGGGTGCAGTTTCCTGAAAATAACTTTTCATATTTCAACATGAAGTGGTAACTGGGGCCTTCAAGCTTGGTACAGTGCAAACCCATTGCTTCCAGTAAGAAGTCATTGTTTCATATTGGGTGGAAAAAATTGCAATAGAAAGATCTCAGATGATTCATTTCCTATGCAGCATAGGTGTAATTCTGTTGGTTTGAGGCCTGAAACGTGGCTTATGCTTTGGTTTATTTCTTGCACAACTGTTGTAATGTCCTTCCTCTTCTAGTGCAAAGAAAACATGAGGTGCTGCACCAACATAGGAGAAGAAAAGCTGTGCTTTTTAGTTTTTGAGCAGTGGCTATTTACTAAGTGCAAGGCTGACAGGGTTTGGGCTGTCCCGTGGCATCGGAGTAGACCAATGAGCAGGAAATGGAATTTGATCAAATGGGTTGTTTGCTTACCTTGGTTACATTAGTGGTGGTTACTGTGAGGGTGACAGAACTGGAACAGGCTGCCCAGAGAGCTTGTGGAATCTCCTTCTCTGGAGAGATTCCAAACCTGCCTGGATGTGATCCTGGGCTCCCTGCTGTAGGTGACCCTGCTTTGGCAGGAGGGTTGCACTAGATGATCTCCAGAGGGCTCTGCCAACCCTGGCCATTCTGTGAGCTACTCTGCCCTTCTGGCAGGTCAGTTCCCCACAAGATAGCAGGGTGAGAAGGAAAGGGAATTAGTACCTCGAGATCAGAATTCAGTAAAAATGATCTTCTGTAGGTCTAGGAAGAAACCACTACTTTTCATTGCTGTTTTGCTGCCTTCTTGGTTTGAATTGGGACACTGTGTTTCATTTAAAAGCAGTTGGGAATGTTCTTCTGTTCAGATAGGACCGAGATGAGGGAAGTTGGAGCTGCCAGCCTGGGGTGAGGAGCAGGGCAGCGATGGACAGTGCCGCTGTCACAGCAGCGAGTGCCCTGTGCTCTGACTGCTCAACCTCCCTGGGAGCGAAGGGATTCCTTCCAGGGGGGTAAAAATGGCACTGGGTGATGTTCTGCAGCAATGACTGGGAGGTACTCGTGACACTTGCATTGCTTCTCTCTGCATATTCACCCTGAGAAGGGAAAGCCTTTGCTAGGTTCCTCTGGCTTGGGTCCTGCCGTCGAAGAAGAATCTGCTGCTGAAACTTGGCCACCCACATTTTAACTTTTCTGAGCTAAGGATAAGTGTTATGGTTTGATATTTAAGTGCTTAGAGTTCGTGGCTTCCTTGACATTCCTGGTACTTCAGAGGGAATCATGAAAATGGAAAATCAGTGGAAATAGGATGATTTAATTAGGCCTTGAAAGAAACATCACCAGAGTAACACCATCAGCCTTCAGCTCTGAGGGTCAAATGCCTAATGAGGAGGAGCTGCAGATGATCAGAACATAGTTTAATTTGATAATTGTGAGATGCCTCTTACTGAATTATAAACCTGATTAAGACATACTAAGGGAATTTTCTTTTAATATCCATCTACATTATAAACAATTTGCCTGCAGCTGAAGGAATAATTTCAATGTAGGAGCTAGAGAAGAATTTCCCTCAGTCAAAACTGTAACAAGCTGATACCTGATAAGATGAAAAATAAGATGATAGTTTAGGAAAAACAAATTGGTATAGTGGAAAGGTTTGGTTTTTTCTTTTGTCCTCTCTAATACAGTTGCCACTTTCTGAGAAGAAAATTTGGGGCTTTTGTGTTGAAGTAGGTTGATCAGGATGGTTTCTGTAAGCTGTGTTTTCATTAGCTTTAAAATGCTTCTTTAAATGTAACTTTAAATACCAGCTACTTGTCACTCAACTAATAATCCTGACTAATAAGTAGCAATATTTCAGACTCCTATTCTTCCCTGTGTTGATTTTACAATGTATTAAATTTTCAAGGCACTATTTTTGTGCGTCTTTTTATATGCTTTTATCTCAGTCTAATGGATAAACTATGTGGAAAACTTAATTTTGAGGTCATGTTTTCATTAAAGTGCCATTCCTGGTCTTGTTCCTCCATGTAGGGTAGTATGGGAATTCATACTTTTGACAGAAGTAATGTTGTTGGGAAGACTTGAGAGATCTTTTAGAACTCTCCTTTTAAGTATATACTTAAATTATTGTCTTTTACATGCAAGTAGTTTAATTCTTGGCTACTTTTTTTTATCTTCCCATTCTTTTCTCAAACCCTCTTTTAATGGTTTTCTACTGCCAGAATTAACTACTGAAACCAAGGGTAGTATGGTACAAATTACTGGTATGTCTGTAGACCACTGGGGGTAAAGATTTCTTCGTGGAAAACTGAAATCCCTCTCCATTCCAGGAGTCAAAACTGCAAATTTATATCTTTATTGCTCAACCAAAATAGGTATGAAAAGAGGAGTTGTCACTAGGAGTTGGAAGGCAGGAGCCCTGATAGTCCTCTTGAATCTTTTTGCTGACCTCAGATGTTCCTTAGCTTTTGAGCTGACCTGCAGAGCTTGGTCCCTTTCTTTCCGAGAGCTCCTCTGCTTTCCTGTCTGCACCTCGCCCCGTTTTTTGGCCTCTCCTGGGGTTAGCTGTAGTGTTTGCCATGCCCTCAGCTGGGTGCAGGCACTCAGGGCTCTCCACATACCAGAGTTTGATCATTTGAGCATGTTCAGAATGCACAGCCTGTATCACCTCATTCAGTGGAGAAATTTCCTTAGCTAATGAGTATTTCTGTGCTTTCACCCCAAAATGTCTTTTTTTCTTTGCTTCTTCTCTTGTATTTTTTTCCTCGTCAAGCTCCAGCGTAATTTACCCTTTCATGGAAGATGTTTGCTTTCTTCTCTGCAGCTCCTGGCCTCTGGAACAGCTTTCCACAGTCCTCAGAACCTTGACTTTTACATTGTGTTGTAAAAGCAGCTGCTTGATTTTGGAAATGTAGAAGAAAGCCTGTGGAAAATGAGTGGGGATTGGTGAAGTGTCTGTGCTACGGCTTCCTCACTGCAGTCAAAATTTATCTGTAGCTTGCATCCCCTCCCCAGTAATATCAGCATTGTGGTGAGACACAGAAAAGCTGCCATTTTATCTGCCCCTAGCAATTGTAGTATCTCCTAGAGACTGTGCACCAGGCTTAGCCATCTGCCCTCGCTTAACTTGTCCGACCGAGTCCTTGCTCTGAGACACTGTCAGCTATCACTTAATACAATTTATTTCTTGCTATGCTTGGTCACTTCCAGTCTTCCTATTCTCCCTGCCCAGTCAGCCCTGAACTGGAGTTTTTCCAGTGCTTCATCCTCTTGTCTTTGGAATAAATGATTTTATCTTATGTCCCCATCTCAACAGGCTTCGTCCCAGGTTACTTTTGCTCTTGTTCTGAGTTCAGCTTTTGTCCCATTGTATTTAAATCAGGCTGCTGCTGCTGCTGTCATATACCCTGGATGCCTGCTAGGAGGGCAGGGGACTTGGATGTGTTCTGTCCTGGACAGAACTTCCCAGGAGACAGCATGTGCACAGCCTGGGCAGGCCCGAGAGCTGTGGTGCTTGCAGTTTGAAGTGGAATTTAGCTTTTAATATTTATAATGGAAATGTACTGACTGAGCTTTTCCAAGTGTTTTTCAATTTGGGATTTTGAGGGAATAGAACATGCCCTACTCAGATCACCCTTCTGTCAAATTCTGTCTGCCTGCTAAAGCCTAATGGGTGCAGGAATATTTCAGACAAAGGGTTTTCAGAAGGTAGCACAGGTCATGTATTTTTTCTTAGGTCTGTCTCTGGAAAGCAGTGCAACTGTCTTGTACCCAGCAATAAAACTGGGAGACATTGAACAGGAAAAATTTCAATGCCCATACTTCAGCAAAGTTATGCTCCATGATTTTATCATTGGAAAGAATTAAGAGGATATTTTACTGCTTCTTCCCTCAAACTTAGAAATGTAAGCCTCGTAGGAAATGAGGCTTTGGTTTGACGTGGTGCAGTCTTCAAAAACTGATGCTGGCTGTTCCCCACCACAGCATTTCCCTCTGTCTTGACAAAACCCCATGCTGGCTGTTACCTGAGGCTTAGCACTTGGCTCTCTCTTACGCTCTTACAAGGTAACACTTTGGCTGTTGTATTTTCTCTGTAATTGGTGCCAAGAACTGAAGCCAATTGCTGTGTGACACAAAAGTGAAGCCACTCGAATGCCAAGCTGATGCCCTATTTGGTGTGGAGGGTGTGCCACTGCTCCTGCTCAGCAGCTCCTGGGGCAGACAAGTCACCCACAGGGGATAACCCCGCAGAAAACTCACTTCTGTTTTGGCAGACATCTAGGTTTCTGCTGGTGGTGAGCCCTTGAACCAGCTCCCTGCAAGGTCTGATGAGGACCCATTGGTCAGGTGCTGCCTGTCCCAGGGTAGCAGGGAGAACACAGGGATGGAGGGAGGATGAGGGAGGAGAGGTGGTGGCAGTGACCTGTTAGATCCAGGCAGCTGTGAAGTCAAAACAGCCCGTTAAGGTGAATGGGCTCTAATTTCATATTTTCACCTTTTCCACCTTTGTAATTTTTCTTTTTTCATTAATGAAAAACATATTTGCTGTTTCTCTGTTTTTCTAGCCTTCTGGAAGTGTACCTGCCTCCAACTTCTTCTTAAAAGTTAATCCCCGAGACTGAGTACTGCAAAGTGAATTGCATCAGGTCATGCCTACTTGAAAATACTTAGCTTATCCTAGAGGCTGTAGAACTATTTTCCTATAGAGGCAAGTGTTCTTATGAAGACATTCTTGTGGTTTTGCCTCGATGTTAATTGTGATAGCTATCTGGGTTTCTTTTTTTAAAATAATGGATTGAAGCCAAAGGGGCATAACTACGTAGGAATTGAGCTGCCACCTGTTTTTAGTGGTCCCTGCTGAACAGTGTGTCTGTAGTTTGATCTGCATCAGGAATTGGTTATATTATTGGAAGAGAAGGTTGAGTCAAAACAGTTGATGTCATGTTTTTTGTCTCCATCAAGGGGTTAAGTAGGTTCAGCCCAATAGAATGCTTTCCTACTTCTCTGTTTCTTGCTGGATCTGTGGCTTCATCTGTCCCACTGCCCCTGTTTTTCTGTGATCCTTTCACAGTGCCCCTGAAGAATCTAACTTCCATTTATTATACTCAGGTTTCATGTTGTTGAGAAGTTCTTAGTCCCTATGCTTCTTCCCTTTCCCTGTCATTGGGAAGCTTTGTGCTGATGTCCTTTGGCTTGCTGCTTCTTAGCAGGTCCCACTTAGGGCATCAGAAGATTCAGCATGCCGTGACTGATCAAACAGTGCAAATAAAGACAACACAAATTTGTACAAATAGTGCAAATGTGAAATATAATGCTTAGCAGAAATAAGTTATCGCAAATCAAGAGTGCTTAAAAAAGGGTTCTTTAAAAAACAGTCACCGATTCTGCTGATTGCTGAGCACAGATCTTGAGATTTCTGAAGGGAAGTCTGTTATCAGCAAGTGCTATGAATAATTTTGGTGATGGGAGAGAGAAACTGAGTCACCCAGGATCTCTAGTGCAAAGAAAAAGGCACTAGAACGTCTTTGGTTTGTAAGTCAGGGAAGAAGAAACCGAGAGACTATCCCACTTCAGTTCTGCATCTTATCAGTTATGAAGTTTGTAAAACAGGAAGGGGAAGAGAGCACTCGCCGAGTGACGTGTAACATCTGGCCAGCAACTAAGCATTCCCCAGGGGCTGCTAAAATCGCCTCTCCGTAACTTCACCGAGCTCTTTTCAACTCTTTTGAAATCCTTTGCTCTAGATCCCTCTCAGCTTTTCTGTATGCTTTGCTTCGTGCCCCCCAAGTCTTGTAGCACTGTCTGTGTCACTGGGTACCCCGTCGATGGTCCCGCGCTGCCTGTAGGTACCGTGCGCCGGCGAGACTGCCGAGAGCCTCTTGTTTGTAACACCCCCCTGCACACACAGACAGGCTCCTGCTGCTCTGGGCAGCCAAAGGATGCTGTTTATGTTCTCTCACTACCAAATCTGAGTATTTGAAGTTCCCAGGAGCGAGCTGTACGTGTTTAACCGCAAAAGCAGGGGTAAAATACCGTTGTTTGTGCCTTGCGAACAAGTCGAGACAAAAAGGTTTGGTGGGTAGTCCAAACTGAGGCTTCTCTTCCAATGGAGAGTGCTGCTGCAAAACCCTGGATTTCAAGTCTTTAGCATTTCCCCTCCTTCTCGCACCTGGTTTTGAGATTCTCTTTTATCTTTAATTGTATCCCTTTGGCCTAGTCTTCCCACGCCCTGAATTGTTCGCTCTTCACCCCTCCTTCCTTTCCTCTTAAACTCTCAGGGTGGAAAAACACTTAAAAGTGTGAAATGTATTTCTCCCAGTGGAATAGCTGTAATCTTAATTTAATCCAATTACCTTGGCTAAACATATTAGCTGGATGCTTTTGTTAACAGTTGACCTTTTTAAAATCTCTGTCCTTGGCTTACAGAGCAGATGTCTGGGGGAGAGGAGCAGAGGTGCTCACGCTCTTAGAAGCTGCCACTGATGGGTGCTGGGAGCCCAGTGCCTGCCTTACTTCGAAGGATGCAGTTCAAGTTTTGCTCTGTCACCAGTCAGTTGGCCCCTTGGCACAAATTAGAGAAGCGTGGTTTGAGCACTCTGCAGGTGCTGCTGCACCGTGGGCTTGTGCAGGTTTCTTGGGCTTTAACTCCCCTTTTTAAGAAGCTTGCAAATGGAGTTGAATACAGAGGTGTCAGTTTAGCTATCCATGAATAGGTGTATCTAAATTTATTTGGCTATCCATGAATTAGTGTATATAAAGTTATTTATTTCGAGCCTTCTCTTGGTCACAGACCCCAAGTAAAACGCGCAAGTTAAATCCACAGTGCAGAAATACCTGTCTACAACTCCCTAGTAGAATGTATTATTTTATCCACCCTTTTGGGAAAAGTCTAAAGAGCAAGCAAATGCAGTGCCCTGAATTATTCTACCTAATCCAATAAACATTATTTGGCTAAACTTCATTAATATAAAACTTTTTCTTCTTTTTTCCTGTGCCTTCCTAAGTGATGCTCTTCCTATTGTTAGGATAGCAAATATCCCCGGATTTCATTTCGGCAACCTGAGCACCATGGCAGGGTCTAGAATTGTTTCCAAAGATAGTAGGTTGTGTTTCTGTCTAGGACCAAAATTCATATTGGTGGTGGGTTGCAAAGGACGCGTTGCATCGTTTAACCGTTTCATTTGTTACTCTGATTGTTGAAGGTGTACAGAGCTTTCCTTTGAGCTAAATACAACACTGAGCTGAGTTTTTCAGCCCTGGTCCTTCTAGTACCTCTTCTGCTCCACCTTGCTTTTATGTAGGCAGCCTTAGTGCAAATGTGTGAGTTAATATGAAGTAAACGTAGTGGTTGTGCTTTCAGTGAGGACAGAAATGGTTGAGAAGCAGAGAGGAACTGGCCAGTGCTACTATTGGTGTCACGTCTTGTATTTTATTGATGGAAAGTTCGTAGTGGTGGAAGTTCTTGGTCCTCTCAAAACCATCCTTTCAGAAGGTGAAGGAAAAACTTGCACTAACACTACCTATGCACAAACTTGTATGGATATGAGGAGTTTTTTGAGA
The DNA here is from genome assembly GCA_024336885.1 of Actenoides hombroni. Classification (NCBI taxonomy): domain Eukaryota; kingdom Metazoa; phylum Chordata; class Aves; order Coraciiformes; family Alcedinidae; genus Actenoides; species Actenoides hombroni. The sequence continues at coordinate 1,676,816 of WUAM01000323.1, forward strand.
GATGTAGCTTTGTGTATGTGTACTTGAGACATCCTCTGTTTTTCTTAACTGAAATGTTCTCAAATTGAGGGTAGAAATCTTTCGTATGAATTTAAGAATGTCCAGACTAGACTGAAGTAGATCATACAACTTTCACTCAGCTCCTCAAATTAAAAAGATTGCTGAATTTTCTAACAAAAATCCCATCAGCTTGCCCTTTGAGAGTGACATATCCAAGTACACCTTAGGGTTTCAGTGAATATTCAGCTTTTCTTGTGATGAATGTGTGGTATGAACCTATACGGATACCTTGGTTTGAAAAGTTCACTGCTGTCTCTTTCCTGTAGCCTCAGTACTGTGTTTGAGAAAGTGAAACACTGTTCTTAACAATCCATCGCTTGAAAAAATAAACAATTGTTTTTTAATAGGCAAAACGAAGGCTGGAGCTGGGAGAAAGCGGCCACCAGTATCTTGCTGAAGGACTGAAGACTCCAAAGGGGAAAGGAAGAGCTGCGACGAGAAGTCCGGATAGCCCAAAAAGTAAGGGAACTTGTGACACGCCGTGAGGCACAGAGGGTATTTCACCAGCTTGAGAGCCAGGCCAAGCAGGGCAGCAGGCTGTGTTCTGGAGCTGGAAGTGTCTCTGTTGCTGTCCTCACCTGGATTTGTGTGCAGCAAACTCCACCCTCCCCAGAGAGTGGTGGAGTCTCCTTCTCTGGAGACTTTCCAGACCTGTCTGGATGCGTTTCTGTGGGATCTGCTCTAGTTCTGCCCTGCTCTGGCAGGGGGGTTGGACTCGATGATCTTCAGAGGTCCCTTCCAACCCCTCCCATTCTGTGACCCCCCTGGCCAGGCAGCAGACAAGAAGTTTGCAGTGTGTACGGGTTGGTGCAGAGCTGCTGAGAGGCTGCAGAGGCTCCTGGCTGCGAGCTCTGTCCCTCTGCTTGCTGGGCAGCCTGCAACTTCTCCGCCCAGAACCATCTCTTCTGCCAAGGATGTGAAGTTGGGGATGCTTGGGAGAGGTGGCTGTTGAGGAATGAAGGTACTCTGATGGAACACAGCTATTAGGTGAGGCTAACCAGGCCAGCCTCCTCCTTCCACTGAAGTTCCAGCAGCTGATTGGCAGGGCTGCTTCCCCCAGGCAGGGAGTTGCAAGGAGAGGTAGCGGTGCCTCAGCAGCTAAATGCTTTTTGTGGGCTCTGAGCTGCCTTGTCCCCCTCCAATTATCACTAGATTATTACTAGTAATCTAAATTATTACTGCTGCTGCTTGGTTGCTGTGTTGGGTGTTAATTGTTTGCATGTCTGTATAGCCTTGGGCAGTAGGTTTCTTGCAGCAGGAGCTGGGGGTTGTAGCTATGCCCTCTTGTTGGGGGGATTTCAGCCGGAGAATTAGGCTTGCAGAGGGAGGCAGCTGGGGAAAGGGGAGGACTAGGGAGGGCAGCACTGGTAGTGATGGGAAAGCAAGAGATGTGGAGTACTTACTTGTCCCTCCTTGCCAGTTTAAGTGCTCGTTTCTATTGAGGTAGATAAGAAAAGTGCAATTAGCTGAAGGTATGAACTTAAAGAGAGAAGTTAAATAACCACAGTTGTTTTAATTAAACTAAACTTCATTAAGCTGATTGAAGTCCATTTTAAATTGAAGGGCATTCTCACAGAAATTCAGTACTGTTCAGAGCATAGGATGCTGCTGCTGCAGTGTTGATAAGGCAGTTCAGAGAACTGGGAGCATGACCAGGAGGAGCATATGCTGTTTTAGGTGGCGGTCAAGTATTCTCTCACCCATATCACTCTGATCTTACTCTTTTTCAAACCCCAAAGGGAAACCAGCCAAACAGAAACCACCCTGCTCTAAATTCACAAGGTCATCTAAGTGATAGGAATATTCCTCCATTTCTCAGTGCAGACAAGCCCTGAATCTACCAAGGCGTGGGCTCTAGCTCGTTGGTTCTCTTTGCAAACAGGCAATGACTTGGATCTCACTGGAAAGCCATCGTATTCTTCCAAATATTTCAGGGTAGTCTGAAGGTTCACTCTCAGGTAGGATTTAAGTCTTGACTGACTTCTGCAATTAAATGTGGGACCTGAACCTTGACAACGTGAAAATGACCACCAGGTCAGCCTAAGATAATAGTTGAAGCAAATGAAAGGTTTGAGGTGGACCAGCCCAGCAGACTTCTAATAATGGCTGGCTCATTTCCCTTGACACAAAGGCCTTGAACATTTGGAATTAGAAATTACTCTGATTGAAGTATTTAAACTCTTAAAAGCACATCTCTTAGGTATACAGATGCTGCATTTGTGCATGAAAACAGCAAGTTGTCGTGTAAGATCCATGCTGTTTGCTGACTTCTAATTTAGAACATGTGGCTACTCTTGCCCAGTCTGAGCATTGTTTGGTTATGATAGAAATGGTTATAAATTGTATCTTATGTCAGTCTTCTCTAATTCCCTTGAGTTTTCTGTAAGCCGTGGAGCCTGGTGCTGGTGGAATCTGTCAGTGTTCACCCCCTGAAGTACACCTGAGTCCTGCTTAATAGCATGTGAAACACTTATCTTACAGGAGGGGAAAATCAAACCCTGATGAAAGCTGGCTATCAGCCTGCTGGAGTGTCATAGGGGAATTTTGGGTGGTGCTGCCAGGATAAATAGATACTAAAAATACTGTTAAGAATTCACATAATGAAGGCTTAAGTAGAATATTGCTATATGCATCCATCTAACTACTGGAAATATTTGCGTTCAAAAAGAATGTATGTATTTGCTCATGTACCTGTGACTTTTGGAAAAGTACATCTTGAAATACAAATAAACACCCTGTGGTAAGTTGTGTCTTACTGCAGAGGTTTGAGAGGTTTCTCTAGTGAAAATGAAAGAAATAACTGTAATATGTATCCTTTCACTTCTGGATACTGCTTTTGGAACTAAAACGAGAAACTGATTTGTCTTCTGTGTTGTTTTTTTCTTTTCTTTCCAAGCTCCAAAATCTCCTTCAGAAAAGACTAGGTATGATACATCACTTGGCCTTCTTACAAAGAAGTTCATTCAGTTGCTGAGCCAATCTCCTGATGGGGTCTTAGATTTGAACAGAGCAGCAGAGGTCCTCAAGGTGCAAAAAAGGAGGATTTACGATATCACCAATGTGCTGGAAGGCATCCACCTCATTAAGAAAAAATCCAAAAACAACATTCAGTGGATGTGAGTATTCATTATCCTTTTCCATTCCTGCTGGCTGATTGCACTGTCACAGAGCAGCAGTATTTTCCTTCTCCCACCTTCCATTCTAAGACTTTGCTCCAAGCAACCATCCAAAATACCTTCCATCAGGATAAAGCTTTCTTTTTGTGTCAAGACAGGTTTTCAGTGTATGAATAGGGAACGTCAGGGAAAGTACAAACCAGCATTTTGTCTAAATACTGGATTAACTTGTTTGCTTTTGCAAGCGGAGTTAAGTTTTTAGGTATGTATCTCTACCTACTGCCTTCCTCCATCTTTTTCAGGGTGTAGTTAGAGAGGGGAGCTAGAAACAAGATTTTGGAAGTGCCTGGAAATATTTGACTTTTCTGTCTTGGTGGCAGTTCCAAAATGTGTTGTCAAGAGAAAAAGATGCTATTTTTGGAAGTCGTACTTTACGTTGACTCGCTATGGGCAAGTTTTGGGTGAAAGGGCAAATGACTTGATCCATGGTGTAAACCCCAGCCTCTTCCCTTTCCTCTGGCCTAGGGTCAAGTTCTGCAAATGCTGGAAGTGTTTTCTTCCTTGGTATCTGCAGGGGCTGCAGTCTGTCGGAGGACGGTGGCATGCTGGCACAACGCCAAGGCCTCACCAAGGAGGTGACCGAACTGACTCAGGAAGAGAAGAAACTGGATGAGTTAATCCAAAGCTGCACCCTGGACCTCAAGCTGCTAACGGAGGACTCAGAGAATCAAAGATATCCTTTTTCCCCCCAAAACCTCAGAGGTGGTCGGTCTCCTTGCTGTGCCCTGTGAAACTAGGAGAATTCCTCCATGTAAGGTGATACAAAGCATCAGAAAATTCAAGAAGTTGGCCAGAGGGTTTTAATGTAGTTTTATATAAAAGGAACTTAAGCTGTTTACACCTGTAATGGTTCTAGAATGACAAAAGGGAAGAAAAAAAGGCTGTATGTGAAGGCATCCATTAACATCCCTATTCACATAGAGCAGAACCAAGAATCTAGGAGACTGAGTGACAATATCCAACAACCCTGTGCTTTTTTGACTTATTTTGAGTCTAGAGAAAACCCTGTCTTTTCTCTGTGCAGAAGTTACACAGGCATGCAGACAGTCTTTGCTCAGGTAACAGAGTTGTGTGTCTACTTGTTACTTTTTTTATCACTGCTTTAAACTGATCAGCATGTAACTTACAGGCACAGGGATGAAAATGAAGTTGAGAGTCTGAAACTTGCAATAAATTTTCAGATTCTTCTGGTTAGAGAAGTAAGAATAGAATATTCTAGGAAAGGGTTTTATGAGCTCTCAAAATGTGTATTTTACACTAACTTATTTAATGTAATAGCAATGCTGAATTGCATAAGGTTCATATGACTTCTAGTAGCTTGGCTGTGAATACCCCTTGTAATTAACCAATTCTCATTTTCACTGTGCTGCCCACCTACTAGCAACAGAAGAAAGCATTTTATTAAATCCTGACTGAAATTAGTTTATATAATGAGTACTTGTAATAAGGTGGGTTCATTTCCTATTCTTCAGAACAGAGATTAACTATGGGAGTGTCAGGAAGAAGTATGTGAGCTATGTAAATATTCTCTTTTGACTGGCTTTCATACATTTGGAGATGTAAGCAAAGATCAGAAGTGGCATAGGGAGTGGGGTCAGCACCGTCTTCAGCGAAGAGCTTGATCCTTGAAGAGACTTCAGCGAGACCAAGCTGAGCATTAGGATTCTCTGTTTTCCTAGTGCTGATTCCTGCAGGAGAGATCCCTGCCGTGCTGTTGCTGGCTCCCCCAGAGATGGGCGAGGAGGGATCAACATCAGCAGTGTGTTGACCTCAGGAGAGGGTATTCCCCAAAGCCTTCTGTGACACTCTAGTTCACTGATAATACCAGTGATTACTGAGGAAGGGATGGAGACATCTGAAACCTGGGTGAGTCTGAGTGCTCCCAGGACTTTCACTCACCTCACTGAAGTTTGGCATGAGGTGACCTGCTGGATACTCAAGGAGCTGAGAAGCCGGTTCCTTTCCTTTATCAATGAAGCTGAAGCCTTGGAAGTGTGTTGGGTTTTGTTTGTGGTTTTGGGGTTGTTTTTTTTTTTTGTTTCATCTGTTTATGTTTCTTGCTTTTTTTGTGTTGGTTTTTGTTTGGTTGGTTTTTTTATCATGGTGCCTTTACCTCCAACAATGAAGGCTGTTGTTTTACTTGAAAACCATGCAATCCTTTCCTTTGTTCCTATAGCGACAGCCACTCTTACTGTAACTATCTCTGCCTTTGCAGACCTTACGAAACCTTACTGAAGAAGTGGTAAAAGCCTTGATTGGGGTGAAAGCCAGCCTGCTGTTTTGCCTCTTCACCTGTTTGGTCCAAGTTAGATGTGAGGTGTATGGGCAGCCTGTCCTGCTGCTCTGCACGGGAACGGCACCCGTGTACCACAGCTGTTCACACTTACACACCCAAAAAGTGTAATAGTGAGTTAAGACTTCTTATTTCTATGGTGTAAACATTATGCTAGATTACTCATGGATGACAAAACTGAAGAGCTGGAAGCACTGGGATGTGATTGTGGCCGTTTCACAGGTCTTTTGGTGACCAGAAGCACTGTGACACTTCAGCTACACGGTCAGTACGTGAGGCACCACTGTGCAGCAGCCCACCAAAACACTCCTGTTGATTTGGCCAAATTTATGCTGAACAGGAAAATGTTCATATTTCTTCCACGCTTATGCAGAATTAACCTTCTGCACTGCCAAGTACAGTAGTTGTTTAAACAGGTTTTTGAAATGAGTTTATATGATGCAAATATATGAATGTTGTGTACATGTTTGTACATTGGTTTGTATAAATGTTTATACAACATAAATATTAAGCCAAGTGAAAACAAAAAGTAGTGATTTTGTTGATGACTTAAAAAATGGTTTGTAGACGTGCAGCTATAACATGCATATGTAAATTTCTTTATGTTTTTTCTGTGATTTCCAGTTCTTTGCATTTTGATGGTAAGTGTGTCGAGAGGAAAAAACGAGGGGGGGGGGAAAAAAGGTGGGCTTTGCACAATTCATTGCAGGTTGTTGAGCTTTAGCTTATGTAGGTTTATGCATGCAAACAACAAGGGAGAGAAGCACTCAGCAAGGTGAATCCCTTTTGTCACTTGGTGTCCTTAGCTGTCAGACCAAAGGAAGTTCTCACACAGTTTCACTGCACTCACAACTGGTGTAAAGAATAGAAAACTTTGGGCTAAGAACAACGTAGCTGTGAGAAAATGGAAAAATAGTTCAAAGATTTCTGCTTTTTTCTGAGGGTCTGAATATCTTGTCAAGCCGGGCTGGAAAATTCCTTAACAGTGATTACATTAGCTTATGTGACGTACCAAGATATTAGAAAAATTAGTGGCCTTAAAGACCAAACTGTTATAGTTGTGAAAGCTCCTCCAGAAACAAGACTTGAAGTGCCTGACCCAGTGGAGGTAAGAAGAACCTGGCTGTTCCTGACAGGTTATATATCATTTTCCTGTAGATGGGGCACTGTGGTAGCTGATGCCCAAGTTGGATTGTATTGGTATATTGTCCAATGTTCCTCTCTTTTATAAACTTCAGGGGTTTTTTTATTAAAAAAGAGGAAACTTTAAAAATCAGCACACATGGGGCAATCATTATTTGTTCCTTTTCTCTCAATCTCAGCTTTCCTTCAGAGTAATCCATACTATTTACAGATACTCTCTTTTGCCATACTTTATGTAAAGAAGAACTCTTCCTTGAGAGTTGAAATTTCCTGTCTGTAAGCATGTAAAATCTTTCTCTTAAGAGATTCAACTTTTGTCTATGCTTTATGTAGTTTTATTTATAAAGTTCATGGATAACACAATGCCTTAAGCATCTTGATGACTCATATTACTGACATCCTAGTTTGAGACATGTTTTCATGTAGGATTTTCTTTTCTGAAGTATTATATAATATTTTATATATGATATTATACTTGTGGTATTTTTCCAGAATCTATTCTTTCCCTTCCTTTTTCCATCATCATCTTGGTTTCAATGACACTGCTTTTGCACATCTGTATAAAACTTCATACATTCTGCTAGCGCGCTTTTTGTTTGCTGTTGTGAAGTCTGTAGGTGATGGGGAATTCCTTTCCTATTTTAGGTATTCCTATTGCAGTATTTCTGATTCTGAAACTGTTTATGTTTGTGTCCTTATTTTTGCCCATTGCTACTCGAGCCACAGTCAGTCTCTCTGAGTGCTGGCTTTTGTGTATGATATGTCTGGCTCTCCTTCTTTTGTCCTCCTTTTATTTCTTTTCCTTACCTCAGGTAGCTGTCTAGGGTAACTTTGCTGCTTCCTTTACCTGTGTCACAACTGCAGAGAAAAATGCTTCAGGTAGCTTTTCTTTGAAGATATCCTCAGCAAGTAGCTTTACTTTTATTCATTCCTCTCAGGGTTTCTGAACTACACAGCTCAGCTGCTCCCAGGATTTTATCTCTTGGTAGCAAAAGCATGCTGCTCTGCAATTCCTGGTTGTTATGACAGACCCAAGTATGATGGGCAAAGAGAAATAATTTGCATGAGCCACTGCTTTAGAGATTCAAAAAAGTGTACCTAATTTACTCAAGGAGCAATTAGAGATAGGGCTAACTGTCGAGTGGAAAGGGTAAGGTAATTTGGCAGAAAATAAAGCCCCTTGCATTCCAGCTGGTCCTTAGATATCAGAGGGGCTGGGGGCAGCTGGGCTCAGATTCTGAGTGCTGTCCAATTTGTCACTCTCAGTCCAGTTGTGTTCGGTGTATCTGAACTCTCCTGGCTCCAGATTCACACCCAGCACCCTGCATTCCCAGTTAGTCCCGCTCCACGGGCTCACGTGCCCAGTGAGAGACTCTTGGGACTGGCAACTTGAACAGTGCAGTTCAGTGAGAGCAACACAAGTACAGGGGCTTGGGGCGTGCCAGTGAGAATTCCCCGTCTGCCAAGCACGTGTCGTTACACCAAAGGTGTCAGGTTAAAGAGCAGTGCAGTACAATTTCCACAGTTCCCAGGGAAATACTCAAAGTCTGGATCTTACCTCAAAGGGTCCCTATGTGGGGAAGCAGGTTCAGCCCCTCAGCTGATCCCAGGAGCCAGAGGTGGTCAGCGATGGTATCCACCCTGCCTTGTCCATGGTGATGTCTCCCCTGACAGCCCTCCCCTTACTTCAACCATTTTGACTTTCAAGGTGGAACTTGAGTGACTCTCCTCATGAAACCCTTCATTATGATGGGTGGCAATTTCTCTCACTTCACTTTTAAAGATCAAGTTGAAGCAAATTCCCAGCACCAGCTCAGTGATGGGTGGTGGCACTTCGGGGGCGGGCGGCCTTTGGGACGGAGGTGTGTTTGGGTTTTATAATGACATTGTAACGAGCAAAGTGTGCACAAAGGACAGCACTTGGTCAAAAGCTGACAGGCTGTTGGCCCAGGGTCCCAAACAGGCAGCTCATCCGTCCTGTAGGACCATGAAGTTCCCATCTCTGCCATGATCTCTCTCGCAGGGCCTGGCCTTGGAATCTTCACCCCACTCCATCCCCCGTGCTGCTCACAGGCAGGGTTGCTCAGGGAGCTGTTGTGGAGTGGATTCCTGGCATACCAGTTGCACTCTACCCGGAGAGTTTCTCCCATGTTCCACCTTTCCTTACCGTGTGAACCATGCTGCACCTTGCGAATGGTTTTAAGTTCTAACTCTCCTCCAGCCATTATTCCACGCTAACTCCTAAACTCCTCTTGTGTTCTGTGCACACCACTGTGTTATTCCTTCATCCCTACCCCTGGGCAGGTTCCAGTAAGCCCAGGGCTCCCTGCTGCTAGGCAGCCAGGGACAGACTCCAGATTCCCTGGTAATTCTTTCACTAAGAATTTTCTTCACTTGCTTAGGCCTGTTACAGTTTCCTTATTTTTTTTTTTTCCCCACCCCCCTACCTTTGTCCTTAATTTCCCCTTTGAACCTGGGTGCAAGTTTTGGGAGAATAAATCATTTGGCTGCACCGAGAAAAGGATATCTTTTATCAGTATCCGTAAATACATATTGCTATTGTTGCTGGCTCTCCTGTTTCCTTCCCCTAGGCATTATGCTTTGATTTTTAACTCGGTGAGATCAGGCGGGTAGCGAGAGATGCACAATTAGGGCCTGGACCTCCCTTATCCCTTATACTAAACTTAGAAATTTAATTTTCAGCTTCAGGCAGTGAAGTCCTATTTGTTCCTCCCATTTGCAGTTAAATTTCAATGTCTTTCTTTCCATACTTCAGTCACTCAACAATACCTTCTCCATCTTCTGCTCTTTCCACTTTCCAGCTCCTCTTTTTTTTTTAAATTTTTTCTTCCTAATTATCTATAGCATTGCCCTAATTATTCTTAACTGTTTTTTCTGCCCCGGGGAATCCCTGTTCAGTTGTTCTCTGCATTTGTAAACACAGTCTCTTACGTTACGTAACTGTCAGAATGCAAATGATAAAAGGAACTTTCCAAGGACACCATAAAATGTACCTGAAACAAGTTGGCAAAGAGGTGTATAATGCTGTTTAAAAGAATTAATGCCGTGCAGCTGGGGTAGGTTTATTTGTAACCAGTCATTTATTTCCCATCATAGCACAAAGAGCAACCTGGCAGGTTTTCAGTGTCTATCACATCTGGTTTTATTGGGTGAAAGTTCAGAAAATGTGCCTTCACGTGACAAAGCAGGAGTTCCTGGTGCTCGGAACCACCAGCAGAACTGCTGTCTTGAGGGGGCGAAAGGACTTGGGCAAACAAGTTGGGATGAAGAAAATGACATCTCTTAAATTGGGAAAAACCTCCCTGATTAGCAGGCGAACGTGCCCAGGGCTACTGGTGCTCAGCGTGAACACGTGCTGGGGATTTTTGAGGGAGAGGGCAGGATGTTTTGGCATCCAGTGAAAGCAGAAACATTTAGACCGATACATCCACAAATAGGGTTATGAATAATAAATAAGCCCCAGGACTTGAGTCCTGTGGTTCCATTCCACCAGAACGCTCCCGGTTATTGCAGTTGTAAGAGAATGGGGGGAGTTCAGTCCTTTAAAGCTCTCTGGCTATGACAGAACACAGGAAAGGGTGAGCTGCTGGGCCACGTGCACATGGGCAGCAGGAAGAGTGTTAGACATTAGGAAAAAGCTCTTTATTATGAGGGTGATAGATCACTGGAATGGGTTGCCCAGAGAGGTGGTGGAGGCCCCATCCCTGGAGACGCTGGAGGCCGGGCTTGATGAGGCTCTGAGCAGCCTGACCTAGTTAGAGATGTCCCTGCTTATTGCAGGGAGGTTGGACTAGATGACCTTCAGAGGTCCCTTCCAACCCAACACATTCTCTGATTCTATGATTCTACCTCCTGCATGACTGGAGCAGCTGAGTGCTGCCCACAGCACAGGAATATGGCTTCTTCACCACAGATAACTGCAAACTAATACATGCTGTAATTATGTCAAGAGAGTGTTTCATTTAAGCTTTCCAGCAATTTCAAGCACATTTAGAGGCATGCAGGACTTACCGGCAGGAAGCCTTCTGAGTGGAATAAATGAATTCACATTTTCCATGTATACAGTAGCCGTTGAAGCTTTCTGAACAAGGTATGTGGTTTCCAATGTAAATGTCTTCTCTTTGATCACTGGCATCTTGAAAGGAAATATAGATAAACAATTATAAATGGCTGAATGATATTCATTAAAAAAATCTCAGCCAAGAATAGCATATCCTCCAAAACTGGTAGTGAATAAAGGAATATGGAATAATAAAGCAAAGGCTTAAGGGTGAAATTTCAGAGTCACCTACAGAGATTTGCTAGAATGTACTGCACTGAGAAATGATCCTCAAAGACATCTAAATATGATTCTTTATGTCAGGTTTCTTGAAAGGAGAAACGTATTCATGACAGATACAAGCCAATGCAGAAAGATCAGCAGAAGCTTTGTCAGTGGCACTGGGGCCAAGAGCTAATATGTAGCTAGAGAGAGCTCTCCCTGTGACTAAACATAGGAAAAAAATCTGAAGGGTTAGAAAGAAGCTGAACCACATTTTGTGATTACTGGGTAGAAAACAACTCAACAAAGCCCATATCTGACTGGGTAGAAAACAACTCAACAAAGCCCATATCTGTCTGGTACCACTGGTTGTTACAGCTGAAATCAAACCTACTACAATAGCGTTCTTCCTCAGAGAAACACTTCTATGGTGAGGGACATTCAAACTATTGAAATGAGCTTAAAATACCCATTCCTTTGCAAAGTGTACTGATTTGGCTGGGATGGACTTAAATTTCTTCCTAGCAGCCCCCAGGGTGCTGTGTTTTGGATTTGTGGCCAGAACAGTGCTGATAACACACCAGTGTTTCGGCTGCTGCAGAAGGGTGTTCGTGCAGGGTCAAGGCTTGCTCTGCTTCTCACTTTGCTCCTCCCCTCAGTGAGTAGGCTGGGGGTGGGCAAGATCCTGGGAGGAGACACAGCCAGGAACTGACCCAAGGGATATTCCCTACTATATGACATCATGCTCATCAATGAAAGCTAAGGTTTTGGTCTTTCCAAGGTGGCAGCTGCCCAGAGACTGATTGGGCAGCTGATCTGCCACTGGGATGTTGTGAGTGACAGCTTTTGCATCACTTCTTTCTTCCTCTTCTTTCTCCTTCACTTCTTAAACTGCTTTTATCTTGATCAACACATTTTTCTTGTGGTTGCTCTTCTGACTCCCTCCTCCATCCTCCTGGAGGGAAGGTGGGAGTGAGCAAGCAGCTGATGAACACTTAGCTGCTGGCCAGGTCAGCCCAGCACAGAAAGGCAGTCCCTTCTGCCCCAACACCTTTTGTGCTTCTGTCATGTCACTAAAATTATCTGAACCTGTGTACATTTTCAACCATCCTTTCCCCGAAGTTTTTCTGTAAAAAATTCCTAAATACAGAAGTTGGTATTTCGTAATGAAGAGCAGGGATCTAAAGATGTGAGTATAATTGTGGAATTATGCTCATTTCCATGGCAATAGACTATACCACCACAAATACAAGATTATAATGAATTGCAGGTGGAAAGCAAAAAGGAACTGTGAAGAAGAAGCCTCTCATACAATTGTAGATATTTGAAATAACACCAGCAAGAAAGAGAATATATTTATACAAGAAGAAAAAAAAAAAAGGCATGATGCCAGTTTAGGTTTTTCCTAAATATTTTCTGAAATGTTTTCTAATTTGTTACAGGAAAAAAATAGTCTAACTATTAGAGGTTTTAGATCTAAGGAAGCCTGTTGCTTCAGGTCATGCTTCAAATACACAGAAGACTTGATAAAAGGGATCATCATTGCCTAATACTGACAATACGTCCACCACTGATCTGATGGAATAGCCGATGTCATGGCGTGTCTAAGAGGAGAAAAGTGGGGATGTCTCATCCCCAAACTCCCCAAACTCCCTCCTCCTCCCAGCAGTTAATTACTGTCACATTTGGTCCCAAAGGCTAGCAATAAGCTATGTGCAATGATGTTAGTCTGTTCAGATACCCACACCATGCCTGGTTTTATGTATGTACTAACACAGAATGTGAGGCCCAGTGAAAGATGCATCCCCTGAAAGGTGCCCAGGTAGCCATGGCCACTCAAGGCAGAGACAAAACTTGTAGTAAGCAAACAGATGTTGTTAAATGCAGGCAGTGATTTCTTGTGTAAAACAAACATTTACCTACCTATTGACATGAATCCATTTTTAATGTGAGAGGCCTGCTAGACTGCTTCAGAGCTTCAAAGTCAAAGATTTAACTGGTGTAGGAACCTTGAAAGAGTGACTGGTTATAAGAGTTTGGATACCTCACCAGAAGGAAGAGGCATGCACAAAATCTGAAACCCTGATGCTCATCTTGGTACAACAAAACCATCTGAATCTGGGAAGAAAGACCTTTCTGATTTACCTTTAGGTAGTCACTTGCACTGCAAGAGAAGGAGACTGTCATGGCTGTGGTTCTAGAAACTTGAAGGTATTATACATTCAGAGAACAGGATTTAACAAGAGTAACTCACAGGAATTTAAAGAAAAGCAAACAGATAGAAGTGTGGACTGTTCTCTTATCCTGGAAGAAAAAGTCATTTGAAGTAGTTCATTGCAGACTCTCATTGTCTAAAAAGACCTGACTACTGCCTATAAAAAATTTCAAAACAATTTTTTTGCACAAGGCATACTTCCTCCATGTTCAGTACTTGCTGAACTTGAGACTACATGAGATATACACATTAATAATAATTATATACAATGTTTTTTTCACTAACTAGATTTCAAGGACAATTTACATGAATAAAAGGCTGTAACTTCTTCTGAATAGGAATGAAAAGTGGTGTTTCATTACATCACAAGATGTATATGCCTTTTATGCCTTCATAATGTAAGTGAAAATTGACATTAAATCATGCAAACTGGTGCATCATAAGGAATGAAAATAAGAGAATTTGTGAAAAAAGAAAAATTTATGGAGCTTTTTGGCACTGAATGCCTTTTCAAGAAGAACACAAGGAATGTTGAAAGCCATGGTGGGATGGCTTTACTCTAGGAGACTACAGGAGTGTAAAACAAGTAAAACAACAGAAAAAAAAAAAAAAAGATCAGAGCTAACAGAGAAGGTATCACCACAAAACCTGCATTAAGACCACTGCCAAGAAGAAACAACAGCCTGTTGTAGTCAGTAGTGATCCTCTCCTGTGTGGAACAAAAGCACCCATTTGCAGACCTGAATCTCTTTCCAGGGAAGTTTGTTGCCTCCCTAGGGCCTGAATTAGGGGTGTCACCACAAGACTGAAGAGCTTAGTACAACCTTCAGACTACTATCCATTCCTGCTTGTTCATACGGGTACTAATGGTGTAGTAACAAAAAGTCTGAGGCTGGTCTAAAGAGATTTCAGAGCCCTGGGGAGAATGCTAAAATGTTTGGGAGCACTGGTAGTGTTTTCCACAATCCTCTCAATAATGGGAGGAGACTTTGGAAGAAACAGGTGAGCCCAGAATACGAATACCTGGCTCTGGGACTGGTGCTTCTGCCAAAATGTTGGGGTTTTAAACCATGGAAGAGCCTTTGAGACACAAAGTGTGCTGGAGCCTGATGAGATCAGCCTGTCCTGGAGGGGAAAATACATTTTTGAGCGTAAGCTGTTAGGACTGATCAAGAGGAGTTTAAACTAGAATCGAGGAGGGAAGGAGATACCAACAGCACTGCAGTAGGTAAGTCAAGGGTTGGCAGAG
>WUAM01000323.1:1699837-1717404 GCA_024336885.1 Actenoides hombroni
GGCCGCGCAGCCGCCGCTCGTTCCCCGGCGCCGAGGCGGGGCCCGGGCGGAGGCGGCGCCGGGAGCAGCGGGAGCAGCGGGCAGGGCCGGGCAGGGTCGGGGCCGAGCCCAGCCGGGCTCCAGGCCGGGTCAGGCGGCCTGGCTGCGCCCCGGGCTGCCGCTTGCCCGCGGCCCCCGAGTGAGCTGGTGCTGGGGCCGCGCGGAGAGAGCCGCGCTGCGCGGGGGGGGGCGGTTCTGGGTTTATTGACGCTGCAGTTTTCTTATGCTCCGTTTAAGCCTGGGGATAAATGGGCTGGGCTTTACCGGAGACACCTGTTGGTAACTAGTGGGAAGAGCAGTTCTCTTCCACCTGGACAGAAGCGTTCTCTGTGGAAAGAAGAGCTCTCTTGGCGGAGCAAAAAGATAAGGAGGAGCGGCCGAAATATACAGAGGCAAAGGAAGTGTTGTTTGTGTCGTGATGTTAAAGGCGCTTGTAGTTTTCTGTTTATTCGCATTCAGTTTTTAAAGAGAAATCAAGTTCTGTAGGTACAGCTTGACAGGGAAAGAGGAACACGTTAACTTTTGATTTTATTATTGTCTCTTATTTCAGTCAATCTGTCAGAGTAGCTACAGGAATCTCTACATATTTATTTCCTTGTGGAGAAGAGATGTCATGCGTGCATATAGAACTAGTGCAGATAGCAATTAATCTGTTATAAAAAAAACTCTACTGTGTTTGTAGTTAAAAAAAAGTTAATGTCTTTAGCTGAAATTTACTGTTAATCTCTTTTTGCTTCTTTCATTCAAAGTTTCAAACTTCTAATCACAGACAGAAATCTGGAGGAGGTCTGAGAGTACTGAAATACATCAGACTTTGACAAAAGGGGCTCTGTAAAAGGACAGAAAGATTAGTGCCTCTGCTCAGGGGATGATAATACTATTCCTCCTTCTCAGGACCTGTATCCAGTCTTAAGGAGATCAAACTGAGCATGAAACAGATTGCAAAGGGAGGACGAGTGCTGATGGTAGCATGAACTCATGGCTTTCTGTCCACTAATTCTGCTTGTTCATGCCATGTGTCTTTTTTATTTCCCCAGGACTACTACCCAAGAGGATTTAGACCTTGCTTAAAAAGGTATGAATTTTACTTTGGCTGTGTTCTTTCTTTTGTGGGCTACTGAACCAAATTAAGCTTGTTTGTTTTGCCAGCTGCTTCATTATATAAAATATTTCTGTGGAAGAGAGAAAAAAGCCCAACAAATCAAACCTCTTTTTTTCCATCCCTGTATTTGTGTTAAGTTCACTACTACTGTTAGTGGTATAAAGTAGTGTAAGGGATGGCACCTCCCCCTCCCCAGTATTCTTTATTGCTAGCTAGCATTTTATTATTGTCCATGCTTGCCCACATTTTTTATAGACCCTCAGATTTTTTTATCTAGAAGACTGCTGAATGCTTAAATAGCTTTGTCAGATGCATTCACTTGGTGACATCATGATTTTAATTTTTAATCGAAGTGCTAATATGTAGTGGTTTGGGTTATATGAAGTGTCATTTTGAAGACAGACTGAAGGACCCCATCTGGGAAAATGCCCAGGTGTTTAACTTATGTTCTTGAGTATTTCAATTGCAACACCTGCAAGTACTTTGTATCCCAGCAGCCTGAATTTTCTCTTTCTGAAACCTGGCTTTAAAGAAATTAAAGCCTTGTTTGTTGGGTTCTTCACTTTCAGTCAGAGAAGTGT
Organism: Actenoides hombroni; assembly: GCA_024336885.1. Lineage (NCBI taxonomy): Eukaryota > Metazoa > Chordata > Aves > Coraciiformes > Alcedinidae > Actenoides > Actenoides hombroni. The sequence goes on from WUAM01000323.1 coordinate 1,701,560, forward strand.
TTTATTTTCCCTGTAAACTCTCTGAAGTGCTTTTGTGTGATTTCTTTAGTGAACTGTTGAGGCATGTACAAACCTAAGTTTCCAAAGATAAATCAAACTTAATTCTGATTAAGAATTACACACAGCACAGTGTGTGAGGTATGTAATTAATGTAGTAACTTATTTATTTATAGGCTCTTGTAGCACATAAACTGCTTTTTTTTTTCCCTTTTCATGCCTTTCCTGAAAACTGATCTGGATCTTTAGATCTGCTGGGAGATAGATATACATATTATTGATTTTCTTGTGAAAAACATAATTAGACGTTAGTCATTTTCTACTATATTATAGAAAGCCTGGGATAATCTAATTATTTTATATCAGCTAGGTATGTTGTTTAACATCTTGTACCTGAGGACAGGAATTTTATGCAATGAATGAAGTAATTCAAATGAAAAGCCTGTGGGATCAAGAATCCTAGGAATAGTTGGGTGTGTTTTCAGGAGGGCTATGAAGGCACATTGAAAACGCTGCTGACTGGTTTTCAGCACAGAAAGAAAAGAGGCAGACACTCGCATGCTGTATCTTGCTGTGTCTTTCATTCTTCTCCTGTGATGTGAGCAGAAGCATGTCTGTCACGTAGCGTGGACTCATTATTTTATTGTAAAGCCTGATGTGCTTAAAAACACTTTTGCATCTTGGATATGTCATGTCAGAGGAGCTGCAGGGGTTTTGAATTAGGTGACATGGAACATGTTGGGGTTTGTGGCTTTGTCCCTGCCTGTGTTTGAGAGATCAGGGGAAGAGAGCATCGGGAAATCTCTCTGGATACTTTTTGACATGCTCAGTATCCCTCATATGTATGAAACATTGCAGGGTATATGTACAAATAGATCTGACTTTTCTTGCGGAGAACGTAGGCAGTTGACACCAGACCTTGCTTTTGTATTCAGTGCTTGCTAATACCCTTCTTCTCTAATGCTTCTTGAAGATGCCCGCTGCCTGCGATTCGGTGCTCGAAGACATTGAAGACATTGTGTCAGCAGAAGATCTCCTGCCCCGCGACCGGCAGCTGGGGAGGCAGAATGTTTTCCCTAAAGTGAGAAAACGCCATTCGCAAAAAAACACTCAGACAGATGATGACCCCCCAAGTGACAGGTAAATTCTGCCATCAACCCCATCTCGTTGCTGTTCTCATCTCTTGTGTGCACTGTCAGCTGCTAAAAATAAGTTGGGAGTTCTTGTTATCGGAGTTGGAGATAAAAATGAGTAAAACAGTGTTTATGGAGTGTAGTGACAATCAGTAATACATCCTCAACGAACTTCTTGTCTTGGACAAACTGTCTGTAAAAGGTAAGGGAGTAATCAGACTGAAGAATTGTTCCTGTAACTGAAGATGTTATGGGTAAAACAGTTCTGAAAAATTGTCTGCTTCACACCTAAATAGAAGCTGAGCTTTTCAAGATGCTGTCCTGGAGTAGCCTTTGGACTTGTGGAATGAGACACAAACAGAATTCTAAGAATCACAAAAGGGTTGAGATTGTAAAGGGACCTCTGGAAGTCATCTTGTCCACTTCTCCTGCCCAAGCAGGGCCATCTAAAAGCGTTTGGCCAGGACTCTGCCTAGATAGCTTTTTAATATCTCTAAAGAGTGAGATTCCACACCCTCTCTGGGGAACCTGTGCCAGTGCTTGGTCACCCTTACAATGGAAAAAATGTTTCCTGATGTTCAGAGGGAACCTCCTGTGTTTCAGTTTGTGCCTGTTACCTCTGGTCCTGTGGCTGGGTTCTGGTGAAAAGAGCCTGGCTCTGTCCCCTTTGCACCCTCCCTTCAGGAATTTACATGCATTAATAAGATCCCCCCTGAGCCTTCTCCAGGCTGAACAGTCCCAGCTCTCTCACCCTCTCAGGGCAGGATAGATGTCTTGGTCCTTTATTCACCCTCATGGCCCTTTGCTGGGCTGTCTCCAGTACATCCATATCTCTCTTGTGGGTGCATCTATCAGGGCTCAGGGTCTCAGGTATGTCCAGTCTGCTGAAGTATTCCCTCACCTGATCCTCTTCCACCAAGAGGTCGTCTTCCTTGTTTCAGTCTTTCCACCTGGTTTCTGGAACCTGGGTTTTTCAAAGGCTGTACTTTGTGTGTACATCCTGCAAGTGATCTAGTGGAACTTATTCTGAACATAATTTGGTTTTGCAGTGGAAATAGTATGCAGTAACTATGGAACATATCTTTGCTTTTTTCCTCATTGTGATTCCCATAAGAACAGAGTCAACTTGGGCTGCAGAGGAATTGATTAAAGCATAGCTGAACTCTGTTACTGATTCTCATTTCTTACAGTAGTTCAGAGGTCTGGGTTTTGGGTTTTGTTTTCTTTTTCGCTGTTAGTTTCAAAATGGTTGATAAAATTTTCCTGCATTATAAAGATGAAAATTAAATATGTCTGGAATGCACAGTAGATTCTATTTTGTTTTTCCTTGGTGTTCAAAAGAGATTTTTATAAGCTTAACAGTGCACCTTTATGTGAAGCCTTGTAAAGATTCATTGATGCCATGATGCCAGGAGTGTATGTACAGCTGCACTGGTGGTCTGTAGATACTTCATACTAATGTTCTCTTCTCCAAAGTTTTCAGCTACTATATATAATCTGAGGGACTGTATGTTTGAGTTTTTGACCCAAGAAAGCAGATGGAATGTATGTTGTTTAGACAGTAGGATGTCTAAATACATTGTACATGTGCAGCATGTTTCATTTAATGATCATTGATCTTTCATTGTCAAATCTCTACTTGTAGCAAGGGGTAGTATCTTTAGAAAAAGCATGAGAGGAGATTAAAACAAAGGTGTAGGCAGGGCAAAGGATTGTTCCAGAATGTGTGTTGGTTTTGTACTGGCACATTCAGCTCATTGGCACAGATATCCCTGGAGTTTCGACGAGAGCTTTCTGCAGAATTTTTTGTTGGTTCTTAACCCATGAAGTGTGGCTCCATGGTACACATCTGCCTTCCTGCTTCTGTAGCCCAGAAAGGCTGGGGTAGGAGCTTTCAGGTGTCAGTGTGACTGGTGGCAGGGTTAAGTTGAGGCTTTATAAAGATGGTTTGTTTGGAGGGGAGCTACAATCAATAGGTGCCATAACAGTAAAAGGTTGTGGTTTAGTTGCAGCAGTTGGCTTGCTGGAGGTCCAGCTTCAGTGCAGTCACTCAAAGGTCACTTGTTAAGTGATATATGATATGCAAGCACTGCTCAACAATAGGTAAAGCACACATGTGTTATCCACATTGTTTTAGTCACAAATACAGAACACAGCCAGACCTAATGCCTGCTGCACTGAAAATAACATAGTTATGATGTCTTTTCCCCCATTTTTTTTGGAGTTGTTACTGTTTGTGTTGCTTATTTTATGTTTGGAGAATTAACAATTAATTGAGTCTGTTCGGTGGCCTTAAAGGGGAAGCTTGTTCATCTTTTAACTTGCCTGTTTCATTTATTTTTGCTTAACAGCATTATTCCTGGTGCCCAGAAAATCTGGATTCGTACATGGGGATGTTCTCATAATAATTCAGATGGTGAATATATGGCTGGCCAGCTGGCTGCATATGGATACAGAATTACAGGTAACAGTATCGGACACATTGCAGTTTTTTGGTGGGAGTGAATGTTCAGAGCTGTCATCAAATGTTTTCAGTCTTAAGTACACTTTTTAAAATCCCCTTTGATCTTTTACTGATTTGAAGGTGAGGAGCTGAAGTGTTTTCCTGGTGTTAAACAGCATCGTTACAAGATGAGTGCTTTCAGAATGGTTGGCTTTTCCTGGCAGACTTCATGCAGTGCCTTTTGTGGTCACTTTGCTTGCTAAATGTAATTGAAAAGTTTTCAAAATAGTGGAAGGGCAAGATACTAATTCTTGGGAGGAATGTAGCTGGGTGTCTGACTGATTGGTGGAACCCAAGTGAGAGAGAAAGGCAGTGTGTTGTCACTTAGTGATGTGTTTGCTGCTGGAGCAGATGTGAACTACTCCATGTGAAGGATCCTTTGTTTTGGGGAAGGACAGTCAGTGTGATGTAGGGGGGATGATACAGGATTGTATCTTGTACGTTTGAAAGAGCTGAAAATGCTATTTCTCCTTGCCTTCCAAATACCTGAAAACACTTCCTGTCCTCTTGTTCCACCTCCCCAGCCCTAAACAAAACCCCCAAACTTGTGGTTGTGCTGGCTGCATTTCATCTCCTCGAAAGAAAACCTGTAGAAAGCTGAAAACACACAGATTGATGTCATATTTCAACGGAGAATTATTATCTCAATACTTCTGTGTAGCTCATGACTAGTCAAAATAAAAATGTAAATTTAATTCATTAATTCAAGTTTTGGTTTGTCGTGCATTTCAACTTGTGCCCTCCTCATACCAGGAGACTGCAAAGTTGTCTTTCCTGACGTTTTATTCTTGATTTCACAGAGTGCTTGTTTCTTTTCTTGAATGTCTCATGATATCATTAAACTCTTTCATCTCATTTTTTTTCTCTGGTTGATCTTTCTGTATTTATTGAAGTAGAAACTAGGTACTGAATTATGCAAGTGCTGAACTACTTGTAGGAACCCAGGTGGTTGTTTAATGAGTAGTGCAGCTCTGGAGTAGATGTGCTCTTTTCACAGCTGAGTGGAGTGCTGGTCCAAAAAGCCTTATTTGTGACAGCTGTTTGCAGAATGCTACAAAGGAGTTCTCAATTTTGCCTTGTTAAAGCTTGCTTATAGTTAACTTCACCTTAATTTCCAGAAGCTCCTTCTGGCTTGTCAGGATTTGGGTAACTGCCTTGTCCTCTTGGCTTTTTATTGGGAGAAATAGAAGAAAGGTGGAGTGCAGAGGAGGAAGGAGCTACCTGATATTTTTATACCTCCTCCTTTTAGGAAATTGTAAGTTTAGAATAGAAATAGGTGTACACAGAAGGTCTGAAACTGAGAGTGAAAAACTGAACACAAATTGCAGTAGCTGAGACAGGAACACCTACCGAATAATTCTGGTGGTTGTGTTTGATATTGATTCCTCCTTCCTGGTGGTGATTAAATCCCTGTCTTGATGTAGTGTATTTGTGTATGCATGTACTTAAATCACCCCAATACTGAAGTGGTAGGCAGAAATTAGGTAACTTTTTTTAAGCTGTTACATTTCAGGCTTCCTGGAAGCCTTGTTTTTGGTCAACAGAACAAAAATAGAGGCTACAAACTGTCTAAAGTAAATTGTTACAAGTCCATCTATGGAATGTTCTCCTTTGTAGGCTGCTAATGAAGTTGGAACTGAGTGCAGGTGTTTCAAGTACAGTAGCTATATGTGACAGTTTGAGGTGGTGAAGAAGGCAACTGCCTTTCTGCAACCTTCGGGTGCAGAACCCTGAGGTTGGTGTAACCCCAGCTAGCAGTAAAGGTGGGAGTCAGTTGACTAGAAAGCAGCTTTGCAGGACAAGGTTTTTGGGATTAAGGTAGAGAAGAATTGAATGTGAGTCAGCAATGTGTTCTTGTAGCAAAACCAAGGCCAACTGCATCCTGGGCTGTGTTAGCACGAGCCCAGCCAGCAGGGCTGGGACAGGGCTCCTGCAGCTCTGGGGTGTTTGTGAGACGGTGTCTGGAGTGCTGTGCTGGATCACTGCCCAGCTTGGGCCCAGTTGCAGACTCCTGAGGAAAAGAGGGGCTGATGTAGCAGAGCGAGCTCAGTGGAGGGGCCCCCAGGTTGATTTAGGTTTTGGATCTGTGAGAAGAGACTGGATGAGCTGCTTCAGCCTAGAGAAGGCTCATGGAAGATCCTAATTGCAGCAATACCCACTAGGAGGGTACAGGGCAAGTGGAGTCAATTGCTTGTCAAAAGTGTGTAGTGAGACAAAAAAAAGGGTGTAGTGAGACAAGCATCTTGCTCTTGACAGGATGGCAGTGGAGATTTTTAGCATCTGGTTCATAACATTGCTCATGTTGCTCATCTTTCTGTGGAGGAAATGCCAAGAGAGAAATTTTTCCAACGTTTCTCAAGTCTCTCTCCTCAATTCTCTTTAAGAAAGCCTTTTCTAAAAGAGTAATTCACCTGGGAAGTTGAGGGAGAATGTCAAGAAGGGATTTAATCTCCCTTTATCCTGGGCAGTGAAGTAGTGACTCAGAGTAAGTACTGCTTAACAAACACCAAATTTCTGACACATCTGGAAATGAAACAATATTGTTTACACTGTGCATACACTAAGAAATAACAAATGTTTTGCAAGAGCTGTTTTCTAAATCAATGACTCTGTTGCTAGAATTGGTTGGAAGGAATTTGTTGCTAGAACTTGAGGAACAATTCACTAAGGTGGAAGATGCTCTCTTGTCCCATATTGCTGGTACTTAAAGTGCTTTCCTTAGCCTGTTTCCTACCTGTTCCTAAGCTTTTGAGTCAACAATACTTATTGAAGAGATGCTGGAATAAAGTTCTGGTTCTAGGAAATAAAATGTGAGCTTTACTTGCAGTTATTGCTCCGTTCTGAGGGCGATGGTCAAACACTGTGTCTAGGGACTTCTATCTAATTGGGGAAAAAAAGAGATAGAAGGAAGAAAAGCAGCATGAACTGGACTTTTATGGCTAACTGGGAGCTGTAACAATGCAACCTGCCTTATAAGCTGACTTGTCTGAAACTGAATGTTGATATAATGGATGTTTTCTCAGTATATAGAACTAAATTTTTGATTTGTTGTAAAATCTGATTCTAAAACTATTCCTTGTCCCAGTTTATTGTATGGTTTCTACTCTCTTCTTGATTTGAACTCTGTTTCTGGGATGCAGAAGTGTGATTTTGTGTGTGTGTGTATATATATATTTTTTCCCTTTTTCCCCTTGCCTTTCATGTGTTTCAAAAATGTTCTTTCTGTGCAAGCACCCTTTGCTTCTCTCTCTATATCCAAAGGTGAAAACTGAGGGCTGTGCTATGATTTTTCACAGCAGACTTGCTGTGTCTGGGGGGCGAGCGTGGTGTGAAGTGGCAATGCACAGATACTGGGAGAACAGCAGTGGTGATTAAAAACCAAGAACTGCCTCCACTTCAAAAAAAAAAAAAAAAGGCCAAGGGGAACCAGGGGAAGAGCAGAACCTATTTTTGTACCTGCTGTTACAATGAAGGCAGGCAGTATTCTGAACAAATCTGACACAGCATCCCGCGGGAGCACAAAGGGCCTTTGTTAGTGGGAGGCAGGCAGCAATGTGCAGGCCAGCTGCTATCAGCGTAGGGCTGGACCGTGGTGCTTGTTCATGCTCTGAAAACAGGGTCACTGAAGGTGGCTTTACTGGTTCCAAAACTGGGTTTGGTTTCTTGGCAGCGTGATTGGCTGTACCGTTTGGATATGCCTGCAGTCCTGCTGGAGCACTCCCTTGGAGATACAACCTGGAGGAAGAAACTCTTGGGTGCAGGCAAGGAATGCCTGCTGTGAGAGAGAAAATGGGGGAGCTGGGAGCTCTCAAGTGCTGTGAGCCAGATGTTTGTTTGGGAAGGGAATTCAGCATGTGTGCCTCTTTACAGTATGGGCTCTGAAAAGTGGAGCTGAAGGGGTGTAGTCAGACACAGAAGCAGGTTTGTTGGCATCTGTAGGTTTCTGGTTCTGTGGAATGAGTGGCTTTTGGCCCAGCCTTCTCAAATGCATTTTGATGGATCAGGTAGTTGCTATGCTTATTTTGTGATAATTGCTTTTGGCTTGAGGCTGTTTGTGTCCAAAGCATTGTAAAAGATGCTGGGGGTGGGACAGTACTAATGACTTAGAAGTATCAGCAGAATGAACAGGAACTGTTATGAAGAGGGAGCAAAAACTGTTATTAAACAATCAGAAACTAAACCAGTAACAACATATCTGCACTACACTTTTTTTTTCCTTTAGCAATAAATGCTAGCATGGAACATTTTTCTTGTGTAACATGGGATTTTGGAAGCAAAAAGTGGGTGGAGTTGTTTTGTTGCTAATTCAGGTGGCTTGGCTTTGGTTTAGCACATGGAAACAAGGTTATATTATAGACCCTTAGCTTTGCTTGTGCAATTTTAGCCTAGTCTTTGTTCAGACATCCATTTTACTGTCTCGTGCATTTTTTAGTTCTGCAAGTCTGTTGGATGGGAAGATGCTGTATTTTTCATGAGTTCCTTCCTGTGCCTCTTAAAGAGCTCGTTTCCTTTTCTGTGCTTATGGTATTTGTTGGCAGGACTTGTATCAGTAAGATTTACCAATTCCTGCTGAAGTTTGATGTTTATAGTCCATGTTGTATGGACTATATTGGGACAGGGAAATACTGGAGAGAGTCCAGTGGAGGCTACAAAGATGCTGAAGGGACTGGAACATCTCTCTGATGAGGAAAGGCTGAGAGCCCTGGGGCTGTTTAGCCTGGAGAAGAGAAGCCTGAGAGGGGATCTTCTGAATGTTTACAAATATCTGCAGGGTGGGGGTCAAGTAGAAGGAGCCAGGCTCTTGTCAGTGGTGCCCTGGGATAGGATGAGAGGTAGTGGTAGCAAGGGGAAACCCAGGAAGTGCCACCTCAACATGAGGAAAAACTTTACTGTGAGGGTGATAGAGCCTGGCCCAGGCTGCCCAGAGAGGTTGTGGAGTCTCCTGCTCTGGAGACTTCCCAGACCCTCCTGGATCTGTTCCTGTGTGACCTGCCCTGGGTGACCCTGCTCTGGCAGGGGGGTTGGACTCGATGTTCTCCAGAGGTCCCTTCCAACCCCTGCCATTCTATGATTCTATGAAAGGTGAACTACCAGTGACACCATGGAGGGGTTAGGTTTGCAGACAGTGATCTGATGAAGCTGCTAACAACCACAGGAAGCTCTGGTGAGCAGGCAGCTGGTACGGTTAAAACCCCTGGCTTTTAGAACGTACAGACAAGGTAAAGATCAGCTCGATCCGCTTCCTGCCAACAAAGGTAACGTGTAGGTGTTGGTGGTCACTGGAGTGTTTGCTAACTGGAAAGAAATGTGGGGAAAATCTCATCTGTTTGATACTGTTTCTTACTGAATTGCTGCTCTAAGCAGGTAGACATTATCTCCTGCTCAACACCTCGACTAGAGATGGATGAAAGAGCAGCAGCAGAAACATTTACACATATTTAGCCACAGGTTCAGAGCTCTGTGAGAAGACTCCTATATTCTAACCTAAAGTCAATAACACTGTGTAACTGGTTGGGTGCTTCACCTACCAGCTGATGGTGTGACTGTACATGTAAAATCCCTCCCATAACACACAGAACCCCTTTGTCTGATGCTGTTCATTCCAGTAACCATCCCCGGTCAACCAGACAGATGTCAATCAAACTAATGCCTCTCAACACAAAGCCAATCTGTCTGTGGTTGCAGGGTTTGAGCCGATTTAATTTAATTTATTAGAGTTGAAAGGAACCTCTGCCTCTGTGACAATGGGTGAGAGTTTGTAATGATTCTCATTTAACTGATGAATGTAGACTTGGCACTTGACAATTAACCAGATGCATTAAGGCACTAGGGGTGAAATCCCGAGAGGGTTTCACAAGCTTCTGAGGTTTACTTTCCTACAGCAAATTCATCTGCTGTGTTTCTCAGCTGGGCAAAGCTGGAGCCGTTCAGCTGCGTCTCACAGAAGCCAGCATCCTCCACTCAGAGAAATTATCTTGCTGTGCAGGAGGAGGACCCAGGTCCCATTTCTGCTCTCGGTGTTTCAAACTGGATAGGCAATTCTGTAACCCAGCATAGCCCCACAGACCTTTTGCAGTTTATGCACCTACACACAGATGAACAACATGTATGCAGTAGCCACGACAAGCCTGCAATGAATCACTCACCCTACACCAGGCTGTTTTGAGGGAGAAATGTTACACTCTGGAAACCTCACTACGTATTTTACTAGTGCTGAAAATTAACTTGTTTCTATAGTTTGTCCTTTACGGTTGCCTGATTTGCCAAGCCACTTTGATTAGCTTTTCGGTGTTAATTAAAACACATTTTCAACCCTTCTAATCACATATTGCTCAAGGGTGGTTATTCTAGAGTGAGAGATTTCAAGTTCAGGGCGCATCATTCCAGGCACAACTCCCTGCGATGTTACTCTGTACTTCAGGAGTGCAGTCCTGAACACCTCTCTGCTGGCTGAATGAGAGCATCTTTTTCAGAAGGAAATCTAATCCTGATTTAAAGATTTAAGGCGAGAGAAGCTAACCATATCCTGCCATAAGCTGTTTCGCTGGTCAAGAGCTACGTTTTATTTTTAGCTCAAACATACCCAGCCTGAGCTTCCATCCACTGAATCTTTGTTAGGACTTTGTTTTCTGAACCATGTTATTTATAGCCCGTGACAGATCACTTCAGAGTCTCCTCATTTACAAGATAATTAGTATTTTAAAATATGTATTTATATCTCTCTAGCCAGAAGAAAACCCCTGGAGAAGAGCTGTTTTACCATCAGCTGGTAGATGAAGCATCCAACCAGTTACACAGCATTATTGGCTTTAGGTTAGAATAGAAGAGTCTTCTTATGGAGCTCTGAACCTGTGGCTAAATATGTGCTTCCTCATGCCTCTACCTCTCAGCAGTCTCCTGACCTGCACCAAAGCTGCTCCTCAGCAGCACGGTCCCCTCCTCATCAGGACAAAACCTTTCGAGCCCGTCAGATGGGTGCTGCCCTCACCACTGCCCATGCTGCTGCTGCTGTTTTCATGTAGCCTCTCTGACATGAAGCCTCCAAAGCCTGGATGTGGTTTAGTAATGGGTCTACCTGCCAAGTTTCTTCCTGTCCATGTCCTGCTTCTTTGAGTTCCCTGCCAGTCCTCTGAAGACACCTGGCTCACCAGGAGCTTGTGTTCACCCATCACCTTGGAGTTCACCCATTACCTTGGAGCTCACCCATCACCTAGGAGTTCACCCATCACCTAGGAGCTCACCCATCACCTTGGAGCTCACCCATCACCTAGGAGCTCACCCATCACCTAGGAGCTCACCCATCACCTAGGAGCTCACCCGTCACCGAGGAGGCCACCAAAATTCATTACACAATCCCTGACCTTCCCCCATCAGTCCCCATCTTAGACAATCTATAGTTATTTGGATGTTCCTATTGTTATTTAGTTCCTGACACGTAATTTGTCTTTCTCTCTCACATTAGTCCAAGGGTTTATACCACAATGGGAACTGTTCTGAGGGTGCCTCCATGCAGTGTGTACGAGCTTAGTTATCATGTTTGTCCCTGCTCTGTCCCCTGGTCTCTGCGCTGCCCAAAAGGGCTTTAATATTGTTTTAAAAAGATGTTTCCATATTACATTATGTAATGTGATGTTTACATTCATTCTGACGTACTGCAGATTTGCTCTCCCTCTTTCCCTCCTTTCCCCTCTCCATCTCTCTGCCTGCAGCCCACGCTTTCTGCCTGCCAGCTATAGAAAGATTGCAGAACGTTAAAAATAGCTATTTAAAAGCAACAAACCCAGGCTGACGTGAAATACAGCAGGGAAGAACTGCTCTAGGGAAACTCAGGAAGCTGGAAAACACCGGGGCTTTCCTGCAGGGTTTTAATGGTGGCTTTGTGTAGCTGCATAGACCTAAAATCTACATATTCCGTCAGCTGAACCGTCACTCTGAAAGGTCTGCCCTTTATCTGAGCGTAGCTAATTACACATGCACTTTAGCAAGAGGAATTCCAGGTAGAAATTATTTTAAACTAAGTTCTACTACGTATTCTTCTGTTCCCATGAAATTTTACTCTTCCATCCCAAGAGTTTACAGGCTAAATCTGGATTTCGACGTCTCTGTTCAAACAAACCAACCGAACAGATTTTGCCCCATGGTACTTAATGGAAAAGAAAATGTCATGAGGCCTTTCCCTTTAGAAATAATCAGTGGAGAAAAGATTAGTGAAGATATATTTATGTTCAGACTGTCCCCTGCAGCGAGGTTAGGGGGCATATTCATCATATACATCAGGATTAACTCGGTTTCTGCTGTAGCACTGCAGTTCTCTTGGAAATACACAGCCACTGACCTACTTTTCAGGTGGCTTGGTGAAAGTCACTCCAAATCCTTCTGACCTTTCAGCACTGTAAAATTGTAATGTTTTACTGGGGGACAAAATCTTCCCGAAACGGCGAACAATACAGATGTGAGTCACAGAATGGAATTTGGAACCTTACTGCTGGGAAAACGATCATTTTCATAAGGACCACGTGCAAGGAGTGAGCTGGCATGGAAAGTCCCTGCTAAAACGCCCTCTGAGAACTGGTCTCCAAGGGTACTCTCTGTGTCCCAGCCTTGTTACAATCTTTGGTGACCTTCTTCTTCTGCTCTTCTCCTTTTTGTAAGAAAGTTATTGGAAGACTCTGGGGTTGTCCCCCCCCTGTTTTTGTTTTCTTCATGGAAAACAGCAGCTTTACTAAACCCAGGTTTATGTGTATGCAGAGCTACTTCACCTACTTGCTGCACAGCACAGTCTGTCTCAGTTGGATATACTACTTCTGGAGGTTAAAATAATGCCAGGGTCCTTCATTGCTCCCTGCTAAGGCAGTTTCTGAGGAAGGCAGTGTTGGGATGTTTACTAGACCAAGAGGGAGGTGGTGAAAGCCCAGGGCAGGCATGCTCAGTACCTTCCCTCGCCGTTCACATTCGTGGTCCTCGAGCTGTGCAAGCAGTAGATGAAAGCTGTCAAATGTGGTGGGTATAGAGCACCAGGCCTGGAGCTGGGGACTTTTCACCCTAAAACAAAGCCAAAGGAATACCCAACTCTGATGCAGGAGACGGGGACTTTTCACCCTAAAACAAAGCCAAAGGAATACCCAACTCTGATGCCAGCAGCCAGCCATGTGTGAGCTTATACAGAGCAAATCCTTAATCACTCTCGTAAATGCAAGGAAGACTTCTCATAAATTAAAGCCAACCAGATTCTTATCTGAAGCTCTTTAAGGATTTGCTTCGGCTTTTCTAATATCAGCCTCGGTGAAAAGTGGAGCAACGTTTTTTTCTGCAGCTGCATTAGGAACTCTTCGAGTATGTTATTTTATAGCAGAAGCTCGGGCAGACATAGTAGCTGCTGTATCACTCCCACTAGGATGGTAAAAGGATCTCCTGCATCACTTTAGTCCTTTTGAGGATTTGATGAGGTTATTAGAGAGCAGGTTTCTGCTTCCCTGCGCCAGCTGTACGAGGGCTGCCACAGAAAAGAGGGCACGAACGCAACACCCAGGCAGTTCAAAACCCACATTGATTTGTCTTGCCCAGTAATTACATTAATGCCACTGTGGTACAGTTACACAGTATAGCCAGTGGGGAGGAGAAGAAAAAGGATCTGGCGAAGGCAAAAAGGACACAAAATCGCCGTTATGCCCTAGCTTGAAGGACAGGTGAGGGAATTGCTTATTGTTTCTTCATCAGCTCTTCAGATCTGCTTACCAGTTCAGTGAATTGAGAACAACATTTAAAGTCATCTGCACTTTTATGAAAAATGCTGGGGGACAAGTGACACAAATGCCGTGCTGAGTCCAAAAGTGGTGGCACCAGAACAGCACTGAATGAGGGAGCTGAGAGTTTCTGCACCGCTCTGGCTTGCTGCGGCCAGAAGGAAAGCCTCTGTCCGTGTGTCCCCATTGCTGGGCTTAGGACCAGCAAATACATGAAGGAGGGAAGGATTTCTGCCCCAGTGCACCCCTCCTCCCCATCATTTCCAGGCCCTGTCCTGGCCAATGTTGCATGGGAATTCATCTGCTGGCACAGGAGAAGTGTTACGCAGGTGAGATGCAAGGGGACAACCATGGCAGATGCCAAACAGATCCCCTGGTTTTATAACTGGGGAGGATTTTCCTTCAATTACCCTACCATGTCAGTTAGAGATGGGGAAATGAGCTTTTACTGGAGCTGAAACATTCACCTGACACCCTACAGAAGTGTCCCAGAGGACAACTCACCACGGAGCCTGAGAGGTGGCAAAGGCAGGAGCGGCCCATGCAGCCTACAGCTTGTAAGACCTGGGAGAAAACAGCGTCTGAGGATGTCCCAAAGGGTTTGCATCCCACCATTGTTCCAGCCAGCCTGGGATGACTGCCCTCTCTCGAACAGCTCCCTTGGAAGTAAGCTAATGCTTCCAACCGAGGCATTCATTTGGCTTATTTTCTTTTATACATGCCTTGTTACAAACAAAAAACCCAAAAGAAAAAAAAAAAGAAAAGAAAGAGGCAGGCATTCTGGAGACTGACCGTGCTGTGCAGTGACACAGGGTAGTATCTGCCAGTGGTCTAAAGAGGCTTCAGAAACCCGAGGATTAAACCTCTTTCCCAACATTAACACTGTACTAAATCAAAAGCTTTACTCTTGCTGAATTTGAAATAGATTTAGCTCTGTAACCGTACAGATAGCCTCTGAAACAGAAAGGCCTCTATATCAAAAAGGAAACAGCTCCTGAGTTTGCCTGGGGCATGTTTCCTTCCACAAGATTTGAGAAGGTGGGGGAAAAAAGTGGAAAAATCTTTCCTCTAACTTATTTAAAAGCACATACATTACATTTCAGCATTTCAGACAATGACTTGTTTAAATTCTCTTCTGTCTGTAATTTTTCTTTATGTAACGGGTTTTGTTTGCTTCTCATTTTAAGCACATCCCTCTCTTGGGGCTCCAGAAGTATACACTTCACTCAAAATTAATTTCTTCAGTTTTAATTAATTATGATGCCGGTATTAAAACTGAACCTGAAGATCATTTTTTAAATCCATTTTTTTTTCTTATTTGTAAGATACCAACAGAGAGAGGAGACATACATAGCCATAAAAATAATTCTTGACGTTCAGAATACACGTATTCCTTTTTTTCAGGTCTTTCAGGCTTCTCTTCTGATTGCCTGACAACTCAAAGCCATCCACAGAAGCCTGAGAAACACCCAACTATTACAGAAGTGATACTTTTATGGTAAGACCAGCTGTCCTCTGAGTGCTCAGCCCCCTGAGCAGAAAGCCAGAGAGCAGAATGAAGCTCCCATAATCCAAGGGGAAATGGTCAGTGACCTGCTACACCACTTAGACACACACAAGTCTGTGGGGCTGGATGGGATCCACCCAAGGGTCCTGAGGCAGCTGGCAGAGGTGCTCACCAAGCCTCTTCCCATGATTTATCAGCAGTACTGGCTATTCCAGGCAGGTCCCAGCTGACTGGAGGTTAGCAAATGTGACACCCATCTACATGAAGAGCTGGAAGGAGAATCCAGGGAGCTGCAGGCCAGTCAGTCTGACCTTGGCGTTGGGGAAGGTTACAAAGCAGATCATCTTGAGTGCCATCACACGGCACATACAGTTCACACACACGTGGGTTCATGAAAGGCAGGTCCTGCTTGACTAACCTGATCTCCTTCCATGACAAGCTGACGTGCACTCAGCTGTGGAAAGAAGTCATCCATTGCTGGAGCATTTGTCATTCAAATGGAGTGTCTGCCTGGACACCTTCAACCTCCTAGGACCTGAGCCCTCCCTCACCCAGACCGTGAACCAGGGCCACAGACCCTGTCCTTTCCCACTTGGATGGAATGGGCTGCAGTGCCTCATCTGCTAATTCCTGATCTCAGAGCAGGACAATTCTCACCAGGAGAAATGCAACTCACCTCCTGCACTGCCACAGCTCTTGCTCTGGACTATGACTTCAGCCCTTCTCTTTCCTGCTCTCCCATAATTTTCCGGTGTCTTTGTGAGTAACAATTAATCATTCTTAGCCTAAAGGCAGATAAATTTGTCTAGCCTTTGCAAGAATCAACCTTTTTACCTCAGCATCTGACAGAGTGGCAATGGTACTGATTTTCCTTTTGATAATTTGTTTTTCCCTTTCCTTTCCTTTCCTTTCCTTTCCTTTCCTTTCCTTTCCTTTCCTTTCCTTTCCTTTCCTTTCCTTTC
>WUAM01000323.1:1717504-1771294 GCA_024336885.1 Actenoides hombroni
GGGCTGCCCTGGGTGACCCTGCTCTGGCAGGGGGGTTGGACTCGCTGATCTCCAGAGGTCCCTTCCAACCCCTACCAGTCTATGATTCTATGTTTTACAATCCTTAAATTACTGTGCAGAGTATTCATGTATTTCCCTAAAGCAAATCACAATATTTTGAAATACTGTTAAAGAAATTCTCTTCTTATTGCCCATTCTACTTGTTAATTTTCTAAATGCTTGTCAGTGTCAGGCTCTAACCAGTGGCTGTAGCCAAGGATCCTTGGGACTGTCCCCATCTGCTCCAACAGTGAGCTTGAGTAGAAGAAAGAAGGAAGAAAAGGAAGAACAAATGCTCTGATCTACCTAAGACCTCAAAAGACCAATATAAAAGGAAACATACTTAGTCTGCTCTTGAAAAAGATGAGGTGCTACAAACTAATGTAGACTTGGGGGTTCAAAGGCATTGCCACGTGCTGATTGTGTTGCATAAACCATGCTTGCTTAGCCTTGGGCCCTCCCCAGACAGATGCAGCAAAGTGTGCTGCAGCATCCCTTGGGTTCAGCTGAGTGGAAAGTAAAAGGACTGAGACTGTGGGGCTATTGACTCCTGGTTTGTGAATCACAACTCAGACCCTGGTGCTTTAACTGTTGTTTTAAAAGTCCTTTTATACTGCACAATAAAATGGTAGATTTTAATTTAGTTTGTCCTAAAGTAGAGAACTGTTAAACATGCTGCTGTCTTCTGTACATTTGTTAGCTTAAAATAAGCTCTCTGCAGCCTGTGTAGTGGTTGATGAGGGGTTTTGACCAAGATTTCTACTGCTTTCCAGTGTATGTTTTTAATTGCTCAGAAGGAGCAGTTGATTTCTCCATTTTTCTTTTTTTTTCTCTCTCCAACCTACTGATGAGGCTTCTCCCTTGCTTTGGAAGTCTCATGTGAAACAAATGGTAGTGATTGCAGTGTGACTTTGGGGTGCTATGAGCCATCCTTCTTGTGAGGTGTTTTTAGTATTCTTTTTTGAAGTTACAAGAGTTTATTAGCTGCTCATTAAGTGCTTGACATTTAACCTTATCAGTCAGAGAATTCAAGTGTAGTCTTTGCTTTCAGATTTGTACTTGTTAAATGGCTGTGATTATTGTGTCAGTTCAGAAAATAAAAAACAGTTCAGAACTTTTTGTGGGGGAAGGAGGAGGCTTAAATACACCAACTGACCCAGACTGCTGCCCTGGCCAGGAGAGTCACCTCTGGTTTCCCCGAGGACACTGCAGTCAAGAACCTGTCCTTCTCTGAAGCAGCTGAGCAATGGAGGGAACTGTCCCCAGGTGGTGATCTGGAGCCTTGCTGAAGAATTTCCCCGTTGCCTGTAACTTGTAGAATCAAATCCTGGGTGATTTTTGCCTTGCTTGATAACCTTACACTGCTGCATGACTGCTGCAACAGATTTCTTTTTCAGATTCAAACTGACTGATGATCTGAATGTAAAAGCTTTTGGTTGTTAACACAGAGAGGCAGCAAATGACCTTGTTTCTGTAGCTGGTGTTAAAGTGAGGTAATTGTCTTGACAGTTCCAGCAGTCTCCTGCTTTCAGAAGCACTAAATTGCTGCTTGTCACAAGTTTGCTTTGTGTTTTGGTTCTTGGTGCTCAGGCCTGAAAACCCTGCTCTGTGTGAATGCTTAGGATGTGGGCTTGGTGTTCATCACTTAGTCTTGTTCTTTCACTGCTGCTGGAGTAGTTGATGGATGTATCAAGAGCCATCTTCCAGTGAGATAAAAGAGCTCTTGTCATCTGTTTAGAATCTAAAACTTTTATAGTGAGGATGAGGATGGAGGGTGAAATGGGACATAGGGGGGAAAATGGTGATACTCATGGGATGGAACAGATGGGATTGCACAAATGTAGCCAATCCAGACTTCACAGATCTCTGGGAGGAACACAGGTATTGCCAGTGCAGGCTGAAGTGGGGTGCTGGATCTGGGTACTGTTGGGGTGCTTCCTGGCAGCGTGGAGTTCAACACCCTGCCGTGACTCAGCTGCAGCAGCGCATGTTCCTCAGGTCTCTGAACTAATGGATAGTGGGGGCTTTGACAGCAGAGTGTATTGCTCTGCTACTGCTCCTGCATTCCCTGGAGGAGTTCCCAGTTTGTGTGTGGCTGGAGCTGTGTTACTGACCACTCTGACTGGGCCAGATACACGACCTGTTTGCGGTGAGCTTTCCTCCCTCAGCTTCCTCAGCATGGCTTTCTTACTCCCATTAGGCACCTTTCTGAGGAGTCTAGCTTTGAGGGTGCTGTCTTCAGTACAGGATAGAACTCCTCTACTTCTCAAACTGGGAAACATTTCCCCTGTTTATGAGGGAACTAGAAAGAGCTAGTTTGTGTTTTCCCCTCAATGGCTTCCTTTATCACTGCCATCAGAGCTTGATCTCACGAGTGTATACTGTTTTCTTTATCCCACTTAAAATCACCTGGTTTACAGTCTATCTAAATTGATGTTTTTTGGTTTCTTTTAGTGTTTTTCTTTCCCAGTTGCAGAGCTGGCAACTGAAATATAGGAACAGTCCCAAGAGCCTCAAGTCCTAGGTGCACGGCATCCTCAGAGACACTGGTAGAGAGATTCCATGGGTCAGTCGAAGCATGTGTACATGTTTGGGGTTAATTCTAGTGGCAAAGCCATCAACTAGGTGCTCTAGTGGTTGTGCAGTAGGGTTTAGTGCTGGCAATGCTGAACTTGGTGTAATCCAACAGAATGAGACTGAAAAGGATTGAACCATGAAAGGTGAATTTCAGCTTCTTGGTAACGTGCACCCTCCTATCTGGAATGTGTCTCTGCAGTAGAGGGTTAAGCAATCAGTAAATGAAGTGTAAGTAGCAGTGAGGAAATGAGTTCAGCATAGAAATACAGGTGATGTGAAGCTTTGTCATTATGACTCCCTGCTTATTTTCATTAAGGAATGATTTGAAAGTTTTGTTTGATTTTCATAATCTTATGGAGATTTTAATCTTCTGGAGACTCACTTTGTGTGCATTACGCCCAGACACTGAAAACTGGAAGGACTGCTGAACAAATGCTCTCAGTTGAAATGCATGGCTACAGCCCAAGTAAAATGATGAGTTGAGGTGATAGTATAAAAGCAGATGATGTTCAGGTTGGAGAGCAGTAATTAACTGTTGCAGCTCAAGGCTAGCATTTCAGGGAGATGGTAACTATTGTCCCTAGGACATTGCTATCCTAAGTTACCAAAACTAGGTAGTTTTGGAAGGAATTTTTTTACTGAGAGGGTGGTGAGACACTGGAGCAGGTTGCCCAGGGAAGTTGTGGATGCCCTGTCCCTGGAGGTGTTCAAGGCCAGGCTGGCTGGGGTTCTGAGCAACCTGCTCTAGTGGGAGGTGTCCCTGCCTATAGCAAGGGGGTTTGAACTGGATGATCTTTTAGGTCCCTTCCAACCCAAACCATAAACCCTTCTATGATCTGATTTAATGTGTTTTTTCTGTGTGCTTACTTCTAAGTGGGATAGATGCTGTGAACCTGAGGCAGTCTGTACAGCGGTCGTGTTCCGCGGGGTAGGACGTGTTTGCACAAACTCACATCCCCAGAGCTCCTCTGCACTTCTGTGCATCTTGTAGCATTTGTGTGCTACCAGTTGGAGTTAGCACATGAAACGTCGGGGCTGAAGAACAGGCTTCTTCTGTTCAAGCAGAAGACATTACCATTTGTCTTGTGTGTCAAATCCCAGGCTTTGGAATTTGCTTACAGAATGAAACTAAGTAGAAAAGCAGAAACTTTGTCTTGGATGACTATAAATAGGCTTTGAGTCGATGGTGCCAAAACTGAATTGCTGTTGATTGGTCCAAGACACTGGTGTATAGAGAAGTGAGCTTTTTGGCTTGCAGTTTAACAGAAGACAGATCACTTGGCTGCTGATTTTATTAGGCATTTTGGTCCCTCAGCTTTTGTTGGCCAGGCTGTACAGGTAAAAGTGTGCTTGGTTTTAATTGATGCCCTAAGTGATGGTTGACTTGGGAAATTCTGATGGCTTTTTGTGGGTTGGCATTTTTCTGTGTGTCTTTATCACTCTTTGAAAAGTTCACCTATCCCTGGCAAATGATGTTCTTCCTTTGTGGATGGAAAGGTGTAGCCCATCGGGTGAGGGTGACTTTGAGTATCCAGGATTTGTTTAACTAGAAGTTTGAGTTGTTACAATTGGTAGTGATGGAAGGAGAATACCAGCTGAGTGTGCTTTAGGAGTCTAACTAGAAAACAAGAGTTTGAGAAGTTTAAATCAGAGACAGTCATGTTGCTATGTTCTCAGCAGCTCCAAATGTTCTTTGTAACATTGCAGTGGAATAGGAAAAACCCTAGCAGATTTGCTCATTAAAGGAGCAAAATGTCATTGTTAATATTTGTAAAGCAAACCAAAAAAACCCAAATGATGACAAAATCCATGAAACTCTTGAGAGGAAAGGGGAGCTTCTTCACAAACTGTTTTGCTGTGACACTTGTGTCTTTTTCTACCAAAAAAAAAAAAAGTTTGTTAGAAAACTGTCTTCTGAATTGTCTTTGTGTGTATTTGGAAAATCACGGGTAGACCCAGAGCAGAAACCAGCATTTCCTTCTTTAGGTGGCTGAGAGCTCGTTCCCAGCTGTAGCTTCTCAGTGCTGTCAGTGGTTCCTCACTTGAGTGAGGCAGAAGTAGATTTAAAGAGAGGGGACTCTGAGCTTCACCTCTGCTCTTCAGGAGGCAGGAGAGAAATGGCCAGAGTTTGAGAGCACCTCCTGTGCTGCTGCTCACCTGCTGGCAAATGGGCACTGGGTACTGGGAGAGGAGATTATGTCTGGGGTGTCATCTGGTGCGGAGGAGGATGGAGGAACTGTGAGATTGTTTTCCCTGAGAACCTGCAGGGAGTAGGCTGTAAGTTTGTGTCCATGCCTGGCAGAGCCTCCTCTTAGCCTGCTGCAGTCTGACAAGGATCACAGGCCAAAAGGCACCTGCCTGCTTGACCTTTCCTTCCCTGGGCTTCTCACCCACGTTTGTTTTAGCTGGCTGTCAGAAGCCTGCAGTAATGGGTCATTCCTAACCCCTCCTGGGTGATTAACTACCTTTCTGGTTGAAAAGTGTCTTTGAATGTGCAACCTAAATCTTTTAGGACAGTTCCAGCCTACAGCCACCTGTGTTTTCTTTCATGGATATGGAGAACATCTGAGTCTTTTCTTCTTCATAGCAACCTTTCACATATTTGAATGCTGGTATCACTTCTTGCCATAGGTGTCTTGCATTTAGATTAAACAGACCTAATTCCTAAAAGCTTCTCTCATAGGTCATGTTCTCTGGATTTCTGACTTCATTGTTCTTCTCCTCTGGACATTATCCAGTTTGCATCAATCTACAAGTGCATCAGGCTGTTTATCTACCCTGTACAGTTCTGATAAATGGATAGTAGGTGGGTTTTTTGATGTCTTATTCAAGCTGTTGTTTGTGAAACCTTCAAATGTGGGTCCCAGGATATCTGAAATCTGGATGGAATTCTGTTAGAGAATAACTCCATCATAATTGACAGGATATTTTTAAAAAGTAAAATGGGAAATACCCTTAGGTGGAAAAATATTTATGGGAGATGGTTTTAGAGTGAAACTGTTGAAGATGGGGAAGTTGAAGTCTTGGTGCTCGCTTCTATGCCATCCTGAACAGAACACCTTGCTTCTCTACATCCATTTTTAATGGCTCTGAACTGGATGCTGCTAATTTATAGAGCTTCCCAGTTTTTAAGGTTGGCTTCTGTGGCTTGTTTAGGGACACTGCTGTTGTTCATCCTGGCAACAGTGCAGCTTTAAACCACTTACACTGGGAATTGCTAAGCCAAAGATTGACATCACACTTGGGTTGTTTGCCTTTTTTTTCCCCCTGTAATTTCAAAAATACTCTGGCACCATTTGGTTTATGTTTTGGCCTTTTTACTCTAAAGCCAGATTAGTTCCTTGGTTTGTTTTACTGCAAAGTTGGACAAATATTTGGATGTATCTATGCTTATGTATTTAGACATTGCGAAAGGAAGAGGACAGAGCATTGATAGGACTGTTTGAGAGAGAGCTCATCTTTCATTTAGCACTAGGACTTGCTTGTGCTGAATTAGTGTGTGCTTATGAAACTAGAGCTTTAGACTTGGAACACTTGTTTTAGTGTTTTGATTTCTGCAGGTATTTTGTGCCATGTGACCTGGTAAAGAATCCATCTTGATGCCAGTCTTCTGGATCTTAAAGGATCCTCTTTCCCTGCTCCCTCACCACTCCTCTCAGTAAGGTAGACAACTTGATTTTATTGGTGTATGTAACTTTAGATGTTTTGACAGTTTTAGTCATGGCAAGCAGAGAGATCTTGGCCATTTCAATTTAGTGAAGAAGAAACTTCAGAGACACATTAAATCAAATTCAGTTTTGGTATCAGACTTATATAAGGGCTATACAGCCCCCACTAGAATGAGTTCTGCTAATACTTGCTTACCTTCTCCTGAACATTCTTAGAAAGCTTTTTTCAGAAGCGGTAAGCTATCAAAGAAAAATGTTTTACACCCCTTCTCTCCCTCTCTTTATGGAGCCAGAGTTTAGGTCCGTGGGAAGAGAACTGCACCAATTGGCATGGATTCAGTCTGTAAAGGTTCAACTTGAGCTTTGCTTATAGCAGTTGTATGGGTCACTTCACTGCTTGCTTTTTACTTAAACGAGTGAGGATGTTACAAACAATTCTATTAGTGTCAACCTGTGTTGTGGGAAGGGCTGTACTGCCGGTCGCTGCTAGATGGCACTGTGGAACTGTGCTTTCACCAGAGCTGGTGTTGAAACCTACCTTGGAGAACCGCTTAAATTAACATTTAGCTTAAAAATGGCATTTTATTGAATTTTATTTTCAATTTAGTCACTTAATTGATCCCACTACAAGTGATCTCTTGGCTCAGGGACTTATTTTGTGCTCAAACTCAAAAGTTCAGAGGCAGCCCTAGCAAGCGAGGTGGAATTTTCCTGTGTTTCGCACACGATTGTTAATAATGCAGAAGCATTGCATGCATCAGGCTTGTGTAAATATCCTAGAAGATTATTCAGGAAAAAAGGAGATCCATTGCCAGGTCGAATATGGTCACGAAGGCAACCAAGTAGCGATTAGTATAAAAGTCTTGGGAGATGAGAGGGATTTGTATGATTTTTGTTAACTGATCATCACCCGTGTACGTTCGTGCCAGTTACACGAACGCTTTATTTTCAGCATCCTAGCTAGGGAGGCTTAAAATCCTTGTAACTTTTTTCTTTTTCTCTGTGAAATTGGATTTCTGGCTTCAGAGTGCCCGTGCCGTATGAATCGGAAGCGTAGTAGCTGTTCATTCATGGAAAAGATCACATCCAAATAAAGCTGATGGGTGTGGTACCCAGGCGCCTGTGATGCGATGCAGCCAGAGTTTTCCGTGCCCAATCAGGAGGGTGGAAGGGTTTCTCATAATGATCAGTGTTAGCAAGTGGCTTGCAGTGTGTGGGGAGTCCAATATACTAAGCAGTCCGTTGCCCTTGCTGTAAAAGGTTCAAAGCATGTTAGAAATTCTGGCAAGGCAGATTTCCCTGGTTCTCGGGTACGTACGTCAGGGACGTGTGCATCTCGGAGAAGATGTGGATTGTTCTGACCAACGAAGTTTGCTTCAGCTGCAGCTCGTGCTGTGTCATTAAAAAAGAAATGATCACCTCCAAAGGGTCTGTGCAGTGCAAAAAGAGCATTTCTGTTACCAGATTGCATGCTTGTGTGCATGGATGAATTCTTTTTTACATGGAGTGTGTTTGACTCGTGCTTTTGGGAAGGGAGAGTAGCTGTAGCTGCTGAATGCCACAGTTGTGTCTTCCTGTACTGATTATGTGGATTGATGTGATGGGTAGGGTGTATTCTCCACTTCCTGAGACCTTACTGGTTGCTGTCATTCATTGTTCACACCCGTGCCTGCCTGGGAGTGCTGATTTGCATCGTGTGTATCCAGCATTGCTGGTTTCACTCACCTTCCTGGCACGGATTGCAGGCGCTGGGTGAGTTTCTGCTCGGAGTTCCAGGTGTGCTGCCCAGCACACGCTGCAGACAAAGCAGGAGGTCTGACACAAAGCTTGAGTCTTTTACAAAACAAATGAAAAATATTAGCACAGGGGCTTTTCTTACAGGAAGATTGTGAGGAAACAGAACAAGTTACGTTTTCTGTATCTGCAAAACCTTATTAAAACCATTTTGTAATGAGTTGTTCTCACGGAGCTTTTGGGGCAACCTCATTCTTACTGAAGTGTTCTGTTACTGAAGGAAATGGTAAATGAGTTCTAGAATATATATAATGATCAAGACATGGCAATCACTGCGTTGGGATTAGCTAGTTAGGTGAGGCTGGCTGGTGAAAGTAAGGTGTTTGTGCAGTGGAGAAGCTGAGAAGGTCTCTTGGCTTAGGGGAAAGTTTCCTCAGTTTAGAAAAGCACACAACTGTAGTGTATACACCCATAGCTGCTGATCCCTGCTCGTGATGCAGTGAGTCCAAAGCAGTTACCTTTCAGTTTAAACTGTGAAAGAATTAGTTTAATACAAATCTTTTTCTTATTTTGCAGGTTTTCCCAGCCTTTGGTTTGAAGCAGTAAGGCAGCTTCTAGGATGAATTAGCAACATGTAGGCGGCTCATGTTGAGAGCTTCCTGTGTCTCAATTAATTTGGTTCTGCAAAAAAAAGTTTTAAGAATGAAAATAATGGTTTTGAAGGAACTGATTTATAGGTGGTTCTTCTTTCAGAAAGACTGTGGGTTCGTGTTCGTGTGTGTTGTGCTGTTTGGTTTTTTCTTTGTGCCGGAGACAGTGCCCAGATTGTGATTCAAGAAGGTATTTATCATTTGAGAGGTCTGCCTTTCTCATCCTTACTGTTAATGGGCACTTAAAGAAGATTAATACAAACTAGAAGCATTTGTCCAAGTTTTGGGGGATGGGGCTGGGGGGGAAGTTGACAACTCAAGTGAACTAGGGTTGAGTTTGTGGTTTTTGTGACATCCAAGACCCTGAGAACTGCCTGCTAATCGATGGCACGCCCCGTAAAACTTTGCTTTCAGCTTTCCTAGATGGACTCTTTTCCTTTTCATTAGTACAGTCTAGCTTTTTGTAAAAGCAATTCCATTCCTTTAACACCTACTTCAGGTACCAGGAACTAAATCAAGAATACCCGTTGATGTATAGAAAGTGTGGAACTGGTTGATGTCTTGCTAAGGTACAGGAGCGTGTGACTTGACACAAATGGTGTGGTATTTGATACCAAGTTGTACCCAGTGCAGTATTTAAACACGTGCCATCCATGTTGCAACCTTATTCTCAATAAACTGATGCCTAACATGAAGGATTTAAAGCCTGGTGAATGAGGTAGATTTAAGATGTGTTTTTTAGTGGAACTACTTATCTATCTTCCTATATACTGAACCATACTTTTTGAACCTCTACAGTCTCCTGATTTTTGGCATCACTTTCTCTAGCATTGTTTCCCAAATGTTTTCACTGTTAACCCTTGAAAATAGAATAGTGTCTTTTAAAGTGTCATTAGGGAATAGACAATGAAGAGACATCTTTGGCAAAAAATCCTCAACCAAGCAACTGTTAAAATGGGATTTTCCATCCTTGTTTAAAGTTAACATTTGAGCTGCTATATCAAAGTGGTAATAAGCAAAGGAATGCCTTGGGAATGCTGCAATAGCTATCTAAAGAAGTGTTCAAAAAGTGGCTTGAGCATACACCTTTAGATATATAGTTTAGGTTCCTAGGTTAAGTCTAAGGAGCTAAATGAAGAGCCTTGTTTTGCTGAAGCAGGTTGGGAGTTCAATAGCATTGGCTTTTTTTGTTTGATAATACAGGGAGTTCTGTACAGTCAGACACCTAGGAGAGATGCATAGGCATTGGAATGAATACCATCATTCTTTCTACTCCAGTTATTCATGTAGTAAGACCACTTTTTTTTTTAAAAAACCTTATCTTCCCTCAAAATGAATAAATTCCTTCAGTGTTTAGTCAGCCTTACAGTTCTTGAGGGCTTGTGTGTCTAGCTAAGCCTGTGAAATGTGTTACTAAGCTGTAACAGAAAGTTCCATGGTCAGGCTAACAGTATCATTTCAAGTTCAGTTGAACTTCAAGATTTGCATTTCTTGCTAGTTGAGGTTGCATTTCCTGGGAGGGCTCGGGAGTTTGTTTGGAGTTCTGTGTGCTGTGTACTTAGCCATGAGTTGGTTACAATGGTTCTGGCACGGGTTCTGTTTTAGGAGGTCTGACAGCTATGCCTCTCTGCCATGCCTTGTGTGCCATTCCCCCTTTGGATCCAGAGATCACCATTAAAGCAGAGAAGCAGGTGCCCTGGCTGCTGGCACATCCTGTGAACTTTGTCACTGCAGAGCCATCTGTGCTTCTGATAATGGGCAGTAACTGCTTCTTGGAGTGCCTTGCCAGCTGCTGTTAAAAGACTGCCTTAGTCTGGAGAGATCCAGCCTCAGTCCGGTTCTCTAATAACCTTTATACTTTGGGTAGTATCCTACATGCTGAAAAAAACCAGAAGTTGCAAGAAATGCTTGTGAGGTTGACACGGATCTCCTATTGTTTGATGCTGTGTGATGGGGTTGCGAAGGTGATTGATGACCCACTGCTCTGGTTTGCTGAATCCAACCCGGGATCTCAACTATTGCAAATGCTTTCCTTCTGTGTCCGGTGAAAAGAACATTTCTATCCAATTCTTCCCTAATGTGATGACTTTTAAATATTCCTAATGATGTCCCTGTATGTTAGGAGGTATATTGACAGTGTTTTTGTGCTGTGAATAGACAAATGTGCTGTGCTGTAACAAGACCTCAGTGCAAGGTGTTAATAACCACTCTGTTTAGATTTTCTTACTGTTTTGCAGTGGATGTTTTTCAATAGGAGCAAAAGTGATTTAAAATAGCAGAGCATGATAAGATTATATGTTACTAGGAGAGAGAATGCAAGTCAAGTATACTTAGATGTGTGTTTTGCTTTGCAGTAGAAAAAGTAACACTCTAAGTATGTGAGCTGATGTAGTTAAAATGGAGGATGAAAGTTTAGTGCCATGTGAAAAACAAGATATCCTACCCAAGGGAACAAAATGCTCCTTTCCTTCTCTTTACACTTGCAAAGACTCATTTCTCTGTGTGCTGAAACCTTTGCAGTCATCTGAAGCTGTTGTAGAAGCCAAAACTCAGGTGTCATTTGCTCCTGTTTATTATATTTGAATTTATACTC
Source organism: Actenoides hombroni (assembly GCA_024336885.1). NCBI lineage: Eukaryota > Metazoa > Chordata > Aves > Coraciiformes > Alcedinidae > Actenoides > Actenoides hombroni. The sequence continues at coordinate 1,728,766 of WUAM01000323.1, forward strand.
TAAAGCAGCCCCTGTTATCGAAGCACCATCCAGTATCGTTTCGCTAGCATGGACAGTTCCAACTTGTACCACATATCTACAGGAGGCTCTTTACATCCCACCTTGAATTTATTACACTGAACATTCTTCCTGTTTATCCTTGGCTGGAAGATGTATGGGTTTGATCTGATCTTATTGGCCAGTAAAGAGGTCGAAGAGTGTCTGGCTATCAAGAGAGAAAGGATTAGGCCACACTTTGAGTTTCCCTTCATGGGGCCTTGGTGTGAGTGTGGAGAAAGAGGTGGCTTCTGAAATGTGGAGAAGCAGGTGGCTTCTGAAACATGGAGAGAGTGTTTTTGGAGATGGCATCATCTTGATGCTCCCTGTGGGAAAGTCTAGTGCCTCTGTGGGAATAATAATAAAAAAAGAGTCTGTTCTTGCTCTTGCTCGTACAATAGTTCTTCACTTTGTTCCTAGTCTCTTGGACATCTGAAGAAGCAAAGGGACCTGTTTGTCTTCTGAGTTAAAAGACCAATAAGACTGTTTGCTTGGAATGTGTTTAATGCCGTTATCAGTCTCACTTGAGGAACAAATATGTTCTCAACGTTTCACTTTGGGCTTCTTGAGTATTTCCTTGTTGTAATCATTTGCTGTAGTTGCCATAAAGTTCAAGCTTTGCTTTCAGTCAGCTTGGTGGTCCCATCATCATCTCATTCAGCAGCAGGAATGAAGCTCTAGGAATGAGGCTCCTCAGTGGGCTGCAGGTGCTGTGTGGTGTGACCGACAACTGGTGCTGGCTGTTGTTTTGCAAGGAACACTGTAACAGAAACACTTGGCTTTTTTGTGGGGTTTTTTTGCATTGTGAAATGTCAGGTTATTTCTGGGCATCAGTCTAGACCATACTCCAAATGAAAAAAAACTGGTCCCAAAAGCGTAATATAAAAATAATAAGTTAAAACCAAACGACACAAGTTTTGTGTTTGCCCTTAAACCAGGAGTACATCAGTATCTTATCAGGTAATCTGGGCTGAGGCTGCCTTGGCTTTGTTTACACTGTGCTCAGATGGAGCATTGCTAAAAGACAGTTTCTGAAGTGACCAGAGCTTAGCTTAACTTTTTTGTCATGACTTTATTATCTAAATGTAAGATTATTTTGAAGTATTCTCTCATTATCAAACCCTAAGTCATGAAATCTGTACTGGGCTGCCTTGGAAAATCTGTTGGTAGGATGAAAATGTAGAAGCTGTTCAGAAAGGGCCATAATTAGTGGTTTCCATGAGGGGCAGCTCAGTTTTCCTCAGACTCAACTAAAGGCAGTCCAAGTACTTTGGTTGCGGCCGTGTCTGTATGGGAGCTGTTCAGAATAGATAGCCCATTGTGAACTTTTAATATGGATTTTAATTAGTGTGCTACTCCTACCATTTGCTTAAAAGGAGTTGGAGAGTCTGCTGACCTGAAATGAATGCACGTGTTCAGTATTAATACTGCATGTCTGGATCCAGACAGCAATCTTTCATTTTGACATGCACATAGTCAAAGTAAATTAATGTTTAAAACCTGAATGCTTGAAGTTCAGCCAGAGTGTGCATTCATAATTATCTTCAGACTAGTTTAAATAAAACCTCAGTCTTTTTTTTACGCTTTATGTACAGGCAGAATTTGCAGTATTAGTAGATCAGTTAATTACGTCGACTTGTTTTCCTCCTGCTCCTGAAGAGCATTTATCCAAAGCCTCCCAAACAGGTCAGTTGTAGGGTTCAGCTTCTGTATGGTTCAGTGTGAACTGTGTGGTTTTTCATGTAGCTTGGAAAATGGATTTCAACTCTTATTTCCTAGCAAAGTATATATGTGCAATTAGGCTTCAAAATCATCATTTTTACGGGGGAAAAACCAAGCTGCTCTTCTATCTCAGAAAAAGTGCTTTGCCCTGAACAGCATCATGACCTTTCAGAGACTTGATTCTGACCCCAACAGCCCCTCCCTTAATTTAAGCTATGTATTTATATATATATTTATATATATTTCTCATAAAGCTCTCAGAAGATAATCTAAATACTGCCATTCCATTCAACCCTCTTCACACTACAGCAAAATGCTCTTTAATGTGTGTATTTAGAGCACAGTCCTCCCGACAGCAGCAGCTCTAACAGCACAAACATCTTTATACTCGCTTCTGTTCGATTGTAAGCCAGATAAAGTGCAAGCCTTCAAGTGCTGCTCGGGACAAAGAACTGTAAAATGCTGTAACACTGAGGTTCATTGGTGTGTCTGCAGGATTGGCAGTTGTTGGGAAGAAAGCGAGGTGATTAATACTTGGGATACACTGCTGCGGATTCCTTTTGCAGTGACATAATGGAGAACCTTCCCAGTGATTCTTTTACTGGTTTTAAAAAATAATGAGCAGCTCTGATGCTTACTGGAGGTCAGGTTCACTGGGACTGAAAAGCCTCTTGATACATCATCTGCCTTATTTCTCCTCTTGGGACTACAATGAGCTAGGCCCAAAGCTGTTATCTGTGTTGGGCTCGGAGTAGTTGAGATAAGTGGACAGTGCTTTTATCAAGGACATAAATTTGTAGAAGTCAAACAAGCAAAAAAAAAGACCAATTTCCCCCCAAACCACCTCCATCTACACAGAATTATCAACCAATGTGAAAATATTTGTTTTGGTGTAACTGCATCTCCTGTGGATTGTCTGGATCCAAGAGAGGTGCCATCCTGATACTGGGGTTTGTTGGTGCCTTTTTTTAGTAGACTCACTGAAGACATGTAAACACTGATAACCTGTAATAACTGAGCTCTGAGTGGGGAATTTTACTGCTGACAAGTGAAGAATCAGGGTTTGTTGTTTTTTTTTTTTTGGTCTGTTGAAGTTATGATCGATGACTGCTGGATAAACAAAGAATGAGCAAATAGATTTGTTGTACTCCTTAATCTTTCCTTCATTAGATAACTTGAATCCAAGCTAGGAATTTTGACTTTGTAATTGTGGAATTTCTTAAGTCTGGATGTTTATTTTTAAATTATCTTTTCCAGTCTTCTGCTGTGTCCTATTTATAGTGTTTGTGGCTTCGTTTGATACCTTCCTTCCAGAAAGATTCAGCTGTGATGAATCTTAACTTTTTCTTGTTCTGTGCTTGACTGTGAATCTGTTTTTAGCATACCTGAGGGGCAAAAAGGTTCCTCACATCTTCTCTTGCCTTATCTGCTTCTAGAAAGAAATAAATACTGCTTTGTCTCCCTGATTTTTACAGCAGTTGGTGCATATTTGTGATTGCAGACAGGAGTATTTTTGAGTCATGTCCTTTTTGTTGTATTACACTTGGAAATAGTTCTTTTTTAACTACGTAGTTTTTAGGTCTCCATCTATAGCTGCATTTCTAATTGCTGACCCTCTAGGTTGTCAGGAGGTTTTCTTCAGTTCTTACCATATAATCTTCTGTTATATTGCTTGTGAAAGTAAAATAAAATAGCCAGCCAGGGATCAGGCTGTTGGTATGAGCAGTTCTGCTATGCAGGTTCATCTTCTCTCTGTATCCACATGTTAAATTGTGAATCTTTTTCTATGGAATGTTTGTTTTAACAAAAAAATAACAGAATCACAGGCTTGAGTCAAGGGAAGAGAATGCTGTAGATATCTGGAGCAAGAATACTGAAGCTTTAAACTATTTCTCATCTCAGTAATTAGTTAATTCAACTTTTCAGCTTCATGTGGCATAAATCAGGAGAAATTGCTGTTTCTACACCACCTTTGTGCCTGCTGCTCCCCTGACCCTCAGCCCCTGGTGTAAACCAAACGTCACAGTTCAACAGCATTTCTTCTTCCCTTTGACAACTTCACAAAGAGCAAAGCACGTAAGGTGCCAAGTGGTACAAGGGATGTTTTATGACTCTTAACTTCAGTGCACCTGTCTCGTGTACAGCTTTGCCTTCCTGCTCCCCTTAGCCATCAGGGATCATCCCAAATCTGTAACTCTCCGTGTCTGCCTACGGAGGAAATTCTTGTGTGCAGTAAGAACTCGGGGTTCTCTGCAGCAAATGTTACTGTGCCTCTTGCTATGGTCTGACAGGCGTGACCTACATTGGAGAAAGCCCTCTGGCTCTGTCTGCTTCATTACTGTCTACTCGCAGATGCTTCTTCATAGATGGGTAGTTGAGATGCTTTTGCCAATGTCTAGTTGTTTTGTTTTCTTGGTTTTGTTTTTGTTGCTTTTCCCAACATTTTTGTCAAGTGGTTCTGCAAATTCATGCTCTCCAGTAGTAAGAACCTGGTTTGCTTAATTGAATTGGTGCGAGGCTCAGTTTTCAGGACCTTTCTGTCTTTCCAGTGGCAATACTGAGAGCAGTTTGATTTTTGTCACTGAGCTTCAGATGCTGTGGGTTGTTAGATGAAAGTAAATGTATGTTTACATATGAAATGTCCAGCCTCTATTTCATATTCTGCTTGAGATGGTTTTCAGCAGACTACTGGATATGGTTTTGAATCTAATTGAAATGCATTTCACAAACCAGTGGTGGGGTATTTTTAATAGCAAAGGAGACAGCCTTGTGTTTTCACCTCTAGTAGCAGGAGGCTCCTTGCTGTAACTGGCATAACTTTTCAAGGTAGTAATGATCTTTAAATGAACCAATACTGCCTGTATTTGAAATGCTAATCCAGCAGACTGTGTGGTTTGTACAATTATTAATACTCTTTGTCTATGTTGCTGAGTAGTTAAGAGGTTAAGCAGCTCACAGGAGGAGGGGGGGGGGTGTGGAACAAAAGCAGTTTGCATTTTGTCAATTTTCAACTTCAGATATCAGTAAATCATTGCAGCAGCCTTCCTTATCAGTTGTTTGCACAAAAAAACCCCAAACTGGAATGGGGGAGTGGAGAAAACCTGTTAGAGTTGTGTCTGAGGGGACCATCTGCTGTGGTTCCCAGTGTTGGCAGTGTGATAAGGGATAAGCTGTGTAAACAGAGGTACCACAAAAAAAAAAGGCAGACCCCGTTCAGGGAGGCATGTGTGTGGTTTGGATTTGGGTTGATAATGTCCTTAGAAAGTCAGGGGACTTAGAGTAAAAGTCTGTTAAGCAGGGGAGTGATGTATTTAATCTGAAACTCCAGATGTAGTTTATTAGCATGAGTTTGCCTTTGGACTAACTTCTGTAGCTTGCTTCTGATTTATTGGAACTCGTACAAACAAAATATGCATAGTGGCAATGGATTGATGTAATACTGACACTTTTCATTTTTTAGAAGCCTTCACTGTTACAATTAGTGCTTAATCAGCAAAACTAGATAAAGAGTTGAAGAATGACTGGCATTAATATAAAATGTTTGATTTTTTTTTTTTTTTTAGGGGAAGAAATAGCCAGGTGGTCACTGGGCAAAATAAATGGGCCAGAACTTGTCAGAGAGAATGGGTGCCTGCCCACCTGGTCACACGTGTCCCCGGGGGATCTTCACTTGGTGTGTCTGTCCAGACCTCTGGAACAACGTGCAATGGAAACCGGCTGCCTCTGGAAGCAGGGGGGGGGGGGGTTCTGGAGCCTCCTGTTGTGAGTCTCCCATCAGAGCAGGGGGGGATGCAGGGCTGTTTTGCTGGCTGCCCGTCCCCCTGCAGTGTAGAGCATGCTGCAAGTACCAAAGAACCCTAGGTTTGTTTGGACTAAGGCAGATATCTGTTACTGAAGCCCTAGAAGCAGCAAGTTCCAGGTGAAGTTTCTGTAGTCACTGATGGCTGGTTTTAGGGCGACTGAAGTACTGGAGAACAGGGAGGAGGTTTGCATTAAAAATAAAGTTCAGCTTTTCCCCAGTCAGTTTCTGGCTGCTGGGGACAGTGGTTTAGAGGAAATCCATGCACAACTCGGAAACTTTTTTGGTTAATGTTTCGAGGCTTCTGCTACTAAGATTCTTGCAGCCATCTGTAACAGCTACTAGGGAGGAACTCTCTGGGAAGATAGCGTGCAGAATAATGTTCTGAGGGAAAAAGAGCATGACAAGCAGCCTACAGCTCGTCCAGGACTGTCTCCCTTTCCATCACCCAAGCTCTCCTCTCTAGCAGCTCTATCGAGAAGGTAATGATGTCTTGCAGGCAGTGATGATGTGTGGAAACTGAAGAGGTGCCAACACCTTGGCCTCGCTAGCCGCTGGAATGCGGTCGGCCACGTTTGGGGAGGCTTAGCATAGGTGGATGTTGGCCAGAGAGAGCGGGGTGTTGCTGCCTTGGGGAGAGAGTTGCTGTGAACTCTTGCCCTCTGTCAGGGGGCTGGTGCCTGGAGTTGGAGGTGCAGAGGTTTGGAATGGGCTGGAAGCTGGGGTCTGTGTGTGGGAAGAGAAACTGGAGGCAGGGGCTCTCAAACCTTGATGGAAAAGGAGGGAGTTGGCAAATAAAAAGCTTGAGTGTGGCTGACCTATAGGTCACTTCACTTTCTGGTGGCTGTATAAGATGTGAATATTTATATTGCTTATTAGCGAGCCAGTAACAGTATAAATGTAATATTTTCCTACCTTTGGGGTCTGGCAGTAGGTTTATGATAACCCTGTTGAAAACAGATGTGCTGCTTTCTCTGATGGATGCTCACAGACCTTCCTGAGCTGCTTGACTGATGTCCCTGCTGCACGTGCGAGTAAATGTACAGTGAGGTTTATGTGTAACTCTTCTCCCTGCTGGTCAGTGACAGGACAAGAGGCAATGGGCACAGATAGAAATATGAGACATTCTTTTTTTGCTTCAGTGAGGTTGATCAAATGCTGTAATGCTTTCCTTGAGGTGTGGAGTCTCCATCCTTGAAGACATTCAGCCACAGCCCTAGGAGGTCTGCTCTAGGTTTCCCTGCTCTGAGGCTGGGGGTTGGAGTGGATGATCTCCAGGGGTCCCTTCACACCTCAGCCACTGTGATTCTACAAAAAAATCCATAAGCTTCAGAAGCTGTTTTGGATAAGATGTTGGGGAGGGGGAAGAAAGACCTTTTTCTTTTTACATGAAGTCACCCGAGTCCCTGGCTGGTTTTCTTCTGGTGAACTTCTTGCCAAAAGTTTTCCTTGGGGTTTCTGCCTGCATTGTTTGTCTGCCTGTGGGGCAGACGAGGCTTTGACAAGGTGTCTTTACCTCTCTTGTGGAGGAGGAGGGAAGGTTTTCTTGTGCTTGTGGGAAGTGGGGAAAGGCAAAGGAGAATTTCACATCTCTTTACTTTGTCCTATGGAAGGTGTTTCCTAACTCATTTTTAGGTGGTTCTTACGAAGGTGAATTCTGTCCTAACCCAGTGCTGCTGTCTTTATCACTTTATAAAATGAAACTGCCCAAGCCCCAGTAACAGCAAAGGGAAATGTAATTCTGTTGCCATTTCCTATAATGGAAACTATGATCAAAACCTTAGGAATGACAAACTGCTTGGAAGAGTTGCTTCAATTTTTTTCCCTGGGAGTTCAGGTTCAGATATTGATTGTGTGTGAAATACTGTTGAGAGAACTTCAAGTGAGCACAAAGTGCTTCTTAAAAATAAACTTTCAAGACTCTGAATGTGATGCTTTCTCTTTATTAAACCAATTGATGTTTCTTTTATACTGTTTTCAGTTCGTGAAGTTTTTCCTCTTTTCCTGACAGCCTTTTTTCTTGGTAAAGCTTTTTATTGTCAGGGCTTTGTTAGGCTGTTAGTGATTCTCAGCTTGGAGGAATATTATACTTTGCAGAAAGAGTTTCCTATGTAAGGTTCTCCACGCAGGGCTTGGAAATTAATGGGACACTTTTGAGGTGGTGGAAGTTGCTGCCTTTTCTCGGATGTTGTAAGAAGGGGAGGTATAAAGAGGTGGTCTGTGTAGAGGATGTGTAGGAAATAGCTCACTGCTGGTTTTGTCCCTGTAAAAAGAGTAAGGTTAGATCAGAAAGTGTGACCCAGAGAGTTTAAGTGGGTTCCTCTTGGTCATCTGGACAAGATGAATTATGTGGATGTCTTTCGAAGTCTTGCTTAAAATGCTGGTTTAGTGTATTCTCTTCCTCAGCAGCAAACATCTGGTATGCTACAAATAACCCCCTCTCCTTAGGCTATAAAAGATATAAGTGTGTTAAATTATTGAGATTCTGTTTAACTACATGTAGATACTTAGGAATAAATTGGTGATTTAGTTAATGATGTTTTAATAATTCTTACACAATTAGATTGAGTGATGGAGAGCATTTGCAAGCTGAATTAACTATGGAGTTGTTTCACAGGTTGTGCCTGCATCATCTACTCCTTGGCTTTCTCAATGCTTTCCTTTGCTGTAATTTCATCTTCACTTACTATTTCCTTACTATTTAGTTGAAACTCTGCATTATGAAAACGTTTCATATAGATCTGAGATCAGTATTTCAAACCTGTCCTTCTCTGGTCTGCTGCATTAAAGCATGAAGTGCCAGAGGAAAATGTTGTGGGTCAGATGCAGATTTCTTTTTTAATCTGATCTGCTGTGAACTCTTAAGCTTTTTGTAGTGGGTTTGTAAGTCTGTTTACCTGCAGTAGCATATGTTAGAGGCTTGTTTCTTCTTAAACACATCTGTCCTAATTATGTTGTATTCCTTTCCTGTTTAGAAACAAAATGCTGGACGCTAGTGTATTAACCAAAACCCGCACTCAAGTTTGTCTGCCTTTTCCTCGCTCAAAGCAATGAAGTTAACCATTCCAGGAGTTATTTAAGGTGCTGAAGACCTTCAGATAGTTCAGTTTTGTCTGCTCTTTTCCACTGTTTCTGCAGTTGTTCTGATACTTGCTGCTTCAACCAGTAAAACTAATTAAAATTTGAAGAGTGTGGTTTTTACTTTGGCAACTGATTAATTTAGTTTCCATGGAAAGTAATTTCCAGATGACTGGTATCTATCAGCCAGCTGTATACCTGGAATGTTCTGACAAAATAAGTTGTCTTAAGGATGAGTTGTGTGTGAGGGAAGACCATGTGTCCTTGCCTGACTTGTCTGATGGAGACGTGTGTGAATAGAGGGGAATGCTGACTGATGGAGGAATAATCTTTGGGATGGCTCCTTTTTTTAATACTTTTTCCCCTTTTAAATCATTTTTTATTTGTGCTGGCTTTAAAAATTGTTTGATAGATAGCAGTGTTATTCATTGGCTACTTTAATAAGACAGACTAAAGAAGCTTTTGTAGATAGAAAGAACAATTTCAAGAGTAATGATTATCAAACTAACAAGTCCTCATCTTGAATTCCAATCTGTTTCACACTTGGTTTAGGTTCCCCCATCACAGTACCCTGACACAAGAAGCATATTGAGAGCTTTGGCAATAGAGGAAGAAAAAAGATCAAATAGTGGAAAGGTTCACTCCTAGGCTTTCCTTGGCTCCTGTTCTGAATCGTGGCCTCCTGACTTCTGCTGGTGGGTTGAAGGGAGGAGGTGATGGACACGTGGATCCTCAGCTCCGGTGTTCAGTACAGATGTGGTGTGGCCTGTGGAGTGTTGGAGGGTGAAGGGGACTGATGCTGGGTGACCCCAGCAGAAGGGCAGTGGAGGGGGGCTGGCAGCTCACAGGCACTACTGGAGGTGGGCAGCAGCTCTGGGAGAGTTGCTGGGTGTTGGGTGGTGCTTTGCTTCACAGAGCCCTGCTCTGTGGGCAACCTGATCTGTGTAGCAGCCCCCAAAAAGCTAGGAGAAGGTGCCTAGGTGAAACACTTGTCCTCTATCTTCAGCCTTCTTGGAATACAAAGAAAATATCTTGGAATCGTGTTTGAGTTTGAGAATATAGCTAAGTCTTTGCTTCTGTGTGTTGTGAGGTGGCTGGACTGACAGGGCATATACCATCCCACGACCTTGGTTAAAAGACGTGGAATCGGTTTTGCGGTTCCTTTGAAGGCCCAAAGCAGCTTTTCCTATTTGCTTGTCTTTAAGTGAAAATTTATAGAAGAGCTTTGGCACACATAGCTGGGGAATCTGGGGGAACCACTTACTGGTGTTTTGGTTGTGTTCTGTGGGCTTGGTTTTGGGTTTTGTTGTGGTTTTTTTCCTTTCTTTTTGTTTGTTTTTTTTTTGTTTGTTTTTTTGTTGTTTGGTGGTTGTTTTTTTGGTTGGTTTTTTTTTGCATGTCTTATACAATAGTGGTTTAGTGAACAGGATTAATCCTCTATCCACAGTCTATCACAATGGGCAGCTTCCTAAAGCAGAACTTAGCAACGTTCGACTAGAAATTTTACGTGTAAAGAAGAATAGCAAAGAGGGGTTCTTTTCAGATGTTCCTTTCTGCTGTGTTCACTGCTGTATGTGGAGGGCAGCTCTGTGCTGGTGGTCAGTTGGAGTAGATAGTTCGTGGGGGGTCTCCGGGGCAGGAGGAGAGATGGGCAGACTCTGTATGTGGGCAGGGGCATATATCTGAGTTGAGGAGCTGTAGGAAGCAAGGGCTACGAAAGGGACTGACTGGGGAATGGAAGAGCAGGATCTGGTGTCTGGTTTATGTAACTTGGAGTGCCCCAGTGCTGACAGCCTCACCAGCTCTTGCCCCAGCACAGTTCTGCCCGTGCACGAGAACGTGATAAACTGGGAGCTGCACGAGGCCAAAAGCTGTCGTTTTAGATACTACTGTTTCAGAAGGTAGCAGTTCTTAAAAAGTGGAGGAGAGGTGATTTGTTCACGTTTTGAATGGTACAGGGTTCTAACAGCAATGACAGCAGCATGGTCTGGAGCCTTCATTTCATGCCATGTGTCACACTTGTAATTTAATTCTGGAAAGTGCTTGCATAATGATTTTAAAAGGGCTTGAAGTACTTGACAGCACATCATGGGTGGGGGACAAGTCAGTTACTGCCTGTGTGAATTCCCTGCCAGCCCTTTTGACTAGATTATTCAGCACCTGGTTTGAGAGACATGACATGCAAAGTGTCTTCTGAAAGTCGATCCTCCAACTTGGAATCAGAAAGTGGTAGGTGAGTATTAACAGTAGTAGCAGGTAGAAGGTTGTGATGCATGACACAGCATGAAGGGCTCGTGCCTCCTGCATCCTCACCTTGCCTTGGGGCCTTCACAGCATCAGCATCCATCGGATCCATCCAGTCTCCCAGTCCAACACTTTACAGCCTCAGCTGAGCTCTAAAGGCCAATATATGGAAAGCTAAAGGAGTCTTTGGACGTTGACTTGGGACTTTCCCAAGCTTACCAGCCGTGCTGGGAGAGCGGAGGTGGTGACAGCTGAAATGAAATGTGGTTTTCATTTCTTTGTCTCCCTGAATGCTAAATAAAGTGCAGGGAAAAAAAAAAATACTTCAGTGATGTAATGAGGGGATTTCTTTCGATCATGAAGCTGTAGATTGCAGAGAGCCAAGACTTGCAGAGACCTATGTAAGCATTTATTATTTTTTTTTTAAATAAAGTATACACACATTGCATATTTTCATTTCTAACTCTTGAAGACATCTGCCTCAAGTTTTCCTTCTGTATAGCATGAGCTTAGATGTAAAACAAACAAAAACCCCATCAGAAAACCCACCCAAACCCTCTTTTATTGGGGTCTGCACTGGTAGGTTGGGGTTGGAGATCTTCCTGGGACCTGAGCGCTGCTTAAGAAGGGAGACTTGAGTTTTAGAGCTTTCACTTGGGTGTTTATATATAATATATGACAAGTGTCTTCTGAAATTGCACAATTTTTATCAATTATGCACCAAACCTCAGATTATGCCACAGGATTTGCTTCTTTCCAGTTAATGCCTTAGGCGGCTTAGCGGGGAGTCTGTCTTTAGCAATGCCATGCAAAGGATTAAATGTATTCTTTATGCATTTATAATAAATTAACTTCCTTATTTGAAAAATACCACTACTTAAATACCAAAGCAGCACGGGGAGAACTGAACTGTTTTGGAGAGTTCATTTTTAGTGCGTGTTGTCTGAACTTTGTTCTTTGAATAGCTAAATAATGAATGGCTTTAAAATCAGAGGATGATTGTTGTTATGAAAATTTCATTCTTGTAGTTTCCAGTTGTGAAAGCATTTTCCATTTAAGTTGTGTGAATTCTTTTTTTGAACACATTTTCTCAGGTTTAATCAAATCTTAATAGACTATTGAAAATCTGGTTTGCTGAAGCACGAACACGAAGGGGGGAAAAAGAAATCATATTTCTAGTTTTTCAGTTGTGTCAAACGTCCAAAGTTACTCATTGCTGAAGAAATTCTGCTTATTCCCTGATTTTTTCAATCAAGTATTTATTGTTTTTTGGAGACATGCACATCTTTGGGCTTTTCCATGGCTAGATAGGTTTTCATTGTTCATGTCAAGTAAAAGGACAGAGGTTTTCATTGCTAAGTAGCTAATATTCTTAATGTTGAATGTTATTTATATATAACTATATAACATGTAATATATTATATAGTTATATATATATTTTACTGTGAGATGCTGTCTGCCCACAGTTTGCCACAAAATAGTTTTATATTGCTGCTTTAAATCATTTGAGCTCTAAAATAATTCACTTTGCATACCTTTAAAAAAAAAAGTTCCACTGTTTAATGTGTTGTAAGTAGATGCTCTTTGTTTGCTATTCACCAAGGTTTTGTTGTTAAACAGAAGGGCTGTTTATCTGCAGAACTTCTGCTGCAAGGTATCCTAAGTAGGAGAGTTTTACTTGGTTGGTTTTCTTCTGGATAGATAAACCCTGAGGTAAGAGGGTAAAATATGTCTTCCCTTCATAGTTAAGGCATCCAAACATGAAGTAATGAGAAGAGGAGAGTCGCTGTCGCTGCCTGCCATCTGTGATAGCCAGCTGCTGGAGTGGGAGCTTTGTGTTGGAGGAAGGGCTCCTGTCTGACTTGTCCTGAGATGAAAAGCTGCCTGGGAACGTTGCTCTCCAGAAGCTCCCAGCCTGCCTTGGTGTACTTCTGTGGGGCAGGTATTTCCTAACGGGACGTACAGAATGTGAGGAGTACAATGCATGGTATTGACATGGATGTGCAGGGAGGGGACACTAAGGGAGCAGAACTTTCCCTCCGTGTCCCCTTGGTTCTAGCGTTCTGGAAGCAGGTCAGCGGCTGCCACTCGGGCACTTGTAAAGCTTTTCCCACCTGTGTTCCTAGAACTGGTGGGTGCCATGTGGAGACCAACACTTCAACTCTTGCTTCTGTGGGCGAGGTGGCCCAATGGTGGCCTTTGGGACTCTCCACCTGACCTGCCACCTTGGTGAGCGTTGCTGCTGGCTCTCTGCTCTGTCAGTCTGTGACCAGCGAGTCAGAGCACTGCCATGGTCACCCACCAAAGGTGCCCTAAGTGTCATCATCTTACTGGCTGCAGTGTGGAATAAAAAGCAGAGGTGTGGGGTGGAAATCGCATGGGATCCGTTGGCTTTCTGTGAAGACTGGGATTTCCTGCTCAGGTCCAGTAGTGAATAGTTAGAGGCTGTAATATCTTAATTTATTCTTGATTAATTCTCAAGAGATTGAAATTCTAGCCTTGTGTTTGTTGTTCGTTTCTTGTTTTGCTTTGGTTTTCTTTTCTTCTGAAACAACTGTTGCTGTTGAGGGATGGTTCACTTAGTGCATTCAGACAGAAGTTGCATCAGCAACATGTCAGGGCTTGCTTCAATAAAAATTATGGGATTGCTGGGGAGGTGTAGAGGGGAAAGAGACAGGAGGAGCACACTGAAGGAGTGTTCACACTGATCAGGAGTCTGAAAATACTCGGGTTTTGTGTGGAATGTGTCTGTTTCGAAAGATGGTGAAAGAAAAAGCCAAGCCTTCTTGAAAGTTGCTTTGGGGGTTGGGGTTTTTTACCTACTAGTATCCCAAGGACCAGGATTACCAAAGCTAAAAAAGCTAGTTTTTCTATCTCTTCAAAATAATACTGATAAAAATCGAGTTTATCAGTATGACGAATTTTGTGTAGCCATTTGCATTTATAATTGGATTGTATTTTGGTGTTTTCTTAGTGCCTGTGGCTCGCTCTTGGTGAGCAATGACAATCTTTCCTGGTGCTTTTGTGGTCCTATGAACAGTCCCTTTTTAATTTAAAGTGGCCCCTGGTATTAACGGGGTGCTCTGAGCAATGCTCTCTGAGTTACTGGACAGACAGAGCTAATTCAGGGAGCTGTGAAAACGAAGTGGTTTGATGTAGAGAATGATCAAGGAAAAAATGCTCCAAAATGAGGGTTTCACCTCATACTGTGATGGAAACACTGGAAGGGATGTGACTCGTTACACAATTGTGTTGCTGCTGTTGTGGCAGGCAGCTGAGATTGAACCACAAAAACCTGATGTGTAAAATATGGTGCTTTTTTATGTGCTTGTAAACACAGCTCCTGGAATTCACTGCTGGAAGTATCTTCAGGGCCAAAGACTCGGGAATTAATTCCGTGTCCATAACTAACAAAGTATTTTCCCACCTCATAAATTAGGTGAGGCATCATTATCTATGGGTCTGGGAGCAGCTTCTTTGTGGGATTCTCTTGCTTTTGTTGCTGACACCTTCTTCTAAAAAAGCCTGTGAGCCCTTCTGCCAGACTGCTGAGAGTGGCTGTGACCAGCATGTCAGGGGTAAAGAAACTGCTGAATAAAAAGAGTTTATCATAGTGCCATTTTTAATGCAGGAGCTAACTGCCCAAAGACTGGGTGGAAGAAGTTGTAAGGACTGTCTGTTACTCAGGTAATATCTCTGTAATTTTTGCAGCTTTTGGCCTTGGAGAGCACAGAAATACATATTTATATCAGATCACAGAATCATCTAAGTTGGAAAAGACCTTTTGAGATCGAGTCCAACCATGAACAGTAATAGCCCTGCTCTACCAAATCCACCGCTAATCCAGATCCCCAAGCAGTCCCCCCAGTCACTGGCTTTTCACTAACAGCAATAACACTAAGTAACAAAATACCACATTAATAAATGAAAATACCATCAACAAGTAGCTGTTGGACTAAAATTTCTGGCTTTTATGTTGCTAAGACCTAAAACTGTGTGTGAAGTACAGCAGACTGACATCACCGCTGCCTGATCCCAAAGCTTGCTGGAGGAGGAGTTGTGTAGATCTTTGGTTGTGTTCTTCATCCCTGCACCTATACGTCTTGGAGTGAAAATACTGGTCATCAAACTTTAAAGCAGTGAAGCTGCCAAGCGTAGTCACTTTGGGTAGAAGTCGTGTCAAAGTGGCACGTGGTTTGGTGCAGAGAAACAGGACTGTGCTGTCTAGCACAGCAGCTCTGGTGTCATCGCTGGTTTCTCAACTTGTAAAATAGAATTTAATGCCAAACAAAACGGTTGATACTTTCTGGTGGGCAAAAAGGTTAAGGAAAGGAAGATGGTGACAACACCGGCGTGGGTTCTCTGCCTAGAACTGCTTGGGTGAAGGAAATGGAGGTTTTTCTGAGTGGGGCTTCCTTTTGGTTTGCATCTGAAATGCACATTTGCATAAATGCCAGATGAAAAGTTAACTATTAACGACGCAGGAGACAGGAGTAGTTAGCAGTGATTCTTAAAGCAAGTGTTGAAGTGGTGACATGTTTGTGGCTAGTGCTGTTGAAAGACTAATGGTTAAGATTTTTTTTGTTTTACTGTTTCTGTGGTGGCATAAACTTCAGCAAGTTACTGCAGACTCTTTTGTCAGAAGCTACTGTTCACAATTAACATTTTTTTAAAGAAAAACTGATTTAATTTTAGCTTTTTCTTTTGGACTGAAATATTCCATTACATCAAATATTGCAACTTGGTTGGGAGAGAATGGCAGGATTTGGTCAAAGGAGGAAAAGAACCATTTCCCTTCAATGAAGTGTTAATGTAACTTTTTTAATTTGTTTTGGGCCATTTTTCAGCTCAAGCTGCAAGTGTCAATTAATAGAACATTAAGATTGGAATAGGAGATAGTGAGGTTCATAGTCCCAGTTAGGGCTGATGTAGAAAAATTACAGTTTTCTTCAAACCAAAGTAGTAACTTGAAACATTTCCCCTGACATTGAAGTGAGGATTTTAAAAACATTTTACGTGGATTGCAACATAAAAAGGGGGGAAAAATAAGTTCTATTTAGGAGCTATTAAAAGTAGAGATTGTAGCACTGTAAGGATTGTTTCCACTTTTTTGTGAAGTGATAGTTAATCAAATTTCAAGTGTTTTGGCTGCTGTTTCAAGTGGAAGATAAACATTCTGTTGATCTTTGGTATTGATACGTTTGAGATGTTAGCACTAAATTTGAAGATGAAGCAGTTTGAAATGTGGCTTTCTTTACTATTATTATTATTTTTTGTTAAATAAAGGGAAATTAAACTTACAGTACCAAGAGGCAAACAGTTTGCTAGTTCAGACTTCCTGGAACTTGGTGTGAATGGCTTATCCTAGCAGCTGATGGATGAGGTGGCTCTTGTCCCCCAAGGCTGATAGAGCCCCTGTGCTTTCATGACTTACCACTGGAAGCTGAGGTGCAGTGCTGTGCCTGTGCATTTCCCTGCAGAAAACTGACTGAAAACATCAGCTTGAAGGGCCCACGAGCTGGGGAACGTGTCTGTGCTGCCTCTTGATGGAACCTTTATTGCCAATCATCTGCTTATGCACGTTGGTTATTCCATGTAAATGGCACTGAAGCTGAGATGGCACCATGGTTAAAGCAGCTATCGTGGGAGAGGGTGTGTACCAAGTTGGAGAAGTTTCCAAGTGCAGGTTCAAGATTGCCGGTTGACATTAAGTTACAACAGATGTTGGATTGATTCCAAATCCTTAATAAGAGATGGGGGTTCTAGTTTTCACTTGGCAAGTTACCAGCCTAAAGAAAAAGGCTTCTATTCATGCTGTTATAATGGCAGCTATTCTTTTTACCTTAGTCTTCCACAAATGCAGCTCATTTAGTGGGTAAAAATATCTCCTCATAGTCATAGATTTCAGTCTCCTGATTATTTGCAGCCAGACTGATTGTTGCAGTCTCAGAGGGCTTGGGCAACGTGGGCAGATTTATATGACAGTGAGCAAGTCTCCTTGGAGGCTTGACTGAGACCTCCTTGTGCAGCAGAAGGAGCTGAAGCGAAGGGAAATCTGGTAGTGGACTTAGCAAGTCATTTGTCCTCTAAGCAGGAGTATAAACCAAACCTTGCAGCATCACCTGCTGTACTTGGCTAGCAGGGGCAGCTCTCACTCCTGGGCTGCCCACTCTGCAGCAAGGCCAGCTTATTGGAATGGTAAGAAGGGCAAGATCTATATACTGTTCTTTTTGGTGACTTCATTGATGGCAATTGTTTTTAATTCTCTATTTTTCAGGGGAAAGCCCCCCAAGGACTGAACTGGGCTTGCTTAGTGCACCAGGGTTTTGGTGAGAACGTGGCTGCCTCCTCAGTAGGTGATGTGGCAGCAGCTGATGCGAGATGTAAATCTTTTATTATGATGTGAATAGCAGCCAGAGATGGAGATGCTCATAATCATAAAATGGTTTTGGTTTCAGGGGACCTTAACGATCATCTCGTTCCAACCCCCTTGTCAGGAACACCTCCCACTAGACCAGGTTGCTCAAGGTCCCATCCAACCTGGCCTTGAACACTTCCAGGGAGGAGGCATCCACAACTTCTCTGGGCAATGTTCTTCAATCATGTTTTGCTTTGTGTTCTATGCCTTTTCTCAAGTCAGAAAAGTATTTAGACACAGGTGACATTATATTAATACAGGTGGCTGTATTAAAAGTTTTGTTTGATTTTGATGGTGCCGTTTAGGATTTACTGCTGAGACATGAGCAAATTTTATCTGACTGGTGTGAAGGCCGGTAGGATATTGATCTCTGGGCCTATTTGGTATCAAAAATAAAGAATGAAGGACTTTCAAAACTTTGTCAGTAAATGACTTAAATTTATCTTGAGTGGAGGTTGGGACTCAAAGCTGTCTGAGCTTCTTACTCCTCAGTAGCAGAAATGGAAAAAGAAACAACAACCAACCAAACCCAAAGAAACAAAATATACAAAACCAAGCAAACATACCCTCAAACCCTGCACTCCCTCTCAGCCCTAACACCCCTCTCCCCGCTGAACACCAACCAAGGACACAAAAATAACCCCAAACCATTTAAGCATATATCATGTGTGTTCATGAGAAAGAAAAACTGCACTGGTATTCCTAAGGAGTTGCTATTAAACAGAGAAATAGAGGCGAACAAAAGTACGTGTATATGGCATTCTGCAAACAAATCAACTGTTTTGGAACAACATGCATTAGCAGGGGGCAGATCATTGAAGAGAAGGCACAGTTCTGATTTACAGCCTTGTAACAACAGCAGTTACACAAACCTCGGCGAAGGACGACACGGAGCAGAGGGGCCTCTGAGCCATTGGTTACAGGACAGTTAAGGATCAGATTTTATTGCAGCCTCCCCAGTCCAGTGCACTTTGGCAGCCACCAGGATTAACCCGAGCACGGTAACTTCCTAGTACTCATTGGTTCTGGCTCTCATGATCTTTACACCAGTGACTAAAAGTAGGTCATGGCTTTAAAAGCAGTGATAGACTCCCAGCCTGTGTTATTTCTAGCTGTGTCCCATTGCCTGCATGGCACATGGCAGCAAATCCACAGTCAGCAGTGACAGATACCTCATGGCATGGAAGAAGACAAATGGGAAGTGAGTTTGGGATGTGTGAGAAACCCTCAACAGATAACGCAGGGCTTGACAATTAAGGTGTAAAAACTGCTCGGAATGATTCCCAGACAGACCTTTGTGATTTTCAAGTTTTCATTGCTTCACAGATTCTAAGCTTTCTTCAGGCTGGTTTGGTTTAATACCTGTTAACTACACATGCTCTCACTTTCTGACTTCTTGATAACACTGGAGGGCAATTGTGCTGTTTCTCCCAAATAGATGAAAATGGGACAAAAGTGTGAGGAAAAATTAGTGAAATCAAGGTCTGTAATTCTCATTATTCACCTCCCCCTGAAATCTAGGTAGGAATCCACCACTTCTGAAGTCCACCATTTTCTTAGTTATAGGGTAATTATTCCTCTTTTGCTGAGAATGTTACATGTCAAGTTCTCTTAAAATGCTTTTGCATCAATATACTGCCCTCCTTTTCCAGTGTTTGCAGAAGAAGCCTCAGTTAGAAATTAAGAGTTGCTTAAAATAGAAAGCTTTTCATATTTGTTAACATATGGGGACTTTCATAAATGCCTAATAAAAATGATAATTAGGCTTAATTTGTTGACAAAAATCATTAATTCTCTGGTGTGTCACTGACTGTAATGCTACCTGGTGCCAGAATAAACCTACAAATTAGAGGCTTGCATGGACTTCTAGGAACATATATGTTGTTTTTTTTTCTCTTGTACTGATTTACTTCCTATTGCCCTGTGTGCTCAAGTAGCATTGCTTATAAAGGGCTTCAGGAAGCGATGTTACATGTGCTTTATTTGGAGAAAAATGCTGTGTTGAGTGCAAACAGTCTGAAGAGACCCCTGGATTCCAGCCTTCCCACGTTCTGGGGGAAGTGTCCTTTTGGAGTGTTTCACTTTGACCCCCTGCAACCTTGCTGTTCCTATGCAAACAGCCTGTGTGCTATAGAAATATCACCTCCTTTAGTGGTTGGTGTTTCTCAAAGCGTTTTTTTCCAGAATTTGCCTAATCACTTGACTCTTTCTTTTGTATTGTCGAGAGTGCAGATGTTACGGATATAAAAAATATTGCAGTGTGCCCAAACCCCAGCAGGGTGGGGTGCCAGGCACTGTTCCCAGGTTAAAATCTTTCATAGCTATTTGCCTGCGTTTTGAATATTGAATATTCCCAGGTGAAAGCCTTTCACAGGTATTTGCATGGACTTTGGGTAGTGGAGCATTCATGTGCTTATTAGCCCCATACTTGCAGTTAAGAAATTTGCATATGATTTGCTTTCCCTTTGGTGGAAGAAGCTTTGCTCAGAATTCGGTGTGTTAACTCTTCTTGTGCCTGAGCTGTTACTGGGTGGAAGGCACTTGGAAAAAGGAATCTGGTGCTGTTGAGCCCTTTGTAACAAACTCTGGACTTAAAAGGGGAACAGGACTATGAAGTGTTCCTGTCAATAGGGACCTTGCAGTAACACGCGTGGTGCTGGGTGGCCTGTTTCCAGATTTAATGTCCTTTGTACCCTACAAAGGACTTAAATTTGAAGCTTATTCTTCATAGCAGATGCAGCAAAAGAGGTCTAAGGGGATAGATTGTTTTGCTGTGTGGTTTGGTTTTTCCCCCCTTCAGTTCATTTGTTGCAGAAGCACCCATTTGTTGCCACTTCCATGACTGGCAGCGTGAGCTGCTGATTTGTGTTCTTGACAGTAAATTGCCATTTGCCTTCAGAATATTTCCAGGTATATTAATTTTGGCATCGGAGGCATAATCGATATTAATTGTTCTTGCAGATCTACAGGCTTGAATTACTCAGATGCTTGGAAAGTTAATAGAATCCTTTGCCTTGTCGTAGAGTAGAAGAAAATAATTGCACTCCAAGCCTGGCTGTCTGTCAGTGCCACTAACAGACTTCACTGTGAGGTGCTCTGGAGTTCCCCAGCGTGGGTGTAAAAATCCCACCTCAGTCCAGTCGTGTGCATGACTAGGTGTCTCCTTGAGCTGGAATTACTTCTAGTAAATTTGAAGTTGTGGTAATGGTATTAATTTGGTAATTGTAAGTGCTAAACAGCTACTCATTTACCTATTAGCATATTCATGGATGACAACTTTCTTTTAAACCTTTTCGTAGGTCCTAGTGCCCTCATCTGCATCTTCATGGCATTGGAAAGTGCTTTCCACTGCTTTAGCTGCTTCTCTTTTAGCACAATCAGAGCAGGTCAACACAAGGGTCTTTATTTGATTATAAATCTGATTACAAATCACTGAGCCTAGAAATCACAACACCTTCCCCTTCTGGATTAGGTATGAAATAAAATTGGCACCCCGCTAGTTTTATGCCACCATTAAGTATTACATGTCTCTTTGGCACTGCCTGATAGTTTTCTTCATCTGTGAAATGGAGAAGTAAATAACTGATTGAAGGAAGAAGCGTTTAGTGGTCTGAGAAATCCAGAACGTTTGATTTCCACTGCAGAGTGGTTTTGAATATGCAGAGCAGCAGAGACCAGCGCTAAGGAAAATGAACCTACAGATCTTCCCTCATCCTCCAAACGCAGAGATGGTCCCTGTTGTGTGAGTTGTTGGTGTTACATTTGGGTCACTAAATCCCACGTGGAGCAGGCTCCACGTTCCCCTCGCGAATCTCGCTGGACCAGTGCAGACGTGGAGCAGGTCAGGACCAAACCAGTTTACCTTTTTGCCTCATGCGTTTATATTTTTTTTTTATTCCAGGTCAGTTATCTGGCTGATTCTGTAGCCATGAGCATCTGTTTGTAGCCATGAGCATCTGTATCATTCCAGTGAGAGGCTTGTATGAGAGGAAAGCTGCTAAAGCTGGGACCGCTACTAAAGGGAAGCTTTGTAAAGCTGGGCTCTAAGCGTGTTCCCTGTGTTCAGTAGTCACAGCCTGTGTCTGTGAGCCAGAACTGGCACTGGCCTGGCACTCTGCTGGGAGGGCAGGACTGAAGAACTTCTGTAGTGAATGAAATTGCTGTTTTTTCACAGTGATTTACTACTATTGGTGATGACCCCGTATTTCTTTAGCTTGACACACTTCATTAAGCCGAACAATAAGCTGTGTTTGTAAGCCTGAGTTTTGCCTGTGGTTTGCATGTTTGGCTTTTGAAAGCATACTTGGAGTTCCTAAGACTAGGTTCAAAGAAAGTAACTTCTGGTTCTTTTCACAGGCTGATCTTGAAATAGTATGAATTTATTTTCCCTATTTAAACGATTAACAGGAAAAAACCCCCACCTTTTTCCTGACTTTGGTTGATGTCAACACCGTGTGAACATCAGAAATTCAAAGTAGATCTGATTATGCAGGAAAAAAGTCTATTATGTAGTCTGTTGGTGTACCTTGAAGGGAAGATGTGTTCTGAAGCTTATTACAAAACAGATAAATATGCATTTTCTCTAAGAAATATTCTTTAACAATGACTTTTAGATAAAAAAAATTTAATGATTTCAGAGTTGGGATTCATATCTGTAGTAAAAAATGCTGTGAGAATAGGCTTGAAACTAACTGCTGAGATTTAAGCACTACTTCTGTACAGGTTGATGGCTGTTTTTAGGGGTTGAGTAGCAGTGTCCCTGGTCACGTGGAGACAGTATGTGTCAAGGATGTTATTTGAAAGGCACGTTTAAAAATGTTTTATTGTTTTGTTTGTACTAAAAATAATAGCGATAGTGAATGAGCTGACCAGTTTCCTCAACTGACTCCTGTTAGTAGCTATGGCCAGGCTGATTTGCTGCCCATCCTGTGAGCACAGGGCAGGAGGAGCCATACCCAAAAGAGCTGGATTCTGTGCATTTGATGGAATGCCAGACTTGGTTTGGGACGGTTCCATTTACACAGTATCTTTAGAGGCAGATTGAATCATGTCATGGAAGGCAAAATTTGACACCAGTAGGATTAGCATGAACACAAGGCTGTGTCTTTTATAGTGAGGATGTTGTTGGGGATTGACCTTGGTTTAAACCTCTCAGATACCTGTAGACTTTGTTTAAAGCCTCTGGACATCACACCAGTGTCCAGGTAGTGTTTCGGGAGCTGGTTCATGCTTCCTTTTATATATGTGGTCACATTGGTGTTCTTGAACTCCTTCTGCAGTGGTGCAGGGTGTCAGTAGAAGATGATGGATAAGGACCCTGTTCCAGGTGATGTCTCACCTTGTAGAAAATGTGGAAGGCTGTCTTTTGTCCTCTTGGGCTATGTAAAACCTTTAATTTGCTGGAAGAGAAGCTGAGCAGGGTTTTAAAGTTAATCACAGGGGTGACTTCATCTTCACCACGTAGACCAAACACGTATTGTGTATTTTAGCCTTACAGCTCATCTCTCTTGTGGAGAGGAAAAGATAGGAGTAATAGTCGCCTGTTTTTCTGCTGTGGCTGGAGGTGGCTTTGAGAACATTGCAAACACCTCAGTCTCCTTAAGAGCATCTGGGTTTTTTTAGCTGATGGCTGTGGTGCAAAAGCAGGGACAACTTAAGTTGTGGTTGTAGCTAGTTTTGTTTTAAAATACTGGGCTGTCCAGAGTCTGTTTTACAAACAACTGGACGTGCAGACTGTGGGAAGAGGGTAACTACCCTTGAAGGCTGTCCCAGTTATCTGTATGAGTCAGAGTCCTGTGACTGAGATTTTTTTCTGTGGTTTTTAGTGTCTACCCCTTGAGTCTGGTAGCCCTTCCATTTTTATTATAGGTATATGATTGCAACTATCTTTTAATCAGCGCCGCAGCTTCTAAGGCTTGTTTTATGTTGTACAGATGTAATTGAAAGCATTATTTAAGTCTTGCTCCAACCAGTCACGCTTCGAACCCTCTAATGCTTAGGTAATAAACTTAACTGCAGAATGGAGAGCTTCTTAAGTGGATTTTAAGGTATGGCTTCATTCATGGGCAAAGGAGTTTCTGCAGTTTAAGTGTTTGCTGCTGGCTGCTGCTGTAGCTGCAGATGGATGTTGTGATGGTAGCAGGCTATGTGCTTGTGTCTCCCTGTCATTTTTTGCTTGAGTGTATCATCCTGTTGGTTGGATCAGCTCATTGCTTTCTAACTTGCATCCGTGGCATGATGTTGATGGAAAATTGAATGTCTCTTAACAACCTAAACCAGTCTGTTTGGCAAACAGTTGTTCCACATTTCCAGAATCACAGGATGGTATGGGTTGGAAGGGACCTGCTAAAGCAGGGCTATCTAGAGCAGGTTGTCTGGGATCATGTCCAGATAGGTTTGGAAAGTCTCCAGAGAAAGAGACTCCACAACCTCTCTGGGCAGCCTGGGCCAGACTCTGTCACCCTCACAGGAAAGGAGTTTTTCCTCCTGTTCAGACAGAAATTCCTGTGTTCCAGCTTGTGCAGATTGTCCCTTGTCCTGTCACTGGGCACTGCTGAAAAGAGTCTGTCCCCATCCTCTTGGCACCTGCCCTGTAGATATTAAGATCCTGTTTCAGTTGTCTCCAGACTAAACAGCCTCAGGTCTCTCAGCCTTTCCTCGTCAGAGAGACAGATGCTCCAGTTGTCTCAGCATCTCTGTAGCTTCTGTTGGACTTTCTCCAGCAGAAGTTTCCTGTCTCTCTTGAATTGGGGAGGGTAGAACTGGGCACAGTACTCCAGAGATGGCAACACCAGGCTACTGGTGACACCGGTGAGGCCATCTCTGGAGTCCCGTGTCCAGTTCTGAGCTCCTCAGTATGGACATACTGGAGGGAGTCCAGTGAAGGACCACAAAGATGGTTAAGGGACTGGAACAGCTCTTGTATGAGGAGGGGCTGAGGGAGCTGAGACTGTTTAGCCTGGAGAAGAGAAGGCTCAGGGGCATCTCATCCATGTCTGTTGAGTACCTGAAGGGAGAGCGTGGAGAGAGCAGAGCCAGGCTGTTGCCAGTGGTGCCCAGTGACCAGAGGCAATGGGCACAAACTGCAGATCAGGAAACACTTGCACAGTGGGGGTGATGCAGCACTGGCACAGATGTCCAGAGGCTGTGGAGTCTGCATCCCTGGAGATACTCAGAAGCTGTTTGGACCCAGCCCTGGGCAGCTGGCTCTAGGTGTGCCTGCTGGAGAGAAGCGCTTGAACCAGATGACATCCAGGGGTTCTGTCCAACCTCGACCTTCTACTGATTTTTAGCCCCAGGGGAAAGCTCTGAGCTGTTGTTTCATAGCATGGAATTGAGATTGGAGGATGTGTTTATGCTGTATCAAGGTAACCACCTGAAAGCAGCCCAGGTATTCTGTGGTGAACAAGTTCCCGGTGCGTTCCGCTGCTGGTGTGGCTGCGAGTTTTCAGGTGTCTGAAGTAGCTGGTTTAAGGGTGGTTCTGAGGTCTGTACAACCCTGTGTTTATAGTCTTACCCAGACCGGTACAAGGTGTGGGCAGAGAGGTGGTCAGCTCTGGTGGTGCTTGTTGTGAAAGCAGCTTTCTCTGGATCTTTTAGCAGTGGATTACCAGACAATGAAAACAGTTCTGCGAAACGCGGTGGAAACATCCGACAGCAGAAAACATTCTTTATTTCAGCAAAACTCTGCACTAGTGAGATCACATCTGGAGTGTTGTGTCTAGTGCTGGTCTCTCCAGTTCAAGAGGGACGGGGAAATACTGGAGAGAGTCTAATGGAGGCTACAAAGATGCTGAAGGGACTGGAACATCTCTCTGATGAGGAAGTGCTGAGGGACCTGTGGCTGTTTAGCCTGGAGAAGAGAAGCCTGAGAGGGGATCTTCTGAATGGTTACAAATATGTGCAGGGTGGGGGTCAAGCAGAAGGGGCCAGGCTCTTGTCAGTGCTGCCCTGTGACAGGAGGAGAGGCAATGGTAGCAAGGTGACACACAGCAAGTTCCACCTCAACATGAGGAAAATTTTCTTTGCTGTGAGGGTTCCAGAGCCTGGCCCAGGCTGCCCAGAGAGGTTGTGGAGTCTCCTTCTCTGGAGGCTTTCAAACCCCCCTGGCTCTGTTCCTGTGTGGGCTGCCCTGGGTGACCCTGCTCTGGCAGGGGGGTTGGACTTGCTGATCTCCAGAGGTCCCTTCCCACCCCTACCAGTCCATGATTCTATTCACTGTAGTTTTGGTCTGAAGCTGAGTTTCTTTTTTGCAGTTTGCTGTACGCACTCGTGTGACACAAGCTTGGTATATGTGACTGAAAAATCTCCTTGAAACCCAAGGATATGTTTCTTATGCCCATCAGCTTGTTGGTTGGGGGCAGAAAAGCAAATGTTTGGGGATTCCAGACCCTATTTACGTTGTCAGAAGCAATAGTCAGTGGAACTGTAAGGTGCTGCGCGGCTTGTGCGTTGTTGGCGTCCATGGCATAACATCCCAGGGTGTATTGTAACCTGGGGTAACGACAGCTGGGGGGGGAGCAGGAGGCAGATCATCTGCAGCAAATACCAGCCTGTTCTGGACATTTGTGAGCTGGTGCATTAAGCAAGTGAACTGCACACTCATAGCTCTATCGCATCTTTAATATCAATTTCAAGTGACAGAAAAGCAGCAAGAAGTGGAGTAAGGTTTTAACGTCATGGCTGAGGCAGTTCATCGTTTCCAGGTTGTAGCTAAGCACGGGTTTTAATCTAATTATAAATTACACGTTTGGCAAGGCTGCTGTATGTTTTTAGAATGCTTTCTGACTTGGTGAATGATCTCGTCTGCGTTCACCCCCACCAGATGAAACTCCTCTTTTGAGGAATGTTGTTGGCCATTCCTAATTTAGGAAGTCAGGTGGTTAATCACCTTGGAAGTGCTAACAGTAGGTTTGGAACATACACCACGTCAGTCTTGGTAATCTCTACAGTGTTTGAGTGAGGCTGGTGGTGTTTTATTAGATCATCAAGTGTAGCTGAAGAAGTACACCTGGTTGTAGATACAGCGATGTAAACTCTGACATAGTAGCAGCTGACTTCAGAGGTGAGTACAGGTTGAGGACTGCTCCTCAGTCACATATCCCTGCAGAAAAAGGACAGCTGGCTCCTGTGGTGTGGTCACTGATAAGGATGATAAAATGATTTTTTTTTATGAGAAAAGGAGAAAATCTTCAGCTTTTTTTCTCATAGATGATGATTTGAAGTTCTGGCACAGAGTGAAAGCAGCAGTGCATGGAGGCTCACTGCTCTGTGGGGTGGGGGTAGCTGATCTGGCTTCCAGTGCTGAGGAGTTGCCTCACTTGGGTGAAGAGGAGGTGTAGTGAGGTGGCTGGGTTTGGCTCTGGTGGTACTCTCTCAGGTAGGCATCCTTGGCCAGGGGCTCTTGTAAATGTCTGGAAATACTGCTGGGTGCTAGGGAGCTCAGGGTGCTGGTGAAATACAGATTAGGGCTCTTTGGGAGAGTCTGCTGGTCCTTAGGTGTGCTAAGAGTCTTTAGTCCTTAAAGATTTGTCAGAGACTTGTTTGCTTTCTGAAGGAGTTCCTGCAAATTCAGTGCTTCTTCGATGATGTTTTTAGTAATCTCTACCTTGCCATTCTTCCATGTTGTATTTCCCCTAATAAGTTACTACTTATATATAATTTTTTTAAAGCCATATGCTTTTTTAGTGTTTCTTCAATTTCTTGAGAGATCTGGTGGGCAGAGAATTAGTTTCCTGTTTGCTTGCAAGTATTGCTGTACCTCTTCCCATTCTCTCAATGGCAGGGCCATTTTTAACACACATCAGTGTATTCTGTCGACCAAATTCACTGCTGGGTCAGTCTTGTGTAATTTAAATGCTACCACTTCTCGATTTTTCACCATTAGTTGTTAACCCCAGGGAGGATCCATTTCATGCAAGGCTCCTCTGGTTGCCCCTGTAGATTTGTGGAGTAGCTCTGCAAAGTATTTCTGGCAGTGCTGTATGTTCTGGGGCTGGGAACACTCAACCTGACACTGCATGTTTGGGTACACTCTGAGCAGCACCAGTGTACTGAGAGGTATTATATGCACAGATTTGCAGTATTTTTATAGGATTATTACTGCAGCAGAAAAACAAACTAGGGACAGTACTGTGCCTGGTGACTGTGTCCATCGTGGCAATAAGTGCGTTAAAAAAATGAGGATTTAAGGACTCCTACAGTTTTTCTTTTAAATGCAATGGCAGATTCTTCGAGGGGGTTAAAAAACCCCCCAAAAACTTGATAACCCAGGTTAGCTCGTGAAGAATTGCTATGCTCTCAGGCAGGCCATTTCTCAGGAAATGGTGCCTTTTGAGTGCATGCTTTGGTCTGAGGGTTTAATAGTTTGATGCAAGGAATCACATTTGGGGGATTTGGACCGTGTGTGAAGTTTAAAATAAATACAGTAACAGTAATAATTATTTAGACCATCCTGTATTGGCTGAGAATGTAAGGATGGCACAGAATGTGACAAAAATATGTGGCTCAGCATGAGGAATATAAAATTCAGTTCATTTTAACCCAGAATATAACAATTCACTAAAATGAGCATTTGTAGTGCTTTGAAAACGGGCCTGCTATAGAACATTCCCTGTTTGTAAGAGAGGTACAAGAAAAATTGTACTTGGTTTGGACCCAGTTAAGGCAGAAGTTACCTTGACTTCAATTTTTGTTTTCTTTCAGCCCTTCCCTCCTTCCCCCAGATGTAAAGCAGAAGTTAAGGTGACATTGTTGTTCAGAAAGCAGCACTACGGAGCGATTCTGCAATAAGGGGTTACACGGGACTGGTGTGAAACTGGGAATTGTCCCATCTCTGTGCTGGTGGCCAGGCTGCACATACAGCCCCAGGCTGCTCAGGACCTCTGGGGTTGAGGACAGTTGGTGGCTTGATCTGCTGGCTACAGGTAGGGCAGGGTGGCAGCGGGCCAGAGAGTCCAGAAGTGCAGGAGTCACCCGATCTGGGGTAGTCTCAGGGCTGCAGATGTTTGGGGTTTATCTGAGGTCTTTCAAGATCTGTGTTTTGGACATGGGGCTTGGACAAGAAGTTCTCAAAGTCTGCTGACACACTCAGAGATGCAAGTGGATTTTTGTTCTTCCAGGAGCCCTGTCATGGTTGGGTGGTTATAGGGTAGTGGACCCTGCAAGCACTTGGGTTGCAGGTGAGGGACCTGATAAAGGAGCTTTGGAGTGGCAAGTGCAGGAAGCTCTGTGGTGAGGCAGATGCTTTCTCAGTTTTAGAGCTAGTAGGTTCCGGCAAAATATATCTGTTCAAAGCCACTTTCAACCTTGTGTGTTGTGCCACACGATCAATGGAAAATACATTGCATGTGTTTGCCAGGCCCAGTGATAAATGAACCAGCTATCAGCTAAAGCCTCTAGCAAATGAAGTGCTGGGCTGGCTGTTTTGTGAAGACACTGTCAGTGTAAGTTTTGGAATAAAGATTTTTTTTTTTTCTTTTGAAATCCGCATTTAGAAATGAAGGAATTTCAAAGAAATGTTACATTTTTAGGTGATAAATGGTCTGTTATCTTTAACAAGAAATATCGACAGATGATTTCCAGCATATAATAAATACTGTGCTTTTTCCAACAGGAGAAAAAAAGTACTGTTGGAAATTGTCCTGGGCTGGTAGTGCTTGGAGTGATTTTTATTTCCTGAAATTGCTCTGTCAGTCTGTGGATTGCTGTTGTTCCCTCTCCATTGCAGTTGCCTCTTCCCCATTACTGTTACACACTCTCTCCCCTTCGTGCCATCTGTTTTCACTGTGGAGCTCCCTGCTCACTCTGTTTGTTCTGCAAAATGAATTATCAAAGGTGCCTCTGAACATCCCTTGATGGAAGACTGAGGTTAACATTCTGAAATAGCATCGGTATCACCCTTGTTTCTGTGTGGGTCTGAGGTGTCTGTACTCTGTACACTGCACACAGCTCACACCAGCCTCTGCGATCCCTCAGCCCGGAGAGAAGTCTTCTCCTGACTGTGTCCATCTGGAAACCTGGCAGTGTTTCCCAGAGCACTGAAATGCTCAGGTAATGATAAAAGTCAGGTGAAATGCGATGGTAATAAGAAAGGTTTTTCACAGAACAGTATTCTTATGAATCTGAGTTAAATCAAAATAAGGTTGTGAGGTTTCTCATCTCTGGCATTTAGAAGACATTTCAGTTGTGTTTACATCAAGCGTGTACGTTGTTCTTCTCTCCATGTAC
Organism: Actenoides hombroni; assembly: GCA_024336885.1. Lineage (NCBI taxonomy): Eukaryota > Metazoa > Chordata > Aves > Coraciiformes > Alcedinidae > Actenoides > Actenoides hombroni. The sequence goes on from WUAM01000323.1 coordinate 1,758,291, forward strand.
CTTTACAAGACAGTCGTGCCACAGCTGGTTTTCCACAGTCAGAAGAGCAGCTGCTGGATATTTGAAGTACTTCAATAACATTTCCAAAAAGAGAAGGACCACTGGAGCAGCAGGCAGGGTTCCTTAGATATTGCCATGCATACGAAACAGTAAAAAGGAACTTTGCTGTGTAGAGCTTACGTATCTAGAGCTTCACTTCCAACAGTAACCTTGGTGGCTAAATACCCATCTTGGCAGGGCTTTAAAGAGGTGTTGGCAGAGGGCTGGTGTGGCTGAGGAAGAGGACAGAGTGAAGATGTGAATTTAACCCTGTCTCATGGTGACTTTGTTTCCTAAGGAGGACAGTAGTCAAAACTTTCATCTGAGTTTTAGTTGGAAGAGCTTCGAGCATGACCCTTAGTTAAATGCGAGGGGTGAAGCACTTTGTGGCAGGTAACTCTTGCACTTTATCCAGGCTGGAGGTGTGGATGAGCCCGAAGTGGTAGATGAGGTGCTTTCAGAGATGGGAACCCATCTGCTCTGCCTGGGCTTGTGGGAGAACTGGATGGTTCCATGGTATTGAGAGCTCTGACCTGTGAGCTGTGTGGTGTTGAAAGGCTGAATTACCCCCTGCATTTCAGTTGAGGCAGATCCTGACTGCTGAGCTGTGCTGGTGACCCTAGAGCCATGTGAATACCTCTGTTTGTCTTGCTGGACACATCCTGACGAGGAGTCACAGATTATTTTTATTCTTTTCCTTACCTAGGGGTCTGTTAATCACTTGTAGGTTGTTAGTGTTTTCTTAGGGATCCTGTTTCAAGGCCAGTTGAAATAAAGACAGGTTACAAACCAATACCATGTGACTTTATGAACTGAAGACAGTTAGTTTAGGCTTTCTGTGTAGTCATGGACCTCCTGGCTTCCTCTCTTGCCACTGTGCCACTTCCCTTTATAACTAGCAGTGTTTTATTCATTTCAGTGAGGCCTTACTCTGCTGAAATCCAAAGGCTGCAGGTGTGGTAACAGCAGCAGCAGCTCACGTATTCTGCTGGAACTGATCATCACCTATTGCCAAAGGGTGGTTATGACTATAAGCATTGTTACCTTTGTATACTGAATGTAAGAAAATGTTTTCTTTAGGGTTTAGGCTTTTTTTTTTTTGCTGTTGTTGTTTAAGGTTTACCACTAGGGTTCACCAGAAGCTTTCTGAAAACTGTGTCAAGCAGCTGAGTGGATCATTTGCCAGAGCGGGATGGGTTGTGAGCCTTGTGGGAACTTGATATGCTGTTTTGAAAATTCATCTCTGAAAGCAATGAGAAGGTGATTTAGAGAACATGTGCTAAATGAAAACAGCTCTAAAGATGGTGAAGTTGTAAGGTAGGAATATATGAAGGGAGTGATCATGGGAGAGATACCAGATTGAACTTCAGACATCAACATGGGAAAAGAAGAATTTGCATAAAGATCCCTTTCAGGACAAAATGTAAAATAAACTGGGGATAACCTTGAAGTAAAAAAAAAAAACATGGATGGCTTTGAAGTCTTAAAAGAAAGAAAGTGAAGTATCTTCAACCCATTGAAAGGAGAAAGGTGAAAAAGGTGTCTGAATATCTTGGCTACTTTGTGGTTGCATGGGCTGGTGTGTCTTCCCAGCATGAGCCAGGGCATGAAGAAAAGGCCGGTGAGGTCGGGATGCTGTTTGCACATCTGCCTGTGCTCGAGCTTTGTTTTCCTTTCCCATTGCACCTTTGCTCTTCTCCCATGAATAGATTTCCTTACTGTTCTGTCTAAACGGGCAGAGAAGTGGAACTGCTGCTTGGTCCTAAAGGTTTGTAGACAGAGTGTAGCTGGAAGCTGTTGGTGGGGTTTAGTGAAGAAGCTTGCACCGCTGAGCTGCGCGTGGAAAGGGGGAAGGGCTGAACTTCAATTTCCACTGCGCTCGGGCTGGAGCTTCCACAAGCACTAAATTCTGCTGATAACCTGAACTGGGGATGATGGCTGGGAATTAACCACTGCAAAGGTTTATCTGGCTGCTGGTTTGGTTCCTTAAGCCCCTATCTCCTGCTCCTCAGAAAACTGATAAAGTAGCAAATAGATGAGGTGTGAAGGTGGTTCTGAGAAAGTCAATAAATAGCCAGAAGCTGAGATTTAATAAGTGCTTGGACATATCTGGCTCAAATAGTTTATATATTTTAACTCTTTTAAAAAGTGATAGATGGAACCTAAATTCATATTCCCCGTGGCATTAGGTATCAGGAGAAATAAGTCTGTGGCTTTAGGTATCAGGAGAAATAAGTGGAAGCAAGGCATTTGAAATCAATAAATTGCTTCCAGGTACAACTTAATGCAGACAGAATTTAAAGAAAGAAGACTGTGAAACAGGTACAAGAATAAAACTTAGCTTTAATTTGCAGACTACAGAAAAACCCTGATCCTGGCTCTTGTGAAGATGGAGATGAGGAAGTTATGGAATAGAGGATGTTCAGTGCCATGGGCAGACTTGTATGGAATGGGTGTACTGAAAAAGTCAGAAATCTGCGCAACAAAGCTGCTCTCCAGATGAAATGATGCAGTTATGGTCTCATTTAAGGAATTTAACTAGGATTTGTTTTGTTTTAGGCTTGAAATGAGGCAAATATTCTTCCTTTCTTGCTAAGGAATTTTGCTGTACTTGAGGATCTTCTACTGCACCGCTTTGAGCTTCCTTTTGGTGGGCTGCCTTACCACCTTGCAGGGGCTGGGAGTGTGAGAAGGTAATTCAAAGGATGCCATGGCATTTTATAAAGGCCTTTGGTTTCTGTCTGCGGTGCCCAGCCCAGCAGGTTGTTACCTGGGTGCAGGGTAGGACTGAAGCAACCCTCGGGTGATACTTTCTTCTGCCTCCCCTCAGAGGGAGGGTTGGTGGTGAGGGAGAGCTGTTAGCATTTCATTAGCTCTGCAGATAGAAGCATTTGTTGAAGAGAGGCTTGTCAAAGTGTTCCACCCGAGGCAGATGAAAATGATCTTCCTGGGGCAGATTCCAGTCAGGCTGTCTTGGTCCAGAAATATTTATTACCCTTCACAGCAAATTCACACGGAATCATGACGGGTACAGAAAAAGAAATGGAATTCTCATTTTTCATTCACCTTGGGCTTTGGTGTTGTATGAAATTAGCTGCTTATGCTCAAATACAGAGGGGTTTTGTACATTAAAAACCATCACTTTGTGGGATACTTGCAAATAGTTAGGACAACGTTTCTAACCTGCTTTTTGCACCTTGCAGGTCCTCAGTTTCACTTAAATTTCACCAGTTGTTTAGAAACTCTGATCTGTAAAACATAACCAAATGCTCTTAATCACTTTTACTAAGCAAGCATTCATAGATAAAACAGGTGAAGATTTCTGAAGTTCTGTATCACAAATGAGAATGCAGTTTTTCAGTGAGAGGTTCTTCTGTCATCCTTCCAGACTTCAGTAGACAGTCAGTAACACGTCTGCAGGAGCACTTGTGGAGAGCTAGTAGAACTCTCCTAATCTTTTGGTTGGTTTTTGTTTGTTTGGGTTTGTTTTGTTGTGGTTTTTTTTTCCTTTACCATGCCCCATAGAAACTCCTCAGTGTAATCCACTACTCAGTGTAATCCACCATTCAGTGTTTTCTGTTGAGCTCTTCTGCAGGTTACTCAATGGCTGGTTTTTGGGGATGCTTTAAAACTTGTCAGGATTATTGGATATCACTGATCTAGCCTGTAAATGATGTAGACTGAGCTTGTGCCTATGAACCTAGGCAATGGTTTTGTGTTTACAAACAGGCCTGCAGTCAGGGACAGCTCAGCTAAGATCTCAGCTTATTTGTGTAGACTTTGTGTGGCTGGACCAAGTTAGAGACGCCGTGAAAGCACTTGTCTGGATTTATACAATGAAAAGAGTTTGGTACAGGCCCAGGTGCATATTTAACATGTGTGTGTGTTGAAGGCAGGTCAGGTAATATTTGCAGCGTGTTTGGAAACTGTAGTTGCACGGTCTTGTGCAAGACTTTTGTTGATGGTTGGCTTCCAACTGTTAGTGACTAAGGTAAAAGCAATGGGTCTGTGTTTGCTCATTTGACTAACTCCTGTGTTTTGTGTAGGAAGCTCTATGGGGGGAGTACAGAGACACAAAAGCACTGAACTGTGCTGGCGTGTGCTATTTCTGGAAGACCAAGCCAGGCTTGAGACTTAGAGGAGGAGGAGTTTTCTGGAGTTTTTCCAAATCCTGTCAACAAAACAACCTCTACCCGTGTTAATCATCAGGATGAGTGGTTGGAGTTACTTCTATATTGGAGTGTAGCCTGCCTAGGGTGGGCTGCTTCACCTTCTTTCTAAGGTACTGGGGCTTCCCCTGTGAGACTGATAAATCACCCAGTAGTACCCCTCATATGGAAATGATTTACTCTGATCATTAGATCTCCAGTGAAAGGAGCAGTTGACTCTTGGGATGCATGAGATGAAGCTTATGCTCGAGGGCAGGATGAGATGCCCACCTTAGAGCACCGGGCTACAGCATCTGCTGCTGCCCAGGAGAATTTGGGTGCCTTAAAACATGCTGAACAGACCCTGGCTGTGCTTAGGCTTTGTGCCAGCACACCTCTTAGCTAGCAACCGCGTTTCTCCTCCCTTGTTTTGTTGAAGGAATAGTTGTACGATCCTCAAAGGACTGGGATAAAGTTCAGGCTGCCTTTTCCAACTTGGACGTACAGCAACATGTGCAGAGGGACCTTTGACTCTTTGAGACCAACCAAGAGCCATGAGAAAAAGGGAGCCCAGCAGCTCATGACAATTTGGAAGAAGCTTCATTTGGAACGTGGTCATGGTTCTAGACTTGTAAATGGGGCACCTTTCCTTTAAGGTGTCTATCTGGGAGCTGTTTGACAAAACAAGTGGAGCTGTAGAATAAAAGCCAGCCCAAATGGAAATGTTTAGAGCACACACCACTCTACATGTAGTTGCAGCTGGATGTACCTATGTACTGTTTTCTGAGCAGCAAAGGTAGCAAGCGAGTAAGATGTGGAAATGATCAGTCCCTTTCTTGGTGGGAGAGGTGAGGTGTTCAGTGGCTGCAGATGGGGTAGGCTTGGGAAAGTTAAAATTCAAATGAGGAAAAAATTGAAAGGAAATGATTGAAATGCCCTATGGGGACTGTGATTTTAGACTGTAATGACCTTCAGAAAGAAACACTTCTAGGTTTAGCCTTTTTAAACCTAAATCTTTTTATAACACCAGATATCTGTAGGTGCCTTAATGCATGGGAAATTCAGAGAGTTAGAGAAGATGAATAAAATAGCCAAGTAACGGTCAATTACTGCTGTTTGTACTGGATAAAGAGGCAGAAAAATCAGCTGGATGTTGCAGGAGGAGTTAAAATGAAAGTTACAATCTCATGGGACTCCTGGCTTTGTTACAAGGTAAATCTTAATTCTCCCATTCATGGCTTTGAGCAGCTTGGGTGTTGCTAAGGGTGGATGGGCTGAAACCTTTCTGGTGTGTCTGGGTGCTGCAGTGCAAACCCTGGGCTATTCCAAGCAGGAGTATAGCTGGAGTAGCCTCTGAGTCTTATAGAAGTGTGTAGAAAGTGTGTGTGTGGGAAAAGTGGCTTACTCCAAGGATCATCTGGGACCCAGACTGCAGCGTGTGCCGTGTCTAGAGCAGGGATGGAAGGTATGTAGAGAATGGATTACTCACTTCAAAATCTCAGTGTAAATAAGACTCTGTGCTACTGATGGCCACGCAGTAGAAGGGGAATGTAAAGTTTATTGTAGTTGGTGTTTTGAAGGAAAACTTTGCTCTTTCATGTGTCATTTCTTCTGTGCTGTGTCCTGTGTTCAGTGCACCTCTGTAAGGCCTGTTAATATAGATTAGTCTACACTAATTATAAATCTATTAATGTTAGTTCGAGTGTTCAGCTCTTGTTATTTTAAGTTGTAGTTAATCTCAATAACCTCAATGTTGCCTGTAGTTTTAGTGATAGCAGCAGACTCCATAAGCTGCTCTGCTGGCCTGGGCCAACTCCAGCCACTTACTTTATTTTGAAGGAGCTTGTTATTTGGAGGGAGTGATAAGATGAGGTTGCTGGTCAGGAGTGGATTGAATGGGATGCCAGCTGCTAGTCCAGTTGTTTGTCCCAGCAGCTGGATGCTCACAGACTTGAAAGTATGTATGAGTGAACAAAATTGAGTTGCTTCTCTGTGATACTGAGATGGAGAGGCAAGGGTTCAACAGGTAATGTTTTGAATCCAGTAAATAGTGTATTATTGGTTGTGGGTTGTTGTGGTTTTTTCCCCCCCTTAGTTGAATGAAATAGATCTTAAGTGTTCAAATGTGCTCAGTTACTACTCATTTGAAGTCTTCAGTGGACAGTCTGTGCACTCCTGTTGGGAGAGAAATGTCCTTTGGTAGCAGACACAGCACTGTAATTTCTGGAAGGTTTTATGAAACCTGTCTGTAGTCCAGCAGTAGCTGCTGTCCGAATGTCTACCCACTTGAGAAGGAGTTGAATAAAATACTCAGTTTCTTAAAACCAGGAGAAAACAGAAAAGCTTGCTTGTGCAGTGAGCTCAGTCATGGAAATGTTAATGAAAGGTATAAAAATAGCAGCTTTGCATATTTGCAGTTTAAATTAGAGCAAGGGGCATGATGGGAGAAAAAAAAATAAATATGTATTTTTAAATGAAGAGCTGTCTGCATTACCTGATTTGATAAGCAGCCTGTCTGGCCTTGTGGAGCTTTAAATAACACTTGTAGGGGGAACCAAGTAGCTGTATTTTCATGAATTGTGGATCAAGTAATTTGTGATGACCTGAGTGTCTCAGAAATTCAATCAGAAATCATGTAGCAATGAAGTTGCCCCCGTTATATTCTCCATTGAATAGTGCCGGTAACAGACGAGTGGGATTGTTGGCAAAGAGATTGGTAATCTCCAAAGTTAGTACTATCAGTGGTGGAGGCATGGCGGGTCTTCAGAGGTGGGGACTGATAGCGTGGCTCTGAGATGTCAAACAAATGCCACCTAGAAGTTCCTAACGGCTCCTGGGGTTGATTTGCAGCTGCTGTTGAGGGAGCGGAGAAAGGGAGAGTGCTCGTTTGGAATCTCTTCTGTAAGACATACTGTAGGAACATTGGTAGTTATCTGTATCTTGACATGCAGTGTTGAGAACTAGCAAGTGGTAACGAAGTATTTGATCTGCCAAGGAAAGGTCTGGAAAGCAAAAAGCAAAGAAATAAATTGCTTTCATGTGCTCTTCCCAGCCTTGTTGTCTACTTCTCTTCTGCCAAGCAAAGCCTATGGCCTAGAAACAAATAACCAAACTTAATATCCCCAGAGGAAGATGTACCTTCCTTCTGTGCTGATGACTTGCAGCATTTTTGGACTAATTTTTATGAAAGAGATTCTTTCCTAATACTTGCTGAGGTCCCTCGGTGCCCAGCGGCCCAAGAACTCGTTAAATTAAGCAGCACCTAATGCCAGTAACCCAGGGCATAAGAGTGGGTTTCTGTGACACGGGGATGTTGAAAGAAAATGCCAAGTTTGGTAACTTTGTTCCAGTCAAGATGCTGGATGACTTTTGTAAGTGTCTGTAAGATGTCCTCATGCTCAGATTTTTGTGTCTTTTGGGGGAAGATGATTCACATGGAGTCCAGTTGTGAGCACATGCTCCAGATACATAACTTGGGGGTTACTGGCTCTGGAGCATAAAATGCCAAGCAAGGGATTGAAGGAAGGGAGAACACACGAGACCAAGTGCTGATGGGGAGATCTGTGAGTGGGAACAGAGACTAGAACACAGCAAGTGAAAGCAGAGAAACTGGAGGTATAGCTGTGGTGCAAGAGTTAGAAGGAAAAGAAAATCAAGGTGAGAAGGAAGACTCCCAGAGAGCTCAGGGATGGGATAAGGAGAGCTGGAGGAAAAAGGCCTGGGAGACCCTTCGGTGATTATAGAGAAAGGTATTTCAGACTGAAGTCACACAGATTGAGGTCCAGGATTTAAAAGGATGTCATACAAATTATGAGTCATGGTTTTTGAGCAAGCAGTGCTGAGCAAATCTGGTAGTGGTTTCCGTGCAGAGAGGAGGAATGTGCTGAAGGAAGTAAAGAAGGGCTGTTCTTGCAGGGCTTCACTATCTGTGATTCTTCTACTCCAGAGTTTTGTGTATGTTTTGATTTTTTTTTTTTTTTCCAAGATGATGTGGTTTGGGGAGAGGGATCAGCAACCAAAGTTTTGGAAGAAGAATTGAAAGAATAAAAGACTTAAGTTAAAACACCGGGGCAAAACCAAGTCAGTTGTTTAATATTCAACTGATAATATTTATTACAGTCTGCTTTAGAACTTTTGCTGATTTATGATTTGTAAAATAACAAACCCAGAAATGCTACTCAGAAAAGATTTGTAAATATTGTTTTTCCTCTGTAGGTATACTGATGTTTTAGACTCTTGCCATTTTATCCTCCTAGTATTGCATAATGCAGCCAATTCATGTTTTCCAGAGCTTCCCAATTAAGTGAAGTGTTCAGAAGTTTCCATGACCTTTAGGTTTCTTTGTACTCTTATGTTGTTTTGCAGAGAGTATGATAGACTTTGTGGTTTACTTCCAGTGTAGCCTTTCTTTTATGGAAAAGATGTCACAATGCAAAAAGGCCATCGTTTCGAGTTGTGTTTTGGAGCCTTGAATACAATGATTATTTGACATAACTTCTTTTTTTTTTTTTTTTTTTCCTCAAAAAATATCTTAAGATACCTGGAGCTGTTTAAGCAGCTCATCAAAAGATGTTCAGTCACAAAATACCATCATTGAAAAAGTATCATTAGGCTGGGTATATGGAGAAAACAGACTGAAGGAAGAGCAACCCCTTAGAGAAGCTTTTAGCAGGATATAGAAAAGGGCACCTATATCTCATATTCACTGCTGTCCTTGATGCTCACTGTGCTTATGGCTCTTGCTTCAGTATTGTGTGTCATGGTGTGTGTGATGTGCTGGAAAACCTTCTGTGACAGTTAGATTGTCTTCCTCAGTCAGTTCTGCACGCATTCCCAAACACAAGCCTTTGTTCTTCACTGAACTTTAGGGGATTTCTCCAAAACCTTATGGTCTGAGGGAGGTTGCCAAGGGTGATGGGCATCAAGCTGCTGAGTGAATGAATCTCAGCTTTCACTGTGACCTTACAAGGTGAAGGCTCAGGTTAGAAAAGGTGGGAGGTGGAGACCTGCCAAGGCAGGGTGCGTTGGCTGCCGTAGTAGGCACAGCTATACATTCATAGGCTATTTACCATCCAGACCTGAATGTCTCACAGCTGTCTTCCTGGAGTATAAACAGAGAAACCTCAGCTCTGTCTGCCCCTGCCCATGCAGACATGCACTTAGAAGCCTGAGCTTATTTGTCAGAGCTATTTTCCTCTTTCCCTGGGCATGCACTGAACACGAGCAACCAGTTCCTCCAATCCCCCTGCCCTGTTCTTTATTCCCTTACCTCTGGTGTTGCTTAATAGTTAGCAATTACGAAGCCTCAAGGTCTGGTTTGTACGTGCCAGCTCAGATCTGGTGTTTTGGTCCCTCTTTGTTTCAGCAGGTCTGTCAAGGCCGTGCATTTAATTTAAGTGCATCAAAAGTTCTGAAAGCAAAACAGGACAAGTTGCCCCTGTGATGCTGTCAACATGCAGTGTTTTCCTGTAACCTGATACAAAAATTGCTAAATAAATTTTTTTAAACTGGAGTTTGCTTGAGAAAACACAGTAGGTCATGGTGAATCTACAGCAGTGAACGTAATTCTTCTACATATGAACAGTGCAGTAAAGAACCAAGAAAATTCAGCTTGCATTTTGAAGAGTTGTATCAACTCTTCTTAATACATCTGGCTCATAAATGTGCATTTTTACATGCACGTAATCCAACCTTGTGTGGTCATAGATCCATATGAAACTTAATAAGAAAAAAGATTTCAAAATAAATGCAGAAATAGAACAACTAAATACAATAATACTGTTACTGTAAAGAGTGGACAAGCTTCTGTTAGACTTCTAGTTTTCTTAAATGATTTTATTTTTGATGTATACATTAATGAGACTCCTTTCCCCAGAAGTGCTCAGAAGATTCCATTCTGCAGAAGCCTTTATTCTGCACCCGCTGTTCTGCAGAGGGTGAAACCTATGGAGAAAGGAGTTTTGAAAGTACCCGAGACTTTTTTCCATGTGTAAAATATGTGCAAGTGTTGCAGTAGTCGTCCCTCAGACCCCCAGTCAAGGAGGTAATAATATATTGATAGCCTGGAGCCCAGACTGCTGCAGGAAGGGATTCCTCTTGGGTTAGTTATGTCTTTCTCTCTCCCTTCACACGAGGTGACCATGGTAGCAGGAGGAACTGAAACCAAGCCCAGATCTGCACTAAGGCATCTCTCCTCTGAGTTAAGACATCTCCTGGAAGTTGTTGTCCTCTGCAGTGCTGTGTGACTGCTCCTCAACCTCTGGTGTGATACATTTACTCCCAGACTCCTACCTGACTTAGTGTTGGCCTCCTGCTTACTTCCCACCCTGATGCTCAGGTGGGTGTATTATGGGTGTGGAACTGAACTGATAAACATTTTATGCTGCCGAAAAGAATCAGAAATACAAAGTTCTGGCAGTGTTCTTGGAAAATGATTTTTAAACGTGTTTCTTTGCATACTGGGTGAATTTACCTAGGCCGACAGCTCAGCCTTTTCCTGGTTTTGAAACTCTATCTTCCTTTGCTCTTCTGTACATCAATCTTAGTGATTTTTTTTAACCTATAATTATCTTTCTAACAGTAATAGTATGTTTATCAGTCTGAAAACACTGTTTTCATGCAGCCTGGGTTGGAGATTTTCTGTCTCATTCCATTTTTGTTTTGACTTCTGTATAGTTTAAAATGGAACTTGGTCCTTTCTTCCAACCTGTCAAGGCAGGATCAGCTCTTGGTGCATTAGCTTTGTTCGAAACAGCTAAAGGTCTGCGTGTTATTTTTTGATGACTCCTGTAGCCTTTCCCTCTCATAGAAGCAGCCAGCGTTTGACCCAAGTTAAGGGTATAATCTCTATAAGCAAAGTTCCTTCTGAATCTTTCCTCTTATTAGCATAAAAATGTCCCTCAGTTGCTCTCTTATGTTCTATTTTCATTTTACCTGCTTCCTAGATTAAGGGACTCGTAGTTAATTGTAAAGGATCATTTCTATGGGGAAAATAGCAGTGAGACAGAGAGAAGATTTTTCATTTTTATCATATAGTTGTAAGTCTGTGTATGGGGGGGAAAAAATTATTCATGCCTGTGTGGGCATATCCATAAATGTGTATGTAAACATGCTTAAATCTCTGCAAGCTCTCTTCTGCTTTAGCAGGTTGGCAGTTCAAATAAGGCATCCTAAAAATGATGATTTAGGTCTGTTCGTTGTTCGTTGGCTTATTTTGTGTAAAGATACCTCAGTCAACACTTTAATACCATGTACTGAACAGTAGCAAGAGTGACAAATTCTCTTCTCTGGACTGACACAAGCCATTCTGCTGAATGCTGGAGCACTTGAATATCTGAGATGGATTATCTTGATTCTCTTCCTGGAAAAAAGAAGCTCAAGCTTCACAAGAAAAATAAGCTGTGCTAGCAGTTCCCTTCTCTAGGCCGTGTTTTATGGGAGGTAGTTTATGTATGTGCTTCTGGATTCAGCTCTGTTAATGCATTCAGATGTCAATAGGCTGGGAACACAGAAGTTTGGTTCTTGAAGAAAATTCTGTGCTGATCTGAATGGAGGCAGACACTCTTTGCATGAACATCTTTTGTCTGAAAATGGAATTGTAATTATAGTATAACACAGGATCTCATCTAAACTAGAGATGTGCACGCTCCTTTCCAAATTAGCTACATCTCCAATGAAGACACATGGTTTATAAGCTCTGATTTGTCTCTTGTGGTACTAATTCACAGTAGAGCTGAAGCAGGGACTTTGTTTTGTTAGTGAAACCTGCTTTTGTTGACCACTTAAAGGACCTTTATGCGTTCTGGTGATCTTTTTGCCTTTGTGTAGACCAGATCTTTCTGGGACTGTCCACTTTTGGGAGTAGCTGACCATTTTTCTTAACTTTGTTTTCCATGATTTGCAACCTAGTGGTATCTCAGCTGGTAAATGGGATAACTGTTCCTTCTTCCTTTGCAAAAAAAAAGAAAATTACAGTAGAAATGCTTATGTGTGGTTTTATTTTTCCTCCCTAAAGCACAAAACAAGAAGCAGAAAACCCTCTCCAGGAATCTAATTGTTTTAAATGTTGAATATGAAGTAATTTTGCAAATAGTCAACTTACTGATAATGGCTAAGTTTGGTCTTTTTTTTTTTTTTTTTTTTTATATGATATAAAATAAGAGCTGACAGGTTGGGTAATTCTCAACACAGATTTGTATCATTCTGTCTTCCAGACAACTCTGCTGAAGCAGATTTATGGTTGCTGAACAGTTGTACAGTAAAAAATCCTGCTGAGGACCATTTCAGAAATTCAATCAAGTAAGTTGTTTCCCTTAAAAAAAAAATAAATTACTTAATTATCAGTGAATATTACATGTTTGAATTTTAAAAGCTTTGTATTTTCAATCTAGAAGTCATTTTGTGGTTTAGAGCAAGAGCTCTGCTGAGTTTGAGTGTTACAATGGTGAATTCTCCAGAATGGGTTTGTAAAGTGCAATGTTTTGTGTTTTGGGTTTTATTTTTGTTACCTGTAACTTGCAACTGACTTTCTTGGGAGAACTGCTGACCTGTTTATAAAGGGGCTGCTCAATGGCTTTTCCAGACAATGTTGTAATTTTCTTCTGAAGAGTTGAATGTTTGCTCCAGTTCTGGAGCCCCTGTTACAGGCAGGCTATGGATGTGCTGGAATGTGCCCTGAGAAGGGCCATGAGGATGCCCAGAGGGCTGGAACACCTCTGCTATGGGGACAGACTGAGAGAGGTGGGGTTGTTCAGGCTGGAGAAGAGAAGGCTCCGGGGAGACCTTCTTGTGGCCTTCCAGTATCTGAAGGGGCTACAA